>JAUESR010000198.1:397500-997500 GCA_030914345.1 Drosophila koepferae | reverse complement strand
CAATTTTATAAATAAAATATTTAAAGAATTTAAAATATTTTATATTCACATACCTTCAGCTCCTCCACGGTGAAACCGCGTCCGGTACGCAACTTTGTGTGGTAACGGATTGTGGGGCAACGCACAATTGGGCGCAGGGGACCGCTAGCAGGACGTGGGAAGACTGCCTTGGCCTTCTTGACACGGTTCTCGTGTCTGCGAATCTTGCGCGCCGGCTGGTTGAACCAGGTGCGCACATGACGCTGCCACCACTTGTGGTAATGCTGGTTTGGAATCATATTGTTACCCTTACCCATCTTGGCGGTTTAGATTAGCTGCAATACAAATCACAAAAATACACACACACACACATTAATAATTGCTGACATTTGCATTATAACCAAATAACGAGGAGCATACACCACGTGGCTGGCGTATATTTGTATGTTTTAAGCGATATTTTAACATAATTTGCAACATTTTGGATGTCCATTCATAGCCAGACAGGTGGTACATCTTTTTATCTATTAATCTCATAATATTGTGTGTCACTGTTTATCAAAATTTATTTATTTCTATGCGTTGTAAAATTCCACACACCTTTTGCTACCCAACAACGAATCAAAAAGAAAATCGCAGCCAACTTCACGCCATTAGCAGCAGTAATAAAAAATTTCCCTTGCAAATTACCCCTGCTGTCGCACAAATTTCCCCAGCTATCGATTGGTGATGCAATCAGTGTTACAATAACTCCATACAGTTTACATTTTACTGCTGCCCGACATCAAATAAATGACAAATGCACACCTCTCTGTAATGTGCCAAACAATTAAAAATAATTAAATTACAATTAGTGCGCATCTGTGAAACACAATACAACCATTTGCCTTATCGATTGACTACTCTGTCGCGTGGCAACTCTGAACTGTACTTTCTGATACAGATAAAAAACTATTGACTATTGAACTGACTATCTATAATCGAGAAATTGCGCGCTTATTTTTTTGTGGCATCGGTAATCAGATATCAATAAACAACCAAATTAAGCTCAAAAATGAACGACGGAGTGGCCAGTTCGCCAATGGTTGTTGAGGCCAAATACGAAGATGTCTCGCAGCTCAATTTCTCCAAACTGTACTCGCCCAAAATGAAAAGCGTCTATTGGCGCTACTTCGGCTTTCCATCAAACGATAATGACGAGGTAATTACCAAGCAAAATGTTGTGTGCATCAAATGCCACAAAGTGCTGACCAATCATGGCAATACCACCAATTTGCGTGCGCATTTGCAACATCGGCACAAGGACTTGTTCAAGGCCCTGTGCCAAGAGAACGACATCCAGGTGCCACCGCGCAAGACGCCGCGCAACCTCAATCATCCACCATTGTCCAAGCGCAACGTCTCATCGCGTCGTGTCAAATTGGAATTCATTAACAATCGCAATCATCATGAGAACGATGAAGATGAAGATATGGACGAGGCGGCCGTAGCTGCCGCTGCCATGCAGGCCGAAGATGATGCCGCTTCGCAAACAATGCTCTACGAGACGATGGTGCCGTTGACCTACGACGATGCCGAGAATCTGGTAGAAGAGGAAGATCGCTCCATTAGCATCGAGCCGCGTGACCTAAAATACGGCCGTAAGCGTAAAAGTACAGCCCCGTCGGGCACCATGCATTTTACGCGCGCAAACATTAAGCATGAGGACGGAGCGGGGGGCATGCAGGTGCGCAGCTATATTACCAATTTGCCCGAGGCTATGGCCGACATTGTAATACATGACCTGCGCAATGTCGAGACACTGTATGACCAAGGCATCAGCGAGTTTATACGCCTGTCCATGGGCAATCTGCCATCGCTGCCAATGCCCCAGAAGATTGACGCTCTGATCAGCGAGCAGCATGCATCGAAATTTGTTGAAATTGGCGATTTCACTCGCGACTTTACCGCCGAGAAACCCTATTCCCTGGCATTCGAGCAGTGGATGAATGTGGAGCAGCGCCGGTTTCTCAGCATCTATCATCATTATCTGAGCGATGAAACGCAGTGCGTCCGCAGCGTCATGTATGCCACCATAGAGTATACTGAATATATCTCGTTCGATGAAGTGCTTGCCGACTTTTATCTACCTAACTGTACGCTGGCCATAGTCAGCTATGACGATGACGAGGATCTGCTGCAGACATATCTCAAAGAGAAAAGTGAGTAATGGAATATTTTTAGAGATTCTATAAGAATGCGTAGCAATTGACACCTATTCTAATGTTAGAAGTACGGGATGTAATACATATATATATGTATTATGAAATGCTCTAATTTATTGAGTAGTTTATCAAGTCAACTTATATAGAGAATATACATAATACTAAATGGGGTTAATGACATCAAATAGGGAAGTTACATATGTTTATATATATTGTTTGTATTTATTTCTACATATTTTTCTCTATTTACATATTTACCAATAGGGTATGTAAAACATTGAGTACATTTGGGGAGTTGATATCAAATCAAATATCAAATATTATTGATGCTAATGGAGTCACAGTATATAAATTCGCAATATACCATAGGATATATATAGTATATAGACTTCCAGTATCTAAACTCCCAGTATATGAAGTCCCAGTAAATGTATTTTATATTTATATTTATATGTATTTTTCATTTTATTTGTTGTGTACATATTATTTATTGTTATATTTATATTAGAATCTATTAATTTATTAATTCACGAACCTTCTTCAATTTCCTAACAGATATACCCGTTGTGCTCTGCTATGTGTCGGTGATTGACAAATGTTTGCGCCACGTCTTTGAGCTTGAGGAGGTGGCCACAGCAGTGGATCAGGTGAAAGATATCATTCAACGGCATTCAGCTGAGATCAGCTCCAAGGTGTCGGAATTGCCGGCATACAATGAACACTTCCCCTGGACTCTGTACGAGCTGCTCAAATTCTTTGCCGAATCCATATCTTGGTCCGAGGATATGGATCAATTGGTCATCACAGCCAAGACTGTAACCGAGGCGCTCAGTGCACTAGTGGTAAGTGCAAGATATTCGAGATCTTATACAAAAAGCTTATGACAATGTATCTTCTAGATTGCATTGGACACGTTGCGTGGCGAGGATATGCCATTGTGCAGCATGTTGTCGCCGATCACATCAAAGATATTGATCAAGAAACTGGGCATTGCTGAGCAGGATGAGCCCCTGATGATGAACATCAAACGTACGATTGCCAGTGTGCTGCAATCGCAGATTATTGCCAATGATACGCTGACCAGCGCTGCGCTGCTTGATCCGCGTTTCCATCGCCTGACTACAATTGAAAATCTTGACAGCTGTGTGCGCATGCTAACACAGAAATACAATAAGGCATTTGGAGGATCGATGGGCACAGATAGTCAGAGCGGAGATTCGGCTGATGTGGCAGCCGCTGCAGCTGTGAGCAGTGCTCCAACAGTTACCATCAAGACGGAGCCAAATGTCAAGTCGGGCAGCAGCTCGGCGGCTGCAGCTGCCGCTTCGCATAGCGCAAAGAAATCAAGTATGTATAATTAGCTAACAAATATCTGTTGAAAAATTGTGAAACTAATTCAAAATCAACCTTCCCGTAGAATTGGAACTGCTGTTTGATATTGCAGAGATACCTAGTGCTCCGAAGCGAGATGCGGACAGCACTGTGGAAACGGATCTCAAGCGCTATCGCAACGAGGTGATTGTGCAGCTGGACGAGTCGCCCATTGAGTGGTGGAACAAGATGGGTCATATCTATGGCACACTGCGCGATTTGGCTACACTCTATCAGGGTGTACCCGGCGTTGTCAATCTGAACTTCAAGAAGGTCTTGCGCGAACAGATTTATGACTACAATAAGCGTTTCATGTTAACTGGCAGCCAGAACCAGATTGACGCAATACTGTTTTTGAATCGTAGCAGCAGCTTAAAGGACACAATATATGTTTAATAGATTTTAATGTTTTTATCTGTATGGAGTATGCATATTCTAATTCTGCAATTCTATAATCTGTAATTAAATATACCTTACAATAATATCCCAAAGGAAATTGAGTTTGATGCAATGGGTCATTTCGTGGGGTGGGGGGGGATTTATTCCAGATATGTTATTACAGTAGATAAACAAAATGCTGGAAATTTCCCATTTGCAACTCTGCACGCGGTAGTGTTGTTAATAATACAATTTGTATAACGTTTTATAGCACTTGGCTATTTTTGGCACTGCCAGACAGTTAAAAACTTGCCCCTTATCAACCGATTGCCATTGCACACATAAAACACTAAAAAGTTAACAAATAATATTAATTTGCATATTGCGCTTGGCCTTAATTATTTTGTGTGGCGTGTGTGTATGTATAGGTGTGCGTGTATTGTGAAATAAATAATATCAACATGTGCGCTAAGCGCTTGCAAACAGTGCGTAGGTGTAAGAGACGTTCCATGTAAAATTCAGATATTCAGGGGGACACTAATCGCCGTACAAAGCGAGCAAATCAACAGACAAACAATAACGGGGCGGCGGCGACAATAACAATAAAAACAACAGCAACGAAAACGACGGCAACGACGACGACGAATTCGCTGTTGCTGTTAAGCGGCTTTGTTCGAGTGACGAAAGCAATACTTGCAGCGTTTCTTCCTCACGTAGCAAAACAGCGTAATCAATGTGCAGGATGTGCAGGATTGATATACGTCGCTTCTGCGAGGAATGGCGGATCTGGATAAAGCCTCTTCTAATTGTCACATATGCGATATTCGCGATAATTGTGGTGCCGCTGCTGATTGTGAATTCGGTGAAGGATGGTTTCAAGCAGAACGATCAACTTATACTTATCGGCGGCCTCTTCGTACTCTCCGCCGTGCCCATCTCCATTTGGCATATCATACAACACGTCATCCATTTCACAAAGCCCATACTGCAGAAGCATATCATACGCATACTGTGGATGGTGCCCATCTATGCGTTGAATGCGGTAAGTGGGTCATTGGAAGTGCACGAAATCGAAACTTTTGTTTGAAATCGAATCTTAACCAATTATTGTTCTCATTGATGCGAGTGCTTGATTGATTGATTAATTGACTGAGCATTTTGCATTTTGTGTTTACAGTGGCTGGGCCTGCTATTCCCGAAGCATTCCATATACGTGGACTCGCTGCGTGAGTGCTATGAGGCGTACGTGATTTATAATTTCATGGTTTACTTGCTCAACTACTTGAATCTCGGCATGGACCTGGAGGCAACGATGATATATAAGCCGCAGGTGCCACACTTCTTTCCCCTCTGCTGCATGCGTCCCTGGGTCATGGGCAGGGAGTTCATCCACAATTGCAAGCACGGCATTTTGCAGTATACCGTAGTACGACCCATTACGACCTTTATCTCCGTGTAAGTACGAGGAAGAGAAGTGCCACGTCTCAATTTGTGTTCAAGCTATGACGAGATCACTTTCGAATTTCATATACTCTATATATAATTTACGTTAGATTTGAACTGAATAATCCTTATGATGATCAATGGCTGACTATTTCAACTAGAAATGTACAAAAATTCGTCATAGTGTTATCAAAGTGAAATTATATTAATTTTAAATGTATATCAATTTTATTATTTATTTATTCTAGTTAAATATAGACTGTAAGTTATTGAATAGTAAGAGAATTTAAGTTCATTTCTGCTGTTTAGCAAGTGTAATTATTGTTAAAACATATGTGAATGATGTGAAATTCCTCAGCTTTGATGAACTCACTTTGGAATAACATATAATTTATAAAGTTTGAAGTAGATTAAGACTAAATGATCCTTATGAATCATTAATATAATTTGGCAATGCTTTTGAATGTACGTAAATTTCACTACACGACAATCGATCATTAGTTAAATCTAGGAACTAAATTACTTAATATTAAGAGAACTTAAGTTTATGCTGAACAATTGAGTTGATATAGCCATGGTCGTCTGTTTGTTCGTTCGCCTGTCCATCCCTTTGTATGAAGACGTTGATCTCAGAACCTTTAAAAGTTAGGAAGTTGATTTTTTTTGCGTACTTTTCAATGTAGCATGCGCATATGAAGTACATTTATAAATGACTACTGATTTTATACCATTGGAATTATTGATAAGCCATTGCAAAGTTCATTCTTAAAATATCATTCTGGAAGTGGACTGAATGCAAAGGAAATAGGATACAGAGAATCTCCTAGTCGGACACTCCAGACTAGAATTTATCTACTTGCATCTTCTGTTATAACAAATTCATATTAACTTCCACAGCATTTGCGAACTATGTGGAGTTTACGGCGAGGGCGAGTTTTCTGGGAATGTGGCCTTTCCCTATATCGTGGTCATTAACAACATCTCACAGTTCGTGGCCATGTACTGTCTAGTGCTCTTCTATCGGGCCAACAAAGAGGATCTGAAGCCCATGAAGCCTATACCGAAGTTTTTGTGCATTAAGGCTGTTGTGTTCTTTTCGTTTTTGTAAGTAGCAAAGCGCGTTAGCAGTGAAGCCATAATAGTAATAATAAAAACTTTTCTTTATAGCCAAGGTGTCCTGCTTAATGCGCTGG
Source organism: Drosophila koepferae (assembly GCA_030914345.1). Lineage (NCBI taxonomy): Eukaryota > Metazoa > Arthropoda > Insecta > Diptera > Drosophilidae > Drosophila > Drosophila koepferae. Next base: position 990,932 of record JAUESR010000198.1, on the reverse strand, counting down.
TGTTTTACAAAATTCTCAATGGCATAATTGGTGACGTGGGCGAAGCCAATTTGGCCTCCACGCTTCAAGTAAGCGACATTGGATTTGTCAATCATGATTTGTTAAATTCTTTTCTCTTTTATATTTTTTTTAGAACTTTCTCATATGCATAGAAATGTTTATTGCGGCTGTGGCGCACATTTACAGTTTTCCGCATCATCCATTCCACATTAACTCCCCACAGTATTGGAATAATCCGAATCATAGCTGGTGTCGTGCTTTCCTCTCCATGATGGATATCTCGGACATGCAGGAGGATGTGACGGAGCATCTGGGCGTGGTTAGCAGCTCGATAAGTCGCCGTTTTCAGGGTCGCAGTACATATCAGCCACTGTCGCGTGGTCCGCGTCGTTCGAGCAGCGAATCCGAGTACTTAATTGACAAGCGGCAGGAGCAGTCGATGCCGGGCGGCAGCTCGGCACACGCACAAGCAGGTAACAGTAATGCCAACTATGGGGCCACAACGAGCCGGTTAATTGTGCCCGTGAATGTGGGGCAATTGGATACCCTAAATGAACATCATACTCATTCCCCGTCTCGATTTCCCTTAGCAGGCGCCGATGCGGCTGGTGATATTAGCAATAGCAACAATTACCAACAACAACAACTCCATTTGCCGGGCGCCAATTTGAAACAATCGGCGCGTCAGCGTGACGCAAATCAGCATCTGCGCGACCGAGATCAGCAGCATTTTCTTGGCGGCGTTGGTCCGCCGCAAGCGGGTGGCAGCAGCTTTCTGCAGGCGCGTACAAATGCCTCGGCAGCGGCTCCAATACCCGAGTCCAATGATGACTATGCGCTCCTGCTGGGCGCGGGCAGATGACAACGTTATCAGCAACAGCACATCGATGTGCTCGAGGATGGGGACGATGTAGAAGTTAGTCAAAATCTGAATGCCTCATCGTTGAGTGCATCGCTGTCCGTTTCATTTGGGATGTCGAGCAGCTTAAAGTTTAGCGCCACGTGCAGCAATCAAACTGCATCCGAGTGGTCCAACTCAACGGGCGGGGATGATGAAAACGATGACGACGAAGACGATGACGAAGACGAAGACGAAGACGACGACGACGACGACGACGACGAAGAAGATGAGGTTGATGATGAGGATGATGATGATATAGTGAGTGCAGAGAATGTCGAGCAGATGCCAATTGTCGTTGTGGCATCGACGACGCGATGTCGTCGCGACAGAGAGTACATCACCTAGACCCAATTAATATTTGTCTATATATACCAACCAATCTATCAGTTATTTCAATTACTCAATTATCATTTGGTCAATCGGCAATTGGCAAGCAAGCAAATTCCTTTGTATATTAAGCTAAATACTCACATTAAGCTCCAACTCTTCTGGCAGCCCAATCAAATTGGGAATTTCGAAATTACGTGGCCTTAGTTTCCAAAAAAGCGATAGCGAGAGCAACAACTGATTTTAAACCATAGCTGCATATATAATCGACTTAGAACGATGCATACTATTCCATAGAATCTTAATGATAAATATGTATATGTCCCCATATGCATTGGCCAGCGAAGATTTTTTAGAAACATATATAAATATATTAGAAATTAGGCTCGAACGTTTTTTATACATTAAACTTCAAAAAAATTTATTGGAAAATATAAATTCTACATATGCAGAGAGAGAGAGAGAGAGAGAGTTAACTAATACGATTGCTGTGTAGCTTGTAATTTGTTTAGGTTATCAAATACCCTGTACTCGTACGTTGCATAGTAGATCAATTGATACATATACCCTTAAAGCAAACGAATGTGAATGAAGTGACTGCCGGTCAGAAAAGGGCGTAACTTATATTTGAAACAACAATTAAAAACACACACATATTGTATATTTAATTTATGTAATTCTCAATAATATAATTATGCAAAAATTCTATTATTGTTGTATTTCTTTTCGTTTTTTATCATTTCTAATTGGTATTTTATTTTCCATTATTTGTAAGCATATTTTATGCCAGTCCATTATGACACCTCAACTTTTTTTTATAATTATTATAAACATGATATATTATTATTATTTTTTTGTATTTTTAGATAAGCGCGAAATAGCGCAGTTTAGTTCTTGATTTATTTGTGCCTTTAGCTACAACTTTTAGCATGATTTTTTTTCAAAAATATGATATACATTTATATTTTATTTAAACTTTTTTATCCATATTATATCAATTTGAATATTTATTTTTATAGATGCATAGCATCGCTTAGCTGCTAGTATATTCAAATTTGATGCCTTTTATCCATGACAATATTTATAAAAAAAATAATAATAATATTCCAACAGCTGGATTATTGATAAATCTCAAAAGCTCCATAAATAGATTTTTGTAAATGGAAATTGTCGATTAATCAAGACTGAAATTTTCATTACAATTTTCATTAAATTTAATTAAAATTCATTTATTTAAATTTGAAATTGCTTTACGCCTTTGCGCAGATTTAAAAAAAAATTGCATTCCTTTCTTTAGAGTGTTTTGCGATATCTTCTTTTATCAAAATTCTAGCTAGCTGATAAAATGAAAATTTAGTGAATCACAGAGCATACACACATGTTATACACACATATGTGTGTGTGTGTGAATAATTTATCAACTTTTTAGAGTGCTTTCGCCTGATAGGCACCTCCAATTAATTCAGCAATTTCATCAAATCAGCGCCCACAGCCATGACAAAGATTTAAAGCGTTATTAACTTTTGTGTTTTTTTTTTTTGCAACATTTGATTATGTTTATTGTTTTAAGCATTTTGTATGTCTTTTCGTAATACTTGCATTCTAAGATTAGAACAAATAGAGAAAATAGAGAAAAATAATAATAGTAAGAAAAACTTAATTACCTGACGCATGAAAACAAATTTCGGACGATTAACAAAATAGCGAAAGAATAAACAGAACTGGTGACAAGGACAATGTTTTTCCTTAAGTACAGACAGAAAAAGCATAATCAAAATATATAGATATATATTAAAATGGCATTACGAATGTTTTCGTATGAATATCGTATCAAAATCCAATTTGCCGTTAAACATTAAAAGAAACAAACATGAAACAAAATTCGTGAATTGAAACACAATTCAAATACAAACAATTTCAGTCCAGGGTTTTTGACGCGAACGAACGAATAATATTATAAAAGTATTATAATTAATTTTAAATGTATTTCTCGTAAATTTAAAAGCGCGCTCCCGTATACAAAGGCACACACCAATTGCTTTCGAATCAATACACGCATCGGCAACAGCAACAATAATAATTGTTGTCGTTGCTTCTTAATTGTTGTAGTTCTGCCTGCCGCCCAGCTCCAGCAAATATCGATCCGGATGATCCATCCAATCGGCGGCTGTTAATTTGACTGTGCGCTGACGTTCCGCCTCCTTGATTTGCCACTTTTTAATATCCAATTGCACATCGCGTGATGATTTATCGCCGCAGCCCCAAACCTGTAAAAAGAGAGCGTCGTCGTTATTCTTGTTCTGTTGTGTTGTTGTTATTGTTGGTAACAATTTGTTGTCTCGGAATTGAATTGTTTTGTTTTGTTTTGGTTTGGTTAAAGGAGAATTTAGACTTCATTTGAATGTACACACACTTTCGCGCCCTACTGTCGGAGTCGAGGCCAGCGCCGATTGAATTTAAATAAATTGACTTTGGCAATGATCAAGTGTTCAAGTTCGTTGGCCTTGATGCTCTAGCAGCGGTGCAAAAGTATTGTTTTTAAATGCTTAGACTGGCCGTTGATATATACATACATACAATACATACATACATACATATATATATATATATATATTATATTATATTATATGCGATAGAGATGGCGACATGTCTACGAATTTTTTATACCATATATACTATGTTGATTAAGGCTTATTGCACACATACATACATATGAATATAGCAAGAAATATACAATATTAACTAAATTGATTGAATTTACCTCAATGGACATAAGACCAGCCGCAATGCCCTTGCAGTCTACATTCTCGAAATGTTCATCAACCGCTATGATGGGCTTGCGGGGATCAGCGCCCGCGCGCAAACCCTTCGGATAGCCGCGAATGCTGGTATTAAGGTACAAAATATTGGGCTTCTTCTCCAGTATCACAAATCTACAATTATACATCTCATATTATACATAATTTAAACTTAATATATATTCTGAAAGACTTACTTGGGCAACAGCTGTATCACACAGCTGCCCTCTCCACCGACAAACAAATGTGTCTCCTTCCACTCACTGGGCGCCGCAATGCAGTAGGTCTGTTTGTCGTTGGTGTGAAGCAGGACCAGCGTCGGTCCGCGATAGCCAAGCACATGGTGCAAGAAACGATTGGCACCGACGCCATGCTCGTTGGAATCGTACAGCAGCGTCCAGTGTGATGGCATCATTGATAGTTTATCTTTGAATATCTGCACAGCTGACTGTGCACTGCTGTTGTTGCTGCTGTTTGGCGGCGTAATTGTGCGCGGCTTGGAATACAATGGGGGCAGAGCTCCGGCCAACAGCCAGGCCTGCGAGAGTGGCATCAGCGACTCGATGTGCGTGCTTGGCGCACTGTGATCCGTTGCATCGGCAGACGCAAATGGATTGCGTTGCTCAATCACCGGCGTTTGCAGCTCAAGGCCGCATGATTGTGACTGCTGCTCCAGGCCACGATAGGCTGTGGAGAGTGTGTGAACGCAATACTTGTGCACCAGCAAAACGGGACGTATCAAATTTTGTTCGAACCATCGGCAAACGAAGCCCAAACTGAGGCTGTCGTGACTGAAAAATATCGACTTTGTCACCGACTCGAAAGTCCTGTTGATGGAACGACAGAGCACGGCATTTCCCGAATGCTGCATGGCAATCGTATAACAGATGTGCAGCAGACGTGTGACGCCCACTTTATCGATGAAATCGGGATTATCCACTTGTGCATACATCTTGATGTAGCTCTCCAGCACCTTGGCATCGTCCATTATGCCTAAGAATCGTTCGCATTGCTGTCGGAAGGCTACGACGCCCAGATGCTTTGTAGTTGCCTTCGAGCTCGCGTGCATTAATTGGAAGAGCCGATGGCCCAAATCAGTGTACCCAGGGAATACTTGACACTGTGTACAGGTGTGCGTGTGGGTGTGTGTGTATGTGCGTGCAATTAAATGTTTTCAAGTTGCTATAAAACTGTTATCAGATAATTAATTGTGCTTGCTCACCACAAAAACATCTGACACTATGCCATTAATGCCATACTTGGCGCTCGTCTGTTCCTTTAATATATCTGCCAGGCGTTCCACTGGCACCAGCTGTGTTAGGTGCTTCTCTGTCACATCGGCGCCCGATGCGGACCTGGTCATTGTTTGCGTTTGTGATTGCACCTTGAGACTGTTATTGCTGCCGCTGCCGCCGCTGTTGCTGTTGCTATTGCTAACAACATCGCTGGCATTGTTGTTGCTGTTCGATGACTGTATGCTAGATTTGTGATGTTGATGGTTTTTATGTTTCCCACCATCCAGAGGAGGTTCGCTGCCCTCGCCATCAGGCATCGCCTTGGCACTCACATTGTTGCCCATGTTGAAGTTGTGATTGTAATTGTGTTGTGTTCGTGGGTCCAAACTTCGACGCAATTTAATTGCAAAAAAAATTCCTCAATGTTAAAGGGGCAGAAAAAGGCCCAAAACGCAGGTTTGCTTTGAAACCAGCCCAACAGGTGCAGGGTAGATTTTTTGCTAACTACGCCACAATAATAAACCAGTTATGAAACATACGCTTGCCTGCACATATCAAGTCTATACTAATGAATCAGTTAAACATATTTACATAATTATATTTGCTAATCAAAGAAATTAAAAAAAAACCCAAACAAAAACAACCATCACCAGCTGGGTAATTTTGTTATCGATTATGGGCAGAAGTAATTTCAAATACGCTCATCCCTAGAACTTTAAAAACAAATATTGTGTAGGTATTGGTGTGTTTAACTAATATAACATATTATATAGATGTTTTATATCGCAATCAACACGTGATATTTGAAATGAGCTGAATGAATGTAGCTTTTTAAGCACAGCGGTCATGGGATATCCATTATTGGCATTGGTTGCTCAGCTGAGCGAACAGCTGTTTTGCACCTATCAGCTGTGAAATTTTTGGGTGTTATCCCTTGGCTTTTGAAAGTTGAACAAACTCATATTTGACGGCATTTGTATGCTTCATACTAAGACTCATTTATATATTGTTAATTAATTAACACACAAGTACCATTAGCTCTAATTGAAAAAAGAAAAGAGTGTCCACAATGGTAGCTGCCGTAAACAAACTGCAGAAAAGCACAAATTCTGATGAAGATGAGCCCTCCAGGCCATCTCAAGTTCAAGGACCAACTTCCTCTACGCTGCACGGCTCAAGTATATTGCTGGATGCCAATTCGACTAAGCGGAAGAGTGCATTTTTACCATATCGCCCTCAATCAACGGTCCTGACGAATTTGCAGCGCGGCAACACGGAGGCCACATTTTGTACTGTGGAGGTTACGCTGTCCTTCCATGAACGCGCAGGCCAAGGCGAAATCACAGAAGAGCAAGTTAAAGCTGAGTTAGTGCGCCAAAAACATATTGATTTCAAGGACTCTCATGGATTCACGCCTCTGCACTGGGCCTCGTCCTATGGCCAGTTGGTGTCAGCGCAATTGCTCGTTGCTGCTGGTGCCAATGTAAATAGTCTGGCGCCGGATATGGTAACACCACTGCTACTGGCAGCCGCGGGGGGACACAATGAGATTGTGCGTTTCCTACTGGATCATGGCGCAGTATCCACGCACATGGACATTGTCGGCAATACGGCGCTTATGTATGCGGCTGCTGGAAATCATCCACACACCTGCAATGAACTGCTGGCCAGGGATCTGGACTTTAGTGCCACCAATGAGAATGGAGAGACAGCATACGCATTGGCCGTCGAGCATGGCTCGCATCTGTCTCAGGCTCTGCTGGAGCAGTATATGACAGCCGTGCTGACGGCAGGAACACTTGGCAACATTTAATTACAAATATGCTTAAGAGATTTATAGACTATAATAGGATTTAAACAATTAAAAGTAATTTAAGTGAATTTGTAAACTAGAATTCAAACATTTTATTTTTACTCTTTCGTGTCTGCTGTTCCTTGCTCAAACTGCTCTCCTGCGCCTGCAGCGTAGCCAGCTCTTGTTTCTGCACCTTGAGCTGCACATTCAATCGCTTCTGCAGATGCGCATCTGTTGCATTCCGTGCCAGCGACTGCTGCACTTTGACAATGTCGCGCTGCTTTCGGCGTATATCGTCCGCAATGCGCACAGTCTCCACATTGAGAGTTTTATTGGAGTGCTGCTGCAGATTGTTCGTCTTGGTTTTCTTGTTTGCAGTCTCGGTCTGCTGACTGCCCTGGCTCAGCACGTTTGTATTGAGAAAGGCAAATACATCTGTACGTTTCGATTCGCGTTCGTAAGCCTTTTCATTGGCCGCCTGCTGCCGACGTTGGGCGCGTTTTAATTTGCGCTCCACACTGAAATAGTCCTTGTCGCCGTTAGCCGCTTCACGCAGCTCCATACAAGCATCGAGCGAGCGGCCTTGTGGCAGTATCTGTGCGCTAACGGGCGTAACAATGCCCCGACCATCAGAGCCTAGACCTGTGCCGTGTATATAGCCCATACTGGCCATCAATTTTGAGCCTATTCCCTGAAATCAAATAGAAAACATAAAAAACGGAAACTTAAATGACTTAGAAAACTTACGCGCGTATACTGCTCCCAGGCACCCAATCTCTCCGTGGGCTTGAATGTAAAGAGGCTCAGCTCTACCATGCGAGCTTGACGCGCTGCCTCGAAGTCATCCATGTCGGATTCATTGCCTGCATCGCTGCCATCACTTTCATTTGACTCCCCACTGTCGCTAGTCAGCTCGTCATCTTCCTCAGTGATTAGAGGATATAGTTCCTCAAATGGAAAGTCTCGCTCACGCTCCTTGTGCTCCTGCCCATCCAAACGCACACGACATTGCTGCTCCACAAAATTGACGCACAGCACTCGACCTCGATGCCACAGTCGATCTTGCAACTTCGCTAGAACTGGACAATTGCGCGCAAGTCTATGAAAATCCGGCGCATTGTAATCCTTAATAGATGCTCCTGGTACCAGAGCACCATGAGAATATCGACAGCGCACTTCGTCAAATCTACATTCGCCCTCCAAATAGTAGTTGCAGGGCAACATCTCCCGGTGAGTTGGATTGGTGAAGAGTACACGCAGTCGCACGTCTAAAATGCCATTTTTATCCACAATCAATTCATCATCTATACCACATATGAGCGCGTTGTGATAGCTGAGGGCACCCCAGCTATGTTCATGCGGCGCCGAGCACTTTTCACCCAAGAGGCCATTATATTTTGTGCGTAGTTCTTCCAGTCGTTGCTGATCCTCGGCGGGATCTGCTTGCTCGTGCTCCAGGTTACTTAGCTCATTTTGAAAACGTTGTAGTTCATCGTCTATATGATCAGTTGTCTCTGGCGTATTTGAGCTGTTGGTAATTTCAGTTTCACTGCTTCTGGTCAGAGCTAGAAGTTCCTCTAAATTTGTTCGCAGTGCAATTAATTCATCGCGTTGCTGTTCGTCAGATGTTACAAGCAGTGCCTGCTCTACCACCAGCAACTGAAATTAAAATGTAATTGATCATGCACTTGTATAAGAGTCAGGTAAATCTCACCTGAGCTTCGTATTCATCCATAGTTTACTATTAAAACATTTTTGTTTATATATTGCTAATTTTTCTAATTGTGCCAGTCAAAGGGGACCAGCGACATACTTTAGGCCAGTATGGTGCTCACGCAAATCGATTAATTTGCTTTCCAATCTAGTGCTGGAAAACGTCTTCATCGTGCTGCACAATTTATCAAAGCATGTAAGCGGGCGCCACATGCCTTGTGTTTATTTACCTTTTGTGCAGTAAAAAAAATCCATTTAAAATGGCTTCGCTTTTTATGGTGGATACATCTGGGCATATAATGCTTGCACCGCGACTTTTTCTGACAAGCACACACCTGTTGAAGAGATACACCTGCAAAATAAGTGCAGTAGTTGAGCCGGCTGTGCTTACAGATTTGGAGCAATCGGTGATAAAACCGAGGAAACATCCTGGAATTGTAAAACCCAATTTCATCGAGCTTCCTAAGCAGCTAACCGATACGCTGAAACGCATTGTAGGCGATCATCCTGTTAGAAAAGTACTGCGCGACAGTGAGCTTCTGAATCGTTACATAAAAGCGCGTCATCCGCCGCCTACGCCGTTGGAAATAGAAAATAAAAAGCGACTGATTATAGAAGAGATCAATGCCAAGATGCCATTGGAACGCTTGGCCACGCTCAGCGAAGAGGAGGCGGCGCGCTGGCAACGAAAGCGTGAACTAGAGATTAATAAGCGTTTGGATCAGCGCACATACGCTTGGAAACGGATCGAATACGGCGCCTACGAGGCCATCGTCTATGCCGTAGGCAGAGCGGCGCAGGAGTATGCGGTAATGAAACGAGTCCTCTCTGAAATTCAATTGCGCGATGAACAGTTTAAGCCACGCAGCTACATCGACTTTGGCTCCGGCATCGGCACCGGCATGTGGGCAGCGAGTGAATTCTGGCGCGACAGCATCTTTGAGTATTACAATGTGGATCGATCCCGAGAAATGAACGAACTATCTGAGCTCATCCTGCAGCAGGGGCAAGAGAATAAACAGATTTCGTTGCGCAATGTTTTCTATAGACAATTCTTGCCCGCCATCGATACAAAATATGATTTAGTTATTATTTCACACACCTTATTCGAGTTGGCCGACAAGCAGCAGAGGCAGGAAATTCTGTTGAATCTGTGGCGCAAGTGCGATGGTTACATGGTGATCGCGGAGGAGGGCTCACGCAAAGGCAGTGAGCTAGTCAATGAAGCTAGACGATATCTGCTCCATGCCGGGGAGGAGCATGCCGGTCACACACTGGCGCCAGTGAGTAGTTAAAAAAGTTGTCTAAAACGAGAGTTCATTAATTCCTTTTCCAGTGCCCCCATGACTTGAGATGTCCACGTATGAAGGATTTGGCAGATCGGACGCCATGCAACTTTGAAATTGCTTATACGCCATTGCGTATTAGCAGCGATTCAGCAGTGGATCGTCGCACTTCTACGTATAGCTATGCCATTTTGAAGAAAGGTTCCATCACAGACGCCACTCGCCAATGGCCCCGAATTGTTCGACCCACTCTGGTGCGTTCAAAGCATTCGATTTGTCGCGTTTGCACGGAATCTGGCAATTTGCAGGAAGTCATCTTTACGGCATCCAAGCACGGCAAGTAAGTTGACAAGTAGAAAATGAATAATATTGGCAATTATTACACAAGCAAATTGTATATATTGCAGAGCCGCCTACAGTTGTGCTCGAGTCAGTCGCTGGGGCGATCGGCTGCCAATGGCTCTGGGCACGCCGCAAGCGAAGCAAAACAAAGCCAATCCGGAGCCAGCGGAACAATCTGAACTGGCGTAGCTCACAATATACTAGCTAAGGCATTTTTGTTAACGATCCCACGCTCCCTAATCGATTGGCTTTAAATATAAAGCAAACAATTTGTTGCTCTAATTAAATACAAACAAATCGTTGTGAAGCGTAAATTTTGTTAATTATTTCGATGCATTAAACTGGCATTTCCTTGATAGTAAATCAAACAGCTAGCGCACCCTCAACTAGCATTTAATGGCAAAACACAAAGAGCTGGGAAAAAAGTAGAGCGACACAAAGAGCAGCGAAGCCAATAAGCCAAACAGTTGGATAAAATAGTTTTCTATAAGATATACGAACGAGTATATAAACGCTCTGTTTCACTAATGGGCAACAGTGAAGTCACGCCCATTGCTTATGTTCCAGTCGCCAGCAAAGTGGATGGGATTTTATTACAGCAAACAGCGAATTTTATAGATTATCTATGCATGTGGGAAGAAATAAAATTATAAAGTTTGTGTATGCAGACTCAGCTATATGATTAAAACCTTATCTAATTTACAATTTGACAATGTTGTAATATCCAATTATAAATGTGCTGAAATGATATTCGTAATAAAATTTTTGAGAATACATATTGCATTTTTTTTTACTATATACTTATCTAAAAGAAAAAAGAAAAGTGATATCGAATTAAAGAAGAAGAGACTACATATAGTATCCATTATGTGATGCCAACATTAAGTTAAATTAATTACTTTTATAGAATTTATATATTTTTTTTATTATTTATTTATTTTATTTAAAAAAATATTTTTTATTTATTTGAATTTTAGTTTATTATTATATCATTTATTTATAATTGTAACTTTAATTATATATTATATAATATATATCATATATTATTTATTATATTTTAAGTTCTTATTTTTGTTTTTGTAGGAAATATGTTTAGCTATTAGAATTTTCCTCATATTTATATTTATTTATTTTACATATTATTATTTTTTATTTAATTTATATTTATTTTTTTGTATATCAATTAATATATTATATGACAGTGTTTTGTAATCATTATTTAAAATTTATTGAAATATTATAAATTGTTTATAATAATATTCTATATCTATAACTTAAGCGCTTTTAATTATTAAGAAATTATTAAATAAAATACTTACCAAACATGGAAGAGGAACACCAACAGCTGAACGGCTTCACTTCAGGAATAGAACTGATCGAGTTCTGCAGCAGGCTCGCGCTTTTATAGGTGAGAGAGAGCCTCGATTAGGGTGGATCACTTCTCTTGAGTGCCTAGAATATATTTATTAGAATATTAGTTTATTGTCTTGAGTAGTTGGAATATGGAAATGATTTATATGACGGGCTGACAGATGGACAGACATTGAAGTTGCTCATCATAATCAGGCTGGTCAGCAGAGTACATAGAGGAATGTAATTATGTTTAAATGTATATTCAGCATTGCTCTGTGAGCAATATTTAATATATTAAATAATATAAAGTTTAGTTAAAGAAAATATTGAATTTAAGTTGCAATATTGTCATTACAACTAGAAAAATAAATCCCAAGTTATTAATTTGGTTTCTATGATTATAAATTAATTTGATATATTTTTAGTTAATTTATTTATATGATTTAAAAAATAACAAATTAAACAGCAAAGATCAGGTGCGCAAAATTAGAACACAAATCGATCTGCTTTTTATAATAATTTTTTTTAATTTATACGAACTACTAAAATATTTGTAGCTTTCAGCCCTGCATTGGAAACCCCTTCAAAATTCAATTAACAAAACTAGCTGCCAAGAGTTTAAATGTTTGTATATGTGCGTACGATTCGGGTCGGGTGGCATCAGTGCCAATCCCAGTTGACAGTGATAGCGAGCCGAGTCGAGCCGCACACACATTGCCAGACTGACATTTGGCTATGTGTTAATGTGAAACGCGCCCTTTTGGTGACCGCGGATCATCCCTGCGTCGACTCGTGCTCCTTGCGTGGCCATTTGGCATAACGCTCCGCAGCTAGACAAAGGGCAACTGGTGGGGCGCGAAAAGTAACACGTCTCTGCTCTTCACTTCCATGGGTGTGCCTGCAGATATATGTATATATATATAAGTACAAATATATATGTTATATGCTTTTAAGGATTGGCCCTGTAATAAGGTGTGCTGTAGAGCAATGGACTGTGGATACATAAGAGTGGCATACAAATATTGGTAAATGGAAAATATCCAAGGGGTTCAAAACGATTCCCTTTGGTCCTTTTTTTTTTTTGAAATATTACTTATTATTATTATGTAACAATTACTTAAAATATAATTTTAATAATAATTTTAGTTGAGATTTATATTTTAAGTATATTTCTAATGCGTTGACGGCTACTGAAAATATATTAAATATATATATATATATAAATCAATTACCTGTATATAAGAAATATAATTTGGCACATCCTAAAAACTATTACCTTGGTTAATGTGTGGACATCAATTATAGATCTTATCCGCCCTTAATCAAGTCGTTTTAATTCAAGTTATTCTGTCAGAAATTTAGCTGAAAGAATCTCAATATATAAATAATAATATATGAATGAATATTAATATACATATACATATATGCATATATTTCTGGCCAATCCTAGTTAAAACATTTTTTTTTTTAATAAAATTTTTAATAATGTATTTAATGTAATATTTTAAAATTTCACTGAAAGAAATATTTGAAAAGAACTTTTTTTAAAATTATATTTCTAATAATGTCAACTCGAGTTTGTCGACTTCTTCAAAAATTTTAATTTTATGAATTTAAAAATAAGGTGATTTTGAATTTGAAATTTAAAAATGTGAGGCGTGTGTGTATTTGTTGACTTGATCGAAATATAGGAATAATATTAGCAAAATTTCTCAAGAGGGTGAACATATTTAGTTCATTATAATATAATTCATATTTTTATTTATTATTTATTATTATATATTTATATTTAGTTCATTACTCAAAAGGTTGAAAAATACCAAATAATTAGTTAGTTATGTATATATAATGAATATTTTTAATTACATAATACAATTGTTATTTTTATTTATTTATTTTTTTTTATATATTGGTTCAGGTTAACTTTTAAATAGGTATTTCAGACTGAAGTATTCTACATAAACATATGTTTTATTATTTACATAATTATTTACATCATTATTTTTTGTACATCATTAGTTGAAGCATTTCAAAAATTGAACATTAAATTCAATATTCGAAATTAACATTTAACTTATACAATAATAAAATTAAGATCCACTTATTTTGTCTTTCTTATAAATACATATATTTTTTATTCATTATTTTAATTAAGGATATTTTACATTATATTATATATATTATCTTATATCTAATTCAAGGAATTTTATATCATACGCCTGGCTGATATAACAGTTCGAGAAACTGATGATATGATGATTATGATATCGTCTTAAACTCTGGTAGGTAAATATTTGATAGTTTCTTGGTACAAATATATTTCAATATAGGCCAATTTCAATGCTGATGCCAATTATCATTATATGACATCTAACAAATGCATCTCGCATACAAATTTAATTAAAGAATGCATTTACCAAGTCATTAACCCATTTAGTTAAATACATATCAAATTGATATGAACAGGATATATATAAATATATGTATGTATATGTATATATATATGTATATATACACAAGGCTGTCCAATGATAAACGTTTACATTATATGCTAACCAAGGCACAAAGACACCCCCGCCCTATGGGAACCGAATAACCAACACACACACACGTCATGTGGCGCCCCCGAGCCATGGACATTGCTAGCTTAATGCTCTAATGTGTATATACATGAGTATAAATATATATATATTTATACGCATACCGACTAGGTGGGGTCAGCTCATTAAAAAGGCGCGTTCGCTGGTGTCAGCTGTCGCTCTGTCTCTATCTGGCTATTTGTACTAGTAAGGTGCGTCCCACAACAGCAACAACAACAACAGCATTGGTGGCGTTTAGAAAGCATGCGCCGCTGTTGCAACATTTGTTTGACCCACCCAATCAGTCAGTCAGCCAACCAAGCGGCCAGCCGGCATTGTTGTTCCTTTTGTTCCGAGTCTAATTCTAATGTCGACTCCCCTGGACAAAAAAAAGCAAACTGAAAATAAAAACTAAAAAACGGCAGCAAAGTATTCTCATACAGTATATAGTCGGTCGGACGAGCAGTTAGTTAGTTAGTCGAGCAAATGGCATTCCGGGAGGCTACCTAGCGGCTGTTGGTGCGGTCTGTGCATCAGTCGAGGCTCGAGCGTTGACAGGAATAGTTGGATATATATTTTCATATAACTCAAGGCGACTCAGTGCTACTCTATCTAACTGCTGTTGCTGCCATTTGTGAGCTATCCCTAGCCGGCATCTTTCATTCGCGCCTGTATCTTGCTGAACCGTAACAATTGTCACATCCAAATCCGGTTGAGCAAAATTTCAGGTGTGTGAGAAATTTGTAGCGGCCTCATCAGGGCATGCAAAGTGTTCCATATAAGTGCAACTTAAATGACAAACAAAAAAAAAATCATAATTATGAGATATGCCTAACAGGTAAATACACTATATGATTATTAAATTTGGAGAGTTCTTGCACATCTACAGGTAAGTAATCTACAGCTAATATATAGAGAGCTATGCAAGTTTGACCAACTTTTCTCAGTAGAAGCATAATTCGTTTTGAATAAAGTATGTGTAGAGGCTTTCAAAATTTAATGAATTCAGTTCAAAGACATTTTCAAAAAGCATATTAAACTATTTTTTAACTACAAATTTTATTTTAACTAACAATCTTATTTCCTACTCTTGTTAGATTTTGAGGTTTTTTTCTTAACCCTTAAATGCTCCATATTTCATTTGTGCTGAAAACACATTTTACTTTAATTGATTGATAATTTGACTTTGAAATGAATTTTCTGTGAATTGAAATAACAAAAGTCTAATCATAATAATTTAAAATAAAACACATGCCAAATAATACAAATTTTCAAGCCTTAAATTATATTATAGTATACATATGTACATATATAGAAATTTGACACAAGGGAATATAATTTTTTGTTCAAAACTAAAAAAATGTGATAAAAAGTATAAATATTTTGGTTTAAAAATAAATGAATGAATATATATACGTATAAATGAGAATAGAGAAATTCCATGTACTAAAGGGTAACAGATGTTCGTTTTTGAAAATATCTTATCCCTACTTTAAAAAATAAATAGGTAATTTATCTTCCAGTCTAAACTTGTACAAGAAAAGAAAACGTTACAATGTTTCTACAACTTCTGCTTCTCATATCCTTAAAGCTTTTAAAGTCTTAGATATGCTTTCTAATATGAAATTCGAGTTGATTCAAGAATATAAATACTTTATGGGGTCTGCCACGCCTCCTGCTGCCTGTTACAAACATTTTCACAAAACCATTATACCCTGCTTTCCCATTTTCAATACGTTCATGGTATTACTAAATTTGGAATATATATCATATATCATATAACGATCATGCAGTACTGCTAAAAGACTTTAGAGATCAACGAAAAAATTAAATACTCACTTCATTTAGGTGCATGGAAAATCTGTGTAATTATTATGTTGGCCCATTATTATAATATTTGTATATTTTTCAATAATACATTTATTTATCTTTTTTTTATAAATTTAACTGCAGGTTTCATAGTACTAAATTCCATTTATAAGTTGTTGTTAAAGTAAAAAAAAATATATTCTAGATTATATAAATTATACTCTTCAAAAAGAAACGAATAAAATTTATAAAAAATAATAAAAAAAGAAAGTTTAAAAATCAAATACGCTTTAATAAAAAGCAGCGATTTAGCGAAATGGCACATTAGCTGATACATATCAGTTAATCAAAAAATAAATTAATTTTGTAAAAAAAAATTAATTTTAAATACAAAATCATGAATTTTGATTGATTATTATGCTGTCAACGTGATGATAAGCTCCAGACGGCTTGACACATAAATAAATAAATATAAGTGTATATGTATATATGTATGTATATTCATATATACTTTTTTTTAATGTCTACAAAAGTTTCATTCATTCGATTTCATTCATAGCTGAACAGACAGCAGTGTTGTTACTTAATAATTGAATGAGAAAAAGTTCTTAAAGCTCATTCTTAGCAGCTTTAAGAATTTTTTCTCAGAAGTTGAAGAGAAAATTAATTTTTATTTACATATTTAATGTACATATTTAAAATTTATATTTAAAAAAAAAAGTTTATTTTTTTGCATATAAAATTTTACTTACTATATACTATATATTTATATAATATATATCTAAATTTTAGACAATATTATTTTTTATTTGCGAACTTTAAACTTTTAAACTTCTTGAAGAGATTTGCAACTGTTTGCAATTCATATCAATTTTGAGAGCATTTTAGTTATTCAATATCTTGAATAATAGATTTTTTTTGTTGATGACATAAGCTTAGATTTATGTACAATTCTTCATTGATTGCCTATATTATTCTATATTTCGTTTCTCAAATCACGCCACCATCATGAATGGGTAATAAAATGGGCGCACGTTTCGCATCCGACAAGAAGCATGTTGAGGCAATGTCGTAAGTTTTCTATGGAAAGAGCCCACGACAAATTACTAATCCCGAGTTATCAGCTTCCGAGGCGAACGACAAATATACAAACAAATGGGGAAAACAATAGCTATGAATGCGATTGTGTTAGAGTCTATATCGCTCTCAGTAGAACACCCACAACTCAAGCTGACGTCGAGTTCGATGTCGACTTTGACTCCGAGTTCGTCTGAGATCATAAAAATGCCGCAAACATTTGGACTTTGGCATTAGACGAAGCGCGTCGCACCGAATTATGCCGATAAGTAACTGACATTTATATTACGACTTGCTTTCACGTTCGTGTTCGAGCCACAAAGCAGACCAAGTATTTGCCCAGAATTTCCTGCTCATTTCATTTTTAATCTTATCATTTTGTGTGCAATTCGTGTTTTCGATAATATCGAAAGCACTGAAATACTTATGTAAATTTCATATAAATAGCATTTTTCCTTGCCGATCATCAATTAATTCATCAAGTATCCAAAGTCTATGTTCACGATCTACGAACGATCTGCTAATCAGCGCTACAGACTCGGGGGGACCGGCCTGTGTATAGCTTTTAATTACAATTACAATTGTATTTTATTTCTTTTTATACCCATTTAGGATGCAAAAAGGGTGTATTAGTTTAGAGTACAATGAGTCCTTGAAATTTGAAATAAATATAAAATATGTTGTGGTATGTATTCTCGATTATATGCGTTATGTATGCTGGCTAAAACTATGGCAACAAATTTAATAGGCGAATTATTGCTAATCTCTGTAGATCAATTGATCTTCTTAAAGGCGCAGAAAATCGAAAGAAAACTATAATAATAAGCTATGCTTGCTTTACAGGAAATATGAACAAAGTAAAACAGATGAAGTACCATGAAGACAGATAGCCATAAGGATAGTTACACCTATAATTGATAGTTTATCTGTATAGCATATCAGCTCTTCAATTAATTACGTAGTTTCTTTGCTTCTGAATAAGTATTATGCAGTTGGTTGCAGCCGACTGCTGCGTTGATTTAATTCTATTCTACTAGAAAAGAATAATACATTCGTTTCAATGGGTTTTTGTTCAATCTCAATTCACAGTCAAGCTAATTACGGTACAAATTCCAAAAGTGAGCAAGCAAATTTATATAATATATATATTCATCTATAAACACTTCAATTACAACAATAACGATAAGCCGTTAACTATTATTCTTGAAATATTTCAAGTATTTCGCAGGCCACTTGAGATGAATCAGCTCCTGAATGCTCAACGATTGAGTTTTGCAAATGCGCCCCATAGTGAAAGTAACACAAGATATATGTATATAGTATATACAAATGGTATAAATTTAGATTTACATTGTGAAGTACTTTAAGCTCTTAGTGATAATAATGTTATGCCGATAAGATATTGATTTTTAAGCATAGCGAAACAAACCCAACCCATTCTGCTTAACCTCTTAGCTGAACTTTGGGAATAGTATAAGAGCTTTGTTATTATTATTTATATTATTTTAGAATCAAGCAACCTATTCAAAACAAATAAAATTTGAAAACTTATTTACATTGCCAGTTAGATTCGAATAAAATTGATTATTACACAAGTAAGTATAACAAAAACTGAACTTTGCATTGTATTATCTGATTTGCACACATTATACTATCAATAATATATGGGAATCTAAAAATTCATAGATACTGATATGACAATTATTTCATAGCTTCCTGTTGACAATTTCTGATAAGAATTTTAAGTTTTTCTTTATGTACTTTATATAATTTAGCATAGCATACGAGACTCATTTTGGCACAGCTAGAAAATAAATATAAAACAGTGAAATGCGGACTAAAACCCAATAATTAATTAGCCATGATTCATGTGCAGAGCACAAAGAACTTTGACTGCATTGGTATTGAGGCATTGTTTTGCAGCATTGTTAAGTCGAACGATAATGCTGATCGGTTGCATAGAGCGATCCATTGTTTAAGAGCGAAGAAAATAGCAGCAAGGCCAACAGCAGAAGAATTTTATTACGTAGCCAAGACGTACGAAATGTATATGAAAGACATGCGATATATGGACTTGTGAACCCAAAGGCCGAGCCCAATAATATCAATGTTTCGTTGGCAACCGATCGCGGGTGCTGCCACGGCTGATGTAGTTTTGTAGAGCTGTTATCACTGAAGGAAAACCACAAAAGGTGATTATAACAGGCCCGAAACACTAATAGCCAATGTGAACAAAATGTGTTAATAAAAGCCAGCAGCAAAAGCCGAACGGACTTCGTTTTCAGTTTGTGCTGTGATAAAGCTTGCATTGCACAGATACACACACACACACACACAAACACGGAGCATTCGTGCTCGCTCTCACATAGATACACACTCACACAACTGCTGAGACGCTCGATCGTGTCTTTGTGCGTGTGTGCGTCTCAACCGGCTAGTAGCTGGCTCCATTGGAACTCGGAGGGAATTGCCATAGCTAGCTGGGATTATTGTTTGTTTGCTGGCCGCCAGTCGCCGATGTCACATCGAAGACGCTGCTACGCGGTTTGTGTGGAGCGCGAAAAATTACTAGCAACAAAAACGAAACGAAACGAACAGCAAAGAATCGAGTATATAAAGAAGACTGTAAATTGTGTAGCATAATAACCAAGCGACGTGCAATATCATTTATTAACTGCGATCGTTCGAGCACGGCACGGGTAAGGCAAGCACGAAATGTTTGTATCTACAGCTAAACGCAACACCAGCAACAAGAACTGTGCGCTAAGATATTTTAAGTGATTGATCAAAAAATGAGAAGCATACTGAAACATTTACCTTTGAAATAAAAAAATAAAAATATATATATATAAAATATAAATAACGCAAAAATTGAAGACAAATAAATTGAAAATTAAAAGGATATTGTAAAGTGAAAGGAATTAGAAGAGGATTATATAAAAGAAGTATCAGATAAAAAAAGGAAAAAAAAATATATATATATAAATATATAAAATAAAAAATAAATAAAATAATAAAAATAAAATAATAAAAATAAAATAAAGTACAGAAAAAAATAAAAAAAATTATATAAAAATAAATATGTATAATTAAACAAAAATAAACATACTATATAAAATATAAACCAAAAATATCTAATTAAAAAGTAAAATCAAAAACAAAAAAAATTGTTAAAATATAATTAAAGAGTTTATAAATTCAACGTATTTAAGTAAACGAGTATTTATTTATTTTCTAAGTGAAAAGAAAAATTAAAATAATCAAATTAATTTATTTATTGTTCGCAAAATACGAGCAATTAAATATTTAATATTGTATTAAAAACTGCAAGTTGAATAAGTGAAGCACGTAATTTATTTTACTAAACAAAAAATACTTGAAGTAAAAACAGGTCATAAGAGACACAAAAGTATTGCTATGAAAAAAATACAAAACTTAATAAAATCATCAAAAAAATGCATTTTTTGGTATAATTAACTATGAAGTAACAATAATAAAATCTTTGATAATTAAAAATTATGAACTTTTAAACTTTCTAAATTAATATATAAAATCTTTGAATAAGTTATATTTAATTAAAATAATAATTAATGCATATATCATAATTATATAATTAAAATAGAGCGTATAATGAAATAAATATTGTATTTTAAACTAATTTTTTTTTTAATTTGAAAAAATCGTTGTTATATTTTATATTATTGAACTTATTGGACACATTAAATAATTTCATTTTGGCAAATAGAAATGAACATATATATTTTTAAAAAATATATTATTCATTTATTTTAATTTTAAAAAAATATATATATATTTATATATTTATATACAATTGACACATAAAATTTGCTTATTGAATGCAATAATTAATTAAAATTTGATAATAAAATACATTTTAGCGTGCAAATAAAAATATATATAATTATTATTAATATGTTAAATGTATTTGATTAGAAAATTTAAATTAATATATAATTACTTGAAAACTGTTCGTTATAGACAAAACTTATCTCAGCCCTTCACACATACAATTAAAATGCTGAAATCAATCTAGCGCAAAGATCATTTGACAAGCAAACTGAATAATAAGGCTATTAATTAGCTGTCAGCTCATCATTAGCATTATTTGGAATGATGAATGTATATTACACTTAATCAAAGGGTATATTCACCTTTTGCTTAATATATGCAAAGCTTTGCATTTGTATGACACTAATTATTTCTTACAAATTATAATATAATTAAGTCACATTTGAGAAAAAATAAACAAATTATAATTGTGATGTTCTGATTCCCAACGGAAGCAGCTGTTGCTCTGCTCTCCAGATCTATTCAATTTATTCTCCAGCTTTGGCTACCGATCCGAGTCTCTCAACCGGTTTACTTCCGAGAGAGGAGTAAACAATAACATTGTAGCCACAAGCACACACAGTTAGATATATAGCACAAACACACATACACACATGCAAGTATGTACATATATAAGTAAGTTTCAAGTGCAGTGCGTATATACAAAAATATTTCATAATATGTGAAGAAGATAAATTTCGGGAATACCTTGACAATGCGAGACAAGACAGGTTTCTCAGTTACCTTCGAGCCATTCAGCTGGCAAGTTTTCTGCCTTTGGAGATTTTTGCATGCAAATAATAAGAGTGAACTGCAAATAGAGTGCAGACAATACAAAAGTGTCAATCAAATATTGAAATTCTGCTGATAAAGTATCAACGAACGTGTGCGTCATAAGCAAATGGCGTAGTTTATAGTTTAGCCCTTCAGTTTAGCTGATATATATATATATATATATATATTACATACATATGTCGTATAATATGAGTGTGAGATTCAGGGCATTGACATTCTCTATTGAGCTGTGTGTTTTCGTTCTAAGCAATTCAAGTGCAATGCCCACTAGAGCAGCAGTTGACTGAGCGAGATCAACAGATAGCGAGATTTTTCCGATTAATAATTCGCTTGTTATTGAATATTTTATGGAATATACATATACAGCTAGCTAGCGAGCAGTTGAAAAGCTGCTTTCGAATCTTGACCATGTGCAGGTATGTCAAAGCTCTACTTAGCATAATACTATGTGTGATAAAAATGGGTTTGGGTTGAATGGATTGAATGATAACACTTACAGAAAATGTTGCCTTAGGAATGTAGATCATAGTTAAGAATGAGTATATACAATACAGCTCCGAAAAATAAAATAGGACCACTTTGAAATGCAATGTTTAAGAAGTTCTCCACGATACATTTTTCAATGAATTGGTCCACAGAATACTTTTAAGATTAGCCTATAATACAACTTACCATTCTTGAACATCATATCGGAGAACTTAAAATAAGTAAAATATTAAAAAGACTTCTTCCTAAATACTTTCTTAGAACTTTATTTGACATGACTTTTTTATGGAATATGAAACCTTCTTTTGACATGAAATACTTGCTTGATTTAATTAATTTTATGCAAGTTTGAATGTAAGGTTGTTTTTAGTTCTTTTGAATTTAAGCGACTTTATTTATTAATTTATTTTTACATACTTTATTTATTTTCATTTTTTAATTTAAAATTGTTTTTTTTTATTTATTTATTAAAAGTAATTTATTTTTATTTTATTTTAATTTTTTTAAATTTATATATTATTTTTTTTTTTTTTGCAAATACGCTCAGCAAATTTCTACAAATTTGTTGGTTTTATTTGAATTTGCAATTTTCCTGAACAACTCAATACAAATATATAAAAATAAAAATATTTTGAATGAATATTCAATTTATTATAGTTTTAAATTTTACATTTTTGCCAACACGCATGATGACATACCAATCCCTTGATTCTTCTACAGTTTGCTGAACGATTTAAAAAAAATGCGTATATAAGTATAAAATTAAAATTTTGATATTTATATATAAAGATAATACTTTTAGACAACTTTTTTACGAACTAGATGTGTAATATAGTATTATAGCAAAAACTGTCTATATATACAACACATTCCAAAAGCTACACTATAATATATGCTATATACATATATACTTCTTCCAGTCTAAGCCCAACTTTGCATATCTATTTACAATATACATATGTACGTCTGCATGATTTCAGTACGCTATGTGCCCATAGTTTACCTGCGCCATAGTACGCATAAACTAAATACTTCCGAACGAATATATATTGGTATACTATATTTAGTCTTTACCTATATCCTATACAATACTCGTGCCAAACTCTCCGTAGTATTCTTTATTATAATCAGAATATAACAGATGCTTTATAGATAAGGTGTCCAGGCTGCGGGTTAAAGATGACACATAATGAATAAATCGTCATAAAGCGATGTCAATTGCATTTACAGTTAATTTTTTTTATAATATACAGATTTATATAGATACATATATAATTTATATATACATAATTAAGCCTGCTCGAACAATGCTTTTGTTTTGATTGAAATGTCGTTACATATTTAAAGCATATATAATATAGATACGATTGTTTTCTACGATTACAATTGTTCGTCTTTGCAGTTGTACCTTGATCTTACGGAAAATATATACATATATAAATGCAAATAAATTCTATTTAAATATATACGTTTGAATGAAGCTGTTCGTTAATAATATAGCGAAAATGTGGAGTAAACTGCGTGCTACATTTACTTATATAAATATTAAATATTTTATTGAGGTTGTTGCAGATAATTTAAATATTGTGTGCCTAGAGCATGGTTAAATCTAGATTTATAAAGCAAGCAAATGACAGTCGAAAAAAGTGCTGATAAATAAATAAATATAAATATATGTATATTATTTATTTTTATTGCATACATATTAAATGCTTAGCTTGTATTTGATTTATAGATAATCTTCCGCATTTTCATTTAATTTTAGTAATTTATTTAAAGTGCATGTTCCACCTTAGTTTATTGTTTTCAGAAGAAGCAAAATATGTAAATATCAAATAGCATGCATAATTTTTGACGTCAACTGTAATCGTCATTTGCGTAATTAAGTGACATAAACAAATACGCGGCTTAAAAGCCAAAAGTGAAGAAAACAAAAACACGAGTGAGAACATTACAGACGGGCGTAAGCGACGGCTTAGTACTTGTTCGCTGTGCATGCAAAAATATATATTTATTGTAAATTTCATATAATTCTCAATTTCTAATAAACTATATATAGATATATTTTTGGGTATATCTATAGCATATGCTACTTCCAGGTTTAAAATTGTGAAAGACAGAGTTTAATTCTTATTTAAAATTTAAATTAGTTTAATGAGTTTAAAGAGAATTTTGATTTAGCCACGCCCACTGCGAGTGTTTAGGAAAAATCTTTGCACAGATGATGCTATACATATATACAATCCTAATCAAGTCTCTAGCTTTAATGCAGACTAAATGCTGCAAATGCTTGCGGACATTACATAGAAGCCAATATACCCCTTTCACCCGTTCAATCAGTATAGAAAATACATATATAAATGTTTGTATGTGAATCAATATCAAATATATTTCTTCATATGTATCTTTCTTTATATATATGTTTAAATTCAAAAAACAAAAAACCTTTTCACTCACCTGGCGGGTGGCTAACGTCCCAGCTCTCGTAATTAACAGGTGCAAAGGTGAACAGCTTACGGTAGTCATCCACATGTGTTGCGCCCATGATCCGACACAGTTCGATCACAGTGCAAAATGGCATGCAATTCACAAACAAATAAAATAAAAACCCGTTTGATCAAGTTGAACATTTATGTACCTCTGTAGCCGCTGCCAGGTAGTCGCAAGCTGGACTCTGCCCCAATAAAATGTGGCACAGCTCCGTGATCCATGACGTACGTTGCATCACTGGGAAAATCAATCAAGCATTGCTGCAACAAAACGCACCGTGATCGAGTCTGTAAATAGAGTTTTCAAATGAATTAGATAGATTTCAATTTTATTAATTTTTTTTCTAAGCTAAAAATTAGTTGTGCTAAATTAGTCAGAGCTAAGTTAGCGCAAAAGCTTGAAATTTATAATTATTGATTAGAAAGCTTTGAGATTTTAATGCCGTTAAGATTTATAGTCCATAGACATGGACAGCAAAATATATAGTCATAGCTATATAATGGAGTTTTAGAAACTCAATGATTGAAATATTAATGGTGGCCAATCGAAACTAATTTATAAACATAGATCCACTTATAGATATCCATATAATAAATACGATTTGAGTGTGAAAAGAACAAGAATATTCGACTTCAATGTTATTCAAACAATATTTCTGATACAATTATAGAATTTATTTATTTATACATTGCATCCAAATTTAGTTTAGACATCAAATATATTTTGCTATGAATATATAAAGATAAAGTAACAATATTTTCAGTTGAACATATTATATATTATATATTATATATTATATATTATATATTATATATTATATATTATATATTATATATTATATATTATATATTATATATTATATATTATATATTATATATTATATATTATATATTATATATTATATATTATATTATTATATTGTTGAGCTAACAATAATTAGCAGCAATTAGTCAATTACTTTTTGGACTGGACTTTCCTAATGTCTCTCTAGTCAGTTTTTAAATGCATTAAATAAAGTTTATATACATGTGTATGCATGTAATAACTTGCAAAAAATATACTTTTAAATAAATATTTAAAAAAAAATTTTTTTTAATTATAAGAGTTTTGAAAACCTAATAATTTTTATTTTATTCTGAGTTTTTTAATAAAAAGAAAATAATTAAAAGAGATAACAAAATATTAATAATAAAAACATAAATTAATTAATATGCATCATGTGATCGCATATTATTTAATAAGTGGATCTTGCGTTAAAATAAATAAATAAAATAATAATACATAATCTAATAAAAGCTTATTTAAAAATATATTTGTAATAACATAAAATTTTATATATTTTTAAATATTTACAGATATACAAATTATTTTAAATCAATAAATTTAAATTGATATATTAAATTTTGTATAGTATTATATATCAGATGTGCTCTACACTTTTAGATAATCTTAAAAAAATAAAAGATAGTTAAACACATCGAATAATCTAATCGATCAACACTAATCTTTGGTTTAATCTTCAAATTAAGTATTAATTTCGTAATTAAACTCTTTACAGCTGATTGAATACAATGCTATCGGCGCGAGAACAGTTTTTCAATAGCGATGGCGGTACTCCCGGCCTGGGACTGGGAATTGAGATAGGTGAGAATGGTACAGCGAAGCCGGGACGTGGTGTCTACAATGCCACCACTGTGCCCATGACCAGTGCCAGCAGCTGGCGCAATGGACAGACGAATACAACAACCACTGCCACGCCCACTGGCGCTGCACCAATTGCTGCTGCAACTACCAAGCAAACGCCCTTGGAGCCGGTTGCCGAGGCCGAGGAGGATTTCAACATCGATACGAATGCGCTGTCCAATCTGCCGCCACGCGAGCCCGTGGACATTGAGTTCAAGGAGCTCTCACTGACGGTCAAATTGGGCTTCAATCGAGGTGAGTGCCGGCATTTACAATCGTCAGCTTTGGCCGCGATATGCCGATATGTCCATAAAATCGAAAACATAACCCGATAAGATTGCCAAAATATAAAATAAAAGGCGCTCGATTTTATAGATTCATTATACAGAATAGCGGCTACTTTTTGATGAAGCCACGGGAACAGTCAGAGCTGGCCATGCGGGCGCATGTGTCTTGGCAGTTCAATAAACACACGAATAACTACCTGTTAGATAATTCTTTAACAGCTCATTGTTTTCACAATTGATTAGATACGACACCCTTGCCCCTGTCGGCCCATCAATTAGTCAGCATTTATAGATAGAACAGAGCATATCGATTTTATAGCATAGTTTGGAATAGGCTATGAAATATATAAGAGTAGACTTATACTTATACTTATACGTATATTTATACTTATACTTATACGTATATTTACATTTATATTTATACTTATACTTATACTTATACTTATACTTATACTTATACTTATACTTATACTTATACTTATACTTATACTTATACTTATACTTATACTTATACTTATACCTATACTTATACTTATAATTATTATTGAGCTTTTGAATAAGTTTATCACCTATTTAGTTGCTTAGAGCATATTTGCAATTCGTTAATGGGTATTTTTTTGACAATGCTATATATAATATCAAAGTCCAAGAAGCTAAATGTGTTCACTTTTGATATCAAAGGTAATTTGTGCTCGGTAACTTGATTGCAGTAAGCGAATGATTATGGGACGTTAGCACAGCGCTTCGTAACTTAATTATTTCTGTTTTTGTTCATTAATAAATTAGTTAATTAGATTCAGAGCTAATCAAAGGTGTATAATTTTCCATCAATTCCATATATTCATTAAGCTGTCGTTGGCTGTAGGCTAGACATTACCTAAGTGTTATTCAAATGGACTGTAATAAATCAAGTTTCTTATTAGTTCAATCTGCATAGAATGATAGTGATAATTGTTTAATAACTAGTATTAGCTGACACAATGAATTTAATAGAATATTTATTATGTATATTTATTGGAATGCATTAGTTGTAAAATGATTCGATAAACAAGATTGAAACTCACTTAATTATTTAAACATTTATTTCGAACAGGTGAAAAGGAAATTTTGCACAATGTCTGTGGCAAGTTTCCGGGTAGTCAGCTAATTGCCATTATGGGTCCATCGGGTGCTGGAAAATCTACGCTGCTCGATGCTCTGTCCGGCTTCAAGACCACCGGCGTCGATGGTTCCATACGACTCAACGGACGACGACGTGATTTGCGTGAGTTGAATTCAAATGAAATTTGAAAGTTATCTTACATATTAATATTATATATTATATATCTCTCCATCATAGCTTCGTTTCGTCGCATGTCCTGCTATATCACACAGGATGATCGTCTGCAGCCTTTGCTGACGGTCACCGACAATATGCATATAGCAGCCGATCTGAAATTGGGCGAGAATGTCAGCTACGAGGAGAAGGAGAGCAGAGTAAGCTTGAGTTTTGTACGATTCAAAATGATTTCCTCTAAGCTTGATTTCCCCTCTTTCAGATTGAGGACATTCTGTTGCTTTTGGGTCTTTACGATCACGACCAGACGCTGACTGGGCGTCTGTCTGGCGGACAGAAGAAGAGGCTATCCATTGCCATGGAATTGATTAATAATCCCACTGTGATGTTTCTGGACGAGCCCACGACGTAGGTGAACCTTTTCCCATTGTGGAAGTCGATCCTCAATCTCTTCTTTTACTCCATCCCATAGTGGCTTGGACAGCAGTTCCTGCACCAAAGTTTTGGAGCTATTGAAACGTCTGACCACACAGGGTCGTACCATCATATGCACCATTCATCAGCCCACTGCCAAGCTGTTCCAAATATTCGATCAAGTCTATGTGCTCTCTTCCGGCAACTGCGTCTACCAGGGCGGCACCCAGAAGCTGGTGCCCTTCCTGCAGTCCGTGGATTTGCCCTGTCCCATGTACCACAATCCGGCTGATTACAGTGCGTACTCCATAAGATTAATTTTAAATATACATAGTTAACATTTCTCTCTCCTCTCTCTCTCTCTCTCTCAGTTATTGAGTTGGCCTGTGGGGAGTACGGTTTCGATAAAATCGATACGCTCAAGTCTGCGACGGAGAATGGCAACAGTCTGACCTGGTTCAACAATCCGAGCGCTGTACTGCGCTCCGAGGCGCTCATTCACAAGTATCCCATACCCAAGCGCAATAAAAATGTTTCCCTGGAGAACACTAGCTTTATGAATCAGTGCACCGTGCTGCTGCGACGTGGCTATATCAAGTCCGGACGCGATACGACTATGACCCATCTACGTCTGTTCGTAAACGTTTGTGTGGCCGTACTCTATGGCGCGATGTACAATCAGTCCGGCACGGAGGGCTCACGAGTTTTAGATAACTATAATCTTCTATTTGCCATATTGATGCACCATTCCATGACGACGATGATGCTGACAGTTCTGACATGTAAGTAGAGCCTTTAAATCCTGCTTATATATATATCTATATAACTATTTTATTTCAGTCCCGCTTGAGATGACGATATTGATCAAGGAACATTTCAATCGCTGGTACTCCCTGAAGGCCTATTATACCGCCATGACGCTCCTAGAAATACCCATAACGGTAAATACCATAGTTAACTGCAGTAGCTATATTACAAGTAGATTAATTCTAATCTCTCATATCTCACCCGCTCTTCCAGTTCGTAAGCACACTCCTGTTCACAGTCATCATTTATTTGTGGAGCTATCAGCCCATGGAGTGGGTGCGCTTCTGGATGTTCTTTGTGATTAGTTTACTTGTTGTGTTTGTGGGTCAAAGTTTTGGATTGATCATTGGCGCCTGGTGCAATGTCGTCAACGGTACCTTCCTGGCTCCCGTGCTCACCATTCCAATGATGATGTTCGCCGGTTTTGGCGTCACTTTGCGTGATCTGCCCAGCTACCTGAAGTGGGGCAGTCACATATCCCATTTACGATATGGCCTCGAGGGCTACATAGCTGCCATCTATGGCATGAATCGGGGGGTTTTGGATTGCAACGAGGCGCCCTACTGTCATTATAGGTAAGGGAATCGATCAGCAGTTGCCTAAGTCGATTGCATAATATATTTCTCTTTTACAGATATCCAAAGAAGTTTCTGGAAGAGATTACCATGTCGGGCGATCAGTTCTGGAACGATCTCATGGCACTAAGCATTATGCTGCTCCTATTCCGAATTAGCGCCTACTTTGTGCTCAAGGCCAAGCTAAAGTCGATCCGATGAGCGTTGACATTCCAAGGAACAAACTTGCCCACTTGTATTATATATAAATTGTTGAAAATTACGTTTAGTGTTAATTTTACTAAATTAATTACATTAATAAAACACTTGTTAATTAAAGCTAATTCACGTAGACTCTATATCACACGTATCAATTGTTCAGCCCTTGCGCTGCCTGCTTCAGCTCCTTCTTGGCAGTTGATTGTTCCAGAAGCTGTTGCAGCGCTTTAGCATTTGATGCCATTTCGCCGGAATGGAGCTTTAGAGAGATTGGAAGCAGAATTAGATAGATCTAGCGGAACGTTGAGTTGTTTTACTTACCAGCACAACGCGCTGACCCAGCGTTTCCAGCAGTCGTTGCTTTAGGCGTAGCAAAGATGTCGCCGATCGACTGAACTTTAGCGTCTGTTGTGGCGTCATCAGCTCTATAAAGTAGATGCAGGCCTGCTCGCCTTGAGTCTGGACACGCAGACTGGGCAAATTTATGCCAGCTATGGGGCACACCAAATCAACGCCTTCTACGTCGGCATCTGTCGACAGCTGATTGGCGTAGGATGTCATATCTTCGCGCTGGCTAAGCAAATAGGCAGGCGCTCGGGCGAGCTCCTTGAAGACCTGCTTAGTCTTGACGTCCGTCCAGTCGGGATGCTCTATGGCCACAGCAGCGCGCAGCACAGTCAAACGGCTGTCGACTTTGGGCTGAGCGCGTTGTCGCTGACGTTGTGCGGCCTTCAGCTCCTCGGCTGCGTCGAACAACTGCTTTGAATGGTGACCCAGTACAACGAAGGAGAGGCAAGCATCGACCAGTTGGTCGGGAAAACGATCGTATTCGCCGTTATTCAATTTACGCAATGCCACCACCTCCAGTTTTCTAAGCTGCTCAGCAGTTAACTTGCAATTCAGCTGAGCGCAGCTCCAGAGGAATGTGGACAAATCTTTGGCGCGCAGCTCACCGGGTTTAAAGCTTAATAAGCGCTCTTCAACTGCTTGCAAGCATTCCGGCTGATCCCATTGCATCTCAGCGAAGTATGCAAATATGTGTGCCAGTCCACGTGGCTGAAGTTTTGCCAGTTGCGTGGGATCCAAGCAAATGCTCTTCAAGTGCTGGCAGACCCGTTCGTCATGCACGCGCTGGAAGCGCAATGCCTTAACAAAGCAAACAAGCAGCGTATCATCTGGAACGCTGTCTTCGTCAAACTTCAAGTTCAGAATAGCATCCACCAAGGCAGTTTCATAGGCCTGACGGACTTCACCCGTCACCAACGTCGAAGACTTATAGGCAGCATTGCTAACCAGAGCCAAATCCAGGGGACTCAAGTTGGCCAAATGATTGCCAAGCTGTGTCGCAAGCAGCGTCTCCAAATCATTGTGCTGATACTGTTTTTGCAGGCCTAAATAGAAACAGATTTGCAAAAAACGCTGCTGGCTGCCGGCCGCTTCCTGCGCCAAGCGTCGCATGGCCGCATGATAGAAATCGATGCGCTTCAGCCAATTAGGCATGAGGAACAGAAATGCATAGAGCGTCTCCAGCACTGTGGAAACGTCCATTTTGTCCAGCTGTGCTGTGGCATGCGCATCCAACGCATTCAAGGCCATGGCATACATGGGTGGCTGTGCATTGGAACGATAACTGGATGCGTGTATGATTAATGCTGGCAGCTGGGAGGCATCTGTCTTTTGCACGGAGCGTTTAAAGTAATGTTCATCCGTGATGGGAAAGTAATCTGAGTACCGTATTTTCGTTGGTGGCAGCACATGCTGCTCACACTTGTAGCGGTCTATGGCTATGTGCTTGGCAAAGCGGGTCAGCAGTGTGCCGGTCTCATCTGAAGTGTCGCGCAATACATCCCTCACAGAGAAGTTGGCATAACATCGCACCTCGTTTAGCTTTTTGCTGTTTGTGATTGATGCACACGCAAAACGGCGCAACAAAGCAAACATTTTCAACTCAATTCAAATATTATTTATGTAACTCAATTTATCAAACACAACGTGCTCGGCTCCGATCTATGTAAACTAAAGAGGCAGTGTTGAAAAAGGCGCAAATGGCGCAATTTTTAATTCAATAGTTTTTTTTTAGCACATTTTATGTTGGTGGATGTCTTCGCTAGAAAAATACATTTTTAAATCAATATAAACAACTGATCTTTATTAGAAAGCTGACTAATTAAATTAGTAAATATTTATTTAATTAGAAAACCAGCTAAAAAATAGCTCATAGTTTCTTAATTATTTGAAAATTTTAAATGAATACATTTCCTAATTCAGTATTTAAAGAAATAATTTGTATACCAAGAGAGCAACTTCAGAACGTTATTTTCATTAACTTTTCAACACTTCTGAGTTAATTGTTTACGAGAAAGATGGGCAAGAGAGCTGCTGGATTTGTCCTTTTTCGGCGCTTATATGGAGAAATACAATATTTACTATTAAAAGCTTCATATGGCGATTTCCACTGGAGCGCGCCAAAGGGTCATGTGGATCCAGGTGAAGATGACTTTACTACAGCGCTGCGCGAAACAAAGGAAGAAGCCGGGTAAGTGCATGTTATAAAAAGTATAAAAAGAAAAGTATATTGACCAATAATTTATGTATTGTAGTTACGATGAAAAGGATTTGATTATATACCGCGATACGCCACTTACTCTGAACTATGAGGTCAAAGGTAAACCAAAGGTTGTTATCTATTGGCTAGCCGAATTACGAAATCCAAACCAAGAAGTCATTCTGTCCGAAGAACATACAGAACTTAAGTGGCTGCCAAGGGATGAGGCCAAGGAATGTGTTGGCTTTAAGGACAATCAAGTGATGATTGATAAGTTTCATGAAATGATACTGAATATGGATAAGAATCGCACCAATTGCGGATGTCCATAAAAATACCAAATTTGTAGTGCTGTAAACGTTGTCAGCGAATGACAGTATGTCGACATTCTGCAACACTGTTTTTAAGGCATCTGTAGATTGATTTTGTTGTGGAAAATTAATCAAAAAGCATTCAATAAATTTTATTTAAAAAAAAGACAAGTTAACTGATTAACATATTTATACAATAATGGGTTCACGCTCGCGCAGTCCATCGGTGAAACGCCGCCATCACAAGAGTAAACATAAAAAACGCAGCAAAAGTAAGTCACACAATCGCGACAGGGAACGGGACCATGAGCACGAGCGCAGTAGCTGCACCCGCAGCAGTCGCACAGATAGGGACAAATCGCCGGAGATTAATCAACATGGTCGGCGCGAGCGCGATAGGCATCGCAGCGACAGGCACACGCACACACACCTGCACACACACACAGAGCGCGACTATCATCGGCACTCGCACTCCAAGTCCCGCAAACGCTCCAGTTCATCGAGCAGTGACAGTCAGCAGTACTCGGATCATGAGACGCAACGTAGTCGACACAAGCGCAGTCGATTCAAGAAATTGGATGAGGTAAGCAATTGTTATAAATTTACTTTACTCTCTTTTTTGATGAATCTCTTTGGTTGCAGCAAAATTTACTGCAGGTAGAGCGCCTTGCCGAAATGGAACGGCAGCGTCGACAAAAAGAAGCTGAGCAGAAAACAATCGAAGAGCAGGCGGCCAAACGAATTGAAATGCTCGTCAAGAAACGTGTCGAGGAAGAGCTCGAGAAGCGACGCGATGAAATCGAACAAGAGGTGAATCGTCGCGTCGATACAGCCAAAGCTGAAATGGAACGTGATATGATGCTGGAGCTGGAGAAGCGGCGCGAGCAGATACGCGAAGAAGAACGTCGTCGCGAGGTAGGTGCTCGTATTCAGATTTCGCTGGACGACTGCTGCTACCACAATTACCAACTACCAACACACGCACAGTATACAGCCTTCGACTACTACAACAGCTACCGAAAAACACACACATGTACAAAACCAATAGCAGTTGCAAACAGTCGTCCTGAAAAAATCTTCATACGAAATTGTGTAGCGACGTTGCCAGTTATTAGCTGTATTGAGATCAGCTGCTAAAGGCTCAGTTAGCATCAAGTGTGTGTGTTTCTGTATATGTGTGTGGGCGTGTGCGTGTGCATGTGTGTAAACAAAATTTCCCCAATATAAATCATATAGAAACAGTCATGTCCCTGCTAAATGGATTGCTAAAGTTATCTTGAAAATTTAGCGTCCCTTAGCTTGGCACATGGCCAACTCCATTGCACTGCTAACTCACTAACCTTAACCTATCTCTATCTATCTGTTAACTGATTAACCTTTTGGCTCAACCGCAGCACACACACACACACATTCATGCACACACACGCTGAGCCGCTGTCCACGTCGCTGCACATTTCGCATTTTACTCTTGCCAAATAATTTTTGTAATTATTATTATTTTTTTCTACAAAACGAATGAAAAAATATTCAAAAAGCCACAAAATGTGTGCAGACGCCTATAAAAGTACATAATTGAATGTTTGCGTTACTTTTAGCCTCATCTATTCTTGTTTGATTTCATTTTGATTGGTTTCCTGTAACTCGTTGTTATTGTTGTTACATAATGCGCGCAACTTGAATGCTTCGATCAAATGTCTGTGAGAGAGTGTGTGCGTGCCTGCCTGCCTGCGTGTGTGTGTGAGTGCGTTTGTATTTGAGAGAGATGGGAGTAAACAAATGCAGCAAACAAGCAGAGCGAGCAGTAAATAAGACACATGCATATACAGAACTG
Source organism: Drosophila koepferae (assembly GCA_030914345.1). NCBI lineage: Eukaryota > Metazoa > Arthropoda > Insecta > Diptera > Drosophilidae > Drosophila > Drosophila koepferae. The sequence continues at coordinate 956,170 of JAUESR010000198.1, read as the reverse complement.
CATATGTATGTGTAGCTCCGTTTTCCTTCAACCCCCCACACATAAGCCGGAGCTAATGCTTATGAACAGAATTCGGCCACATGGATGAGAGCGACACTCGGCTCTCTAGGAGATCGTTGACGATACGTATTACGCACACACGTATATCGTATATCGTTTACCGCATATCGTACAGTGTAGTCGGTCAAGTTTAGTATATCATAACTAGTATTTGAGTGTGGGGGCGGGCTTAGCATAGCTTAGCTTAGGTCCCACTGTACGAAGCATGCCAACAACCAAATAGGTCCCCTCCATACACGGGCGCCTATCCCACTACCAATAAACGGGTGAGTGAGAGTTCGTTAAAAGAAAAAAACGAAACGAAACGAAACGTGTGAAACAACTAAAAATGGATATAAACAAACTTGAAGTGTGTTAAGTGTATGAACAAAATCATTCGAGTGCATTGCAAATGCAAATGCATTAATATACATATATATAAAAAAAAAAAAAAAAACAAAAAACAAAAATTGTCTTTAAGGACTCTAAGCTCTCCCTCTAGGAACATTCGTCATAGGACCACCATACCAATGCCGATCAGACATAAGATTGTTAACGTTAACTCATAAGCCCGGATAATCATTTGTCAATCAATGGGTATGACTGTACTTGTTGTTGTTGTCGTGACACAAACTGTTAATTTTTTGTATGTTTGTTTTCTTCAAACAATTATCGTTTGATCGAGACGCTTTTATCATTTAATTCCTAAACACCAACAAAAAATAAAATCAAAAATATGTAATGTAATTCTGATTAAACAACTATGTAGCTGAATACCGTAAATCAAAATGCAAATTCGCAGCACAGCCAAAAATTAACAAAATGATTTAGCCATTAAACTGGAAAAATGAACTATTTCAATAGTAAGTAGCAACAAAAAAAAACACAAAAAAAAATAGCATAAAATAAAAGAAGAACAAATTAAAAACTGGAAACCCAAAATTAAAGAAAATCAAATTTAAGTACATTTGTTAATGTTGTGTGCTCTTATTGTTAAAAATTAAGTTTGCAAAAAAGAAAAAGCCAACTATTTTTTAAACGTTTTTATTAGACACTACTAAATGTTTTTTATTTTCTTTCTACCAATATCTTTCTATGTAATTTATTATTAAACATTAAATTAGATTTTTAATACATATGTAATATCTATATGCAGCCCATCAAAAATAAGATCAATTTGCGTCCAAAGCCGCCGCAATGTTTGCATCGCCGATGTTAAAAAGATACCGTTTATATATATATAATCATAACTCTATAGCTTTAAGCATTCGTCGCGAAAGTGAAAACTGATTAATTAATACTCCAATTTATTTGGGTTTTATAGGAGGAAGAAAAGCAAAAACGCGAAGAGCTCGAAGAAATATTGGCCGAAAACAATCGCAAAATCGAAGAGGCACAAAGAAAATTGGTAAGTTCATATGACTAGCTAATTACCAATATAATCTAAAATCGTATTAATCCATTCAACAGGCCGAAGAGCGCTTAGCTATCATTGAGGAACAGCGTCTGATGGACGAGGAGCGTCAGCGCATGCGCAAAGAGCAGGAGAAGCGAGTCAAGGAGGAGCAAAAGGTCATATTGGGCAAAAATAATTCAAGACCAAAGTTATCGTTTTCCCTGAAGCCGGGCGCGTTATAAGCGCGTTATCAATCAGACAATAGCGGGCGTTCCTTTCTGCCTTGTTAACAGCTTTGTGCTTTTCCTTTTTCTTACATTTGTTTGATCACGAGAATTGGCGCTTTGCTTGCGCTTAAAACCAATTGAACGGGTTTCACTGTTGTAGTTGTAGATATTTAATTTGTTTATTTTATTTTTTAAATTTTTTTTATTTTATTTTTGAAATGCGTTCAAGAGATTTGATTGCAAGCAAGGTGATTTAATGGGTGGAGTGACCTATGTCTTCAACATACTCAATGTACACACAAACAAAATACAGACAGATGAACAGACAGACAGACCGAGAGACATACTTGCATACGTATATAAAATAGTTTTCGTATATTAAAAAAAAAACCAACCTCTTCTATTATAAAACATGATACATGCTAGCAATTTAATTACATTTTTGATATACACAATTCATATGTGCGAAAAATGATAATGTGTATTGTGCCGTAAAGTTGCATTATGCTAAGCAATTGCAAATACAACAACGAGAAATCGCGAACTATGTACTCCCAAATTTTTGATAATGATAAACTTGAAACCCCATAAGCAAGATTGATAATAAAGCGTTTCGTATGCCTAACTTTTGTGTTTTATTTTTTGGATCTTGCACTATTAGCAGTGAAGCTTATATAGAAGCCATTTGGTAAACATGGAACAATTTTATCTTTTAATAATAGAATATTAGGTAAGTAATAATTATAAAATCTGCAGCATCCTAATTGAAATTTAGATCATAAATTTTATTTTCTATAATATTGATAATTTGAAATTTAGCACATTCGGCATCAATAACAAAAAATGTTAAAAATATATATATGGACATTTCTCCAGTAAAATCAAATCTTTGCAGCCTTCGACCCTTTGGTTTTTTTGTAATTAGCTTGTACTAGTAATCAAGTACTATAAGATTCGCTATTTGTCAAAATAAAGTATTTTGGCATTTTCAGCACTAATTGATTGTGAATTGAATTTCTGGAGAAGTGTCTATATATCATTTTTATGCCGATCATAAGTTCTTTATTTATCCAACCTTTTTGTAAATATACTTATTTTGTGAAATAAAATATAAGAGGCTAGTATACAAAAATATGTATGACTAGAAATATTTTCTTTAAAATAGTAATGCAGTAAAAACAATTGAAGAAAAAATCATTATTATATGTGATGATTCTTAATTTCTTTTAGACAAGATATTTGTAGATTCACCATTTGGTTAGAGATAAAATTTCACATATTTTTCATACGAATATATTTATCCCATACAATATTTTCGATGAAATACTAGTAAATAAAATAAATAGTTAATAAAAGCAAATACTAGGAAATGTAATAAAATATCACAAAAATATATATCCGTTTCAAGTTTGACCACAGCAGAGAACAAAAACAATTTTAACACTATATTTTCCATTTTAAGTTGTTTTTTTTATTATAGCCTTGAAAAAGTTAATTTTTTTATTGTGTTCTTTTGATATATGTTTTGCTGATAACATTAAATAAGATTTTATCGTTTTTTGTTGTTTTTCTTTAATCATATTCCAGCTTGTTTCTTTGGTTATGCTAGCATATCTGATATATAAGTAGTATATATATATAGGCATACGTATATACATGAATTACTTAATTTTTTGTTTTGTTTCTTTTGGTTTTGTTTAATGCAATATATGCAATTTATTTTTATTGAATCGCTAGCACAAATTAAATTTCCATTCATCAATCAGCCAACAATTTTCAATTTCAAGTCTTTCAATTTGTAAGGTTTTCTGCCAATTTTTTGCCAACCAATCGAACATTCATTAGCAGCTGAAGAAAGCAGAAAGTTTTACAGCTTATATAATTGCACTTGAGAGTTTTTTTTTTCGTTTTTCTTTTTTTTTTTCTTTTATATAATAATTTAAGAAAAATATGCAGAAAAGAGAAACAAGAGGAAAATAAATACTTTTTTACACACAAATTCATGTATTTTTTGTTTGTTTATTTTAAAATAATATTTTGCATAAAAAAGAACAAATGAAAATATTAAATAATAATTAAAAGTAGATATTTATGAAAATATATGAAACCAAAGATGCAAATTTAAATAAAAACAATAAATTGCAAACATTTCAAGAAATGGCATAATTTCAGCTATGAAATTAAAAATATGTAATTTATAATAATTTTATGGCGAGAAATAATTAAATGTTATAGTTTAATGATAAGTTTATAAGTTATAGTATATACAGCTTCCGTTCATCAACAATCTCAATCTCAAATATTTCGCATTTAATTTTAACATTTACGTAGTTCACTTTTTTCTTAATTTTTCGAAATTATCTGGCTTACTTGCTGGCCCAAAAAACAAAGCACTTGAATCGTGCTCAAATGAATTATTATTAAATTTTATAATTTTTGTTTACTTTGGTTTTTATATTTTTTGCTGTTGTTGTCGTTTTAGGTCCCACACAATTTCGCTAATTTATACAAATATACGTGTTCACAATTATTACAGTTTTAGTGCTTTCATTAATATTTTTTAAATATTATTATTTAGTTGCCTTTTTTTTTGTTTTTGATTAGCTTGCTGACTAAATTAAATTTCAATTGCAAATAGGAAATAGTTCTTTATTCTTGCATTTTGTCTAAAATATGCTTCTTCATTTATTATAGCCATAATTTAAATATATATTTATATATGTGTGTGTGTGTGTGTTTATGAAATTATGAGTAGGTGTGTGTGTGTGTGTATATGCATAAATATTGATAAATGGTTTTTGTTTACATATATATATATACATATGTATATATATGTATATATATGTATATGTATGTGTAGTATATTACTTTTACATTAAATGTGTAGAAAAATTCGTTAAATTGATTTGCGTATAGTTGTTTTTTTTTTCTTCTGTTTTTGTTTAATTCGCCACAAATACAAATTGTTGGCTTGTCAAATTGTTTTCATGCAGTCATTTATTGTTTAAACATTTAATTTACTACGAGTTTGTTTTCATGTTTTATAATTCAAATTTGTTTTCATTTTCAATTTGGCTGCAGTCTAGTGTTTAATTCGATTTATGTTTATTATACATATTGATATACATATAGTATTTTTTAAATATATATTTATATTTAAATATATATATATTTATAAATCTGTTTAGTGCAAATGCTAAAAATTGTTAGCTTTAGCTCCACAAAAAAATTTCTTTAACCACACAGAACGCGCAGTGGCACTCGAACTGTAGCAGCAGCAGCTGAAGCAGCTTAAAATTCATCACAAACACGCAACAGTGGCTCGCAAACTGTACGAGGGTTGGCTGCGTGCGCACAATGGCCTCAAAACTTTACAAGTTTTAACTGCTGCTGCTGCTGCTTCTACGACTGCTGCTGCTGCTCTCGCTGTTGCTCTGGTTCGGTTCCGTGTGGCGTTGCGCATCCGGCGCTAGGTAACCATCTTGACAAATAAAAGCGCCAATAGTATATTGACAAAGAGCACAAGCAGCATCAGCTGGCGGCGCACAAGCCAATCCTGTTGAGAAAGAGAGACAGGTGGTATAAGTGAGTAGCTAGCACAGCTGACACGATCTCCAAAAACACTCACCTTAACTTGCGGACTAACCAAATACAGCAAGGGATTCGCCCTAAGGCGTTCGTTGTCTTCGATTTGACGACGCACTGCCTCGCGACGTGCCGAGCCCAGGGCGGAGACCTCCTCGCGACTCATCGCCTCCGTGGCGCGCGGCAGTTCCTGGAAGTCGGGCATCGACTTCTTCCGCTGCAGCGACACATTGATGGGCACCGTCTATAGCCAAAGAGGAAAGAAAACACAATTCACAATATTAGTTATGCAAGCGTCATATTTCTCAGCTCTGTCTCTCTCTCAGCTGATTGCATGCAACACAACCTCAACGGGCGGCTCGACTATCCAGCTTTCGCTGGCCCGTCGCGCCAACAGAGCCGGCGAGAACATCAAGTCCTCCTCATCCTCCTCGGGATACCAGTCCATGTTGGGCCGTTTCCTCGCTTCAAGCCTTCTACAATTCTATAGCGCCCAGTGGGTGCCAGAGATTGCTTATGCAAGGCAATCAGTACCGTTCAGTGGCGCCACCTCCAACTTGTAAACGAGTTGAAGAACATGACGCTAGAATTTTTACTAAACACTTATAATGCCGACGACACTTGTGGCCAACTGTGCTCGCTGCTGCTGCTGCTGCTGCTGCCAGCAATGCGCCCCAATGGCCAAAAATAGTCCCACACGCACGGCAATGAGCCAAAGCAACAACAATTATAAGAAAAGAATCCCGCCTTCGCCTCAGTTTCTGATCTTTCGAATTCTTCAGCACTAGTATAACATATATATGCGTATATATATAAATATATATAATTTGTTTAACAGCGACACAAGTGTATTTGCAAAGTGGAAGAAGCGGAATTTCTTTGGGATCTTAGCCACGGCCTCTGGCGGGACCAACGCGTCTTTTGCTACTACCAAAGAGCCAGCAAAAATTGTCGCCAGTCAGCGACAATTGAGTACGGCGACAAATCCATTTCCAATGAGCCACTGCCACCACTTGTGAAGTGTTCATCGCATTCAGCAAGAGAGGAATAGAGAGAGAGAGAAAGAGTCTCTGAAAGATCATGAGTGAGAGAGCAATGAGTCGCATTTGCATTCCATTCTGGCCTGCACTCACTTTTTCACTATAAATAGCCGGAGAATGGGCACATGTTCCGTCCGGCACTCACACTCACTCGCTCTTCCTCTCTTTCTCTCTCTCTCTCTCTCTCTCTCTCTCTCACTTTTATATTGGCAGCAATTCTTGTTTTGGCCAGATATATGGCCTACGAATTAAGTTAATTGCACGGATTAACTGAGTTATGAAATATTTGGGAATAGCCTGCCCGGGAATTTAATAGACAGACGCGTGCAGTTTAATGATCCGCATCAAAAGTGCAGATGAACCTAATTGAGATTTCTTTCTTATTGGTGCCTATTAAATGGGTCAGCTAAACATATGTAAACAAAGGATTTCCTATAGTGTATCTTAAATGTTAATATTTGATTTCTTTTTTTCCAATTTATTTAAGTCGAAATCTTTTATTTTTTTAATTTAAAATTTTTTAATTATGTTGAGCAATTTTACTCTGTTTTGTTTTTCTTCCTTCTACTTGAAAACTACCCAAAATAATTCCCAACATTCCTAATAACATTTTTTCTACCCATGTGGTTTTCATTTCTCTCTAATGCTTTCTATCTTATATGTACTTTTCTGAATAAGTTCTATAATACAAATAATTAATTATTAAGAATATTTTAATGGGGGTTTTGTATACGTTTTTTCGCTTCAACATTATGTTTCTTGCAAATTTGTTCAAAATAAAATAAAGTATTAAAATAAATATGAATGCACTATAAACAATAAATAATCTTCCTTGTCTGTATTTTCTATATACAATAAAAAAATAATAATAATTTGTTTTAGGCAATAATCTTTCTGGTTTGTATTTGTTTCTAAAATACATTCTCTAATATTAAAAATTTGTTCTGCTCATTTGTTTCCACCCACAATCTATTTTTTTTTCGCACATCTTCCGTATATAATAACCATATTATATAATATATATAATAACCATATTTTTCGGAATAAAATCTAACATAAATTAAATTGATTAACAATAATTATATATGTGATTTTTGTATACATTTATCTCCTTCAACATTTACTTGATTTTATTTTAGATTTCCTATTTTCTATTATCATATGATAAGATGATAATCTTTCTATCCTGTATTTATATAAATTAAAGAAATTCTCCAATATCAGAAGAAAATACTTAAAAGACTTTCACCTTTTGAGGAATATTTTTAAGAGAATAATTTTTAATTTCCTTAAAAGGATAACAATGGAAAAGTAGTTCATTTTCTATATTTTCTATTCTCACAAAAAGTGTTTCTCAACATTAAGCTTAGTTCATCCGCTTGACTCACCTTCATTTTCTTGCCACCACCGCCTTTGCCGCCCATGGCCACGCCCACCGGTGTGACAGGCTTGGCTGGCAAATATAAGCTTTCCGTACGTTTGGGTTGCAAGGGCGAGGGAATGATATCCTGACCGAGCGTACGTTGACGCAACAGCACATCCTCGAAGGGCTGATTGGGTGACGAGAAGAGCGGCTCCGCAGTATTGCTTTGACTGGGCGCACGCCCACCGCCGTTGCCCAAGCTGGGCGTGCCGGCACGCGACAAACGCCCACCGGCACCCGAGGGCAGCGATCCGTTGCCGGTCATGGGCGAGTTGACATTGGTGCCTGTTGCGCCCGACACAGGGGTACTGCCCCGAAATACTGAGCCAGCACGTGGACGTCCATCCGGAGTGCTGGCGCCACCGCCATTGGGCATCGTATCAGCCAAGCCAGAGCGATCTAGCGAAGCCTGACGCGAGCCGGCAAAGGCGCCGCTCATACGGCTGGCCGCCCGCGCATAGCGATCAATAGACGAATCCCGACTGGGCGGCCGCTTGTAGTGGTCAAAATGATCGATGGACGACTGCTGGCCCATCTGGCCGAGCATGGGTGGGCGCTGGCCGCGCGACTGTTGTTGCGCCGCGGCCATGGCAGCGGCATTGGCAGCAGCATCCGACAACTGTTGCTGGTGTTGTTGCTGCTGGGAAGGGCGACGCAACATGCTGGCGTTGTTATGACTAGGCGAGGAGTGCAGAGAGGGCTGCTGCTGCAGCTGTTGTTGCTGTTGCTGTTGCTGTTGCAGTTGGTGTTGCTGCTGTTGTTGCTGCTGCTGTTGCTGGTAGAGTCTTTGTTGCTGCTGCTGTTGCTGTAATTGCTGCTGCTGCAGCAACTGTTGTTGGTGCTGCTGCTGTGGCGACATGTTGCTGATGTTGCTGGGCGCCACATTGGCATTGCCGGCGCCATAGGGCGCCTGCTGATTCAGTTTGACACCGCCGGGCGGCTGTTGCTGCTGGAACTGATATGCAGGATTCATTTGTGGATTGTTCTGTTGCAGTTGCTGCTGCTGTTGTTGCTGCTGCTGCTGTTGCTGTTGCTGCTGCTGCTGTTGATGCTGCTGCTGGTGATACATTTGATTGATGGCGCTGACGACCTGCGCATGGCTGGGCTGCGCTTGGCTCACCATCCCAGAGAGATCCGTCTGCGGCGAGACGGGCAACTGCTGCGAATACATGGACGAGGGCACCGGGCACTCCGACTCGTGTTGCTGCTGCGACATGCGGCGCTGCTGCTGCTGCATGTTCACATATTGCTGCTGTCGCTGCGCCTGCGTGGCGTATGCATCTGAACCGGAGCCACCGCCACTGCTGGCCGGCGAAAACTGTTGCTGCTGCATAGACGTCGCCGGCTTAGCGCCAGCCGACATGCCCAAACTCAGATCCACATTGGCCTGGCTCGGCGGAGCGCGGTAACGTTCGCGCTCGCGATAGCGCAACTTCTCGAAACGCTCCAGCACCGACGGCTTGAAATCCGGCGCAAATTCGCGTGCCATGCGCACGGCATTCTCGCAATCGATGCGCGCCTGCTCGGCGGCGACGTCCGCGTTCTGTGCCTTGGCCGCGGCTGTGGCCATGCGCGAGATGGCCATATCGGAGCGCTGCATGGCCATTTTGAGAGCGCGCTGCGCGGAATTAACGGCGGCCGTGATACGGTCACGGAATTTGCGCGAACGCGCCAGGAACAAATGCTTTTTCTTCTGGCTGCTGATCAATATGTTGTTCTTGTATTTGCCCTCCTCGACGGTGCCATCACGAAACGTGGTCACGCCATAGCCATGCTTGCGATTGTTATACCACTCGCCTTCATATCTGGAAAGAAGAGAAGGGGCTAAATCTCTATGGGCTGCATACTATATCTTGTTGCCCACTTACTTGAGTCCGTCGCTGCGCTCAGCAACGCCATGACCGCAGCGCTTATCCTTCTTCCATTCACCCATGTAGGTCTCCACTACCGTGGGATCTAGCTGTTCGTCCTCCATGGTGAAACTGGCATTGGATTCTGTGTGCGCAGATCTGTAAAAATGAGAGCACAGTTGTTTTAGGTATATTTAAAATTAAGAATTGATTGATGTAATAAGTAATTTGGCTAGTTATCAGCATAAAGGTAACAGATATATAGACAAGGTAATAAACATATATATAGCTTGTTTTAGACGGACTGACAGAGGACCTCTTATTGCTTGTTGAATACACCTATGAACTATTACATATTTATATAATATATTACATGATCTATTTCTATCAAAATTGTATCGAGAATTGATCTCTTATCTATTAGTTGTTGCATTAACAATATATATCTGATTCTCCCTCTAACTAGAGCCCTAATCATTTCCCACTCACTTCGTTGTCAAATTGGACTGCTCGGAGCCGGTGCTTATCCATGAGGCCGAGGACATTGTGGATCTTATGCTGCCCGAGGCAATGGTGCCACGTTTTTCCAAATCTCCAGTGCTGCGCTGTTTACGCATTTTCAGACCCTGCCAAAATGAAAACAATTATTATATATCTATCTGGATCAATATTTATTTTATGAATAGCTGCCATACCATTAGAAATCCCTTCTTCGTCTTCTCTGTGAGGCTGTTGCGCCGCACGGGCAACTTATCTGACTTGGCGGTGAGCACGAAGCCACCACGTATCTCCTCCGTCTTCTCGGGGGCCTTGACAGCATTGCCATTCTCGGCGCTGCGCAGGGAGCTTAGCGAGGCGTGCAGATTCTTGCGACGATGATGCGAGGCGAGGCCAAAGGGCGCCGAGGTGCGTATGCCATAGCCATGCCGTTTGCCCTCCTGCCACTGACCCTGGTATTTGCCTGCAATATAGAAAACAAAATTGGCCATTAGATCGTACTCTCCTCTATCCTATCGCTCTTTCTCTTTCTCCCTGCCTATGTTGGCCAATTAAAATGCAAATGATAAATTCAACCGCAGTGTGTGACCTCATTGGAATGCCTTAAGCAGGCGCTCAAGTCCTGCCAGAACTGTTGACTGCATCTACTTGGCATGGAATACATTCATTAGCCGGCAGCCCAGTCGTAGGCATTGCTAGAAGTAACTAGTATTCTATTAATGGCTCCACGTGTCTTGCGCCATTTAAAGACCTTACCGAGGGACAGACTGTTCGCCTTTTATATTATCCCATTCGGAAGGAATGTCGGCAGCAGGTTGGGTTATTTAATTAGTAAATGTTGCTGAGGCTTAGCAAATGACAATTTATAGTTGTTGTCCGACAAACAGGAGGGCAAACATTTGCATAGTTAACTCAACCGGATTACAGTTTACTGCAGCCCAATACAAGTGTTTGCCATTGGCTACTTGCCCCAGAGCCCTTAATAATAAAGGTTCTATATTAAGCAGCAAGACTAAAACACTCGTATATTGCAGTTAGCCTAGCTAAGAGTATTTGGAAGATAACCGTTTAAGGCAATAAATACACTTTTAAAGTAAAGCTAATATAGATTTCTTATGTCATTATAAAACCAATGTTTAAATTCTTGGCCCATCTAAAAAACTACTTCATCTTAACTCTTTTATTTACTTATAGAGTTTTTAAAAGATTGTGTAAAATGTTATATATTATATATGGAAAAATACGAACTTTGATCCATTTAAGAGCTGTGTCAAAATAACCTTAAGCAAGATACAATGCACCAATAATGTTTTTGTATTTACCAAATCAACAATATTGAAAACATTTTATTGAAATATAGTTAAATAACAATATTAAATTATTGTATTTTGACAATTAAAATGTTTGTTACTTTCTTGCTAAATACATATATTTCATGTGTTCCCTGCTGTACGAATACATTATTGATACACTGTATTTATATGCAGCAAGCACATGCATCGATGAGCCACAATTGTGAATAACAACCTCAATACATACAATGAGTGCATCGCATTCGTACACAATGACATTTCGCGAAACAATGTAAACTGCAAATATATATTTTAATATTTGCATATCATATACATATTTAGTATGTGCATACACACCCACATCACACAAGGCAATGCCTATATATACATATAGCAGATGTAGAGCCATATGCTCTGGGTACCCATAGGCGAGCTAACCGAATTTCCCCAGAAAAAACCAACTCATGTTGCAAAAATGTTTCAAAAGAAAAACGTAAAAAGACTAAGGAAAATATGACGTCAGGCTGTGGTCACTCTCAGTCTGTATGTATGAATTGGCTTTGTGTGCTAGAGATTTTGGTTTACCGGCAAGTCAAGAACAGAACGTTGAAATCGGGCTACACAAGAGTGCACACACACACACACACACATACGCACATGGACAGGCGCCGAAATATTACAGAAATGTCAAAAAGTAAAATAAAACAATAAATTGATTTCAGCTGCCTCTGCTGTAGCTGCTGCTGCTGCTGTCATGTTTTCAAAATATGCGCGAGCCAGGAAATAGACGCCAAATGATCTCATGCATCGAGTGAAATTACGTATACGTTGCGGGAACCACTTACCGCCATCTGCGTAGGTCTCGCAACCGGAACCATCTTGATAGCCCTCGTTCCAGGTGCCCTCGTACTTGGCCGTCGACACAGTGCTCTCCCGCACACCGTAGCGCCCCTTGTGACCATCCTTCGACCATTCGCCACGATAGATCTGACGGCCGATCTGCTCCACGCCCAAACCATGTCGCCGACCATTTTGCCACTGACCCTCATAGTGTGATCCGCTGCAAGAGCAAAGAGAATATTATAATACAGAGAGAAATTATAAGATATGCACAGTTGTTGCAAGTACTTCTATCTCCTGATTAAAGCGATATTTTATTTGAATATTTTTTTTTGTGTCACGTTCCCAATTGGATTGCTTTTCCCCATTGCATCTTCCACTAATCTAGTAATTTGCTCCATTTCTTGTTCGAGTTTTCTTCTATTCATGCAACTTGAAAACTTAATGCAAGATGAGTTAATTAAATTCGTTAAGCTTATTAAGTTAAATGAAAAAAAAAAAAAAATCAAAAAACAAAATGTTATCATGCAATGCGAATGGTTTACCGTCTTCATCTTCACTGCATCATTCAACATGTGATCGTGCACCTTTAATGGCTTATTCTTCTTCCTCTTCTCTGCTTTATTAAATTTTCGTTTTCAAAAGACCTGTATATTTCTACACTCAACTATTTATATATTACTGTTTAATAATAGTTCGCTTACAAGCAAAACGATGTGTAAGTGAATAACTCCACACAAATTAAATAACTAAACTTATTCTCGGCCAACTTTTTAATACGCAACGCACTTCTTCCTCTTTTCCTATCCTTGCCATTCAACCGGAACACAATAAATTGGCGTTGCCACCCAAGCAAACTTAAGCATGCATTCGTGACGTCACTGCATGTATAACTAGTTGAAAATTTCTTTTGCTCTATAAATTATGAAACTGCGAATTCCATTTTTAATTTGGCAATTTTATTACAGGCAAAAACTCATTAAAAGTGTGTTAATTACTTAAAAACAAACATGTAGGTAGTTACCTGGGCCAAATGTACGATCCGGATACTTCAAAGCCATAATTCCAGGCGCCTGCATATGCGCCCTGATGCTTGGGCCCAGTGCAGACACCATGTCCATGGGCCTTGCCTTCGTCCCAGCCGCCGCAGTAGGTGCCACCGTCCTCAAAGTCAAAGCGGCCGCCGCTCATTGGGGCGCGCTTAATGCCGGCGGCGGCAGCGGCCTGGGCAGCGGCATAGGCGGCCATATCGCCGCCATTTTGTTGCAGCTGCTGTTGCTGTTGTTGTTGAAGCTGTAGCTGTTGTTGTTGCTGTAGCTGTAGTTGTTGTTGCGTTAATTGATCAGCTTGTTGCATGCTCAATGCTTGTTCCTACAGGGTCGCGTGCTTCTCTTACTCTGATTCTCTTCTTCTTACTAGTTTCTACTACTAATTGTTGTTGTCGCTTTGAGCTTTTTATGCTTTCGTATGTTGCGCATTGATTTACTGCTCAATTGTTGCTGCTGCTGCTGTTGATTGTGTTGTTGTTGTTGTTGTTGCTTTTTCTTCATTTGCAATTTGTTTGTGGTTTGTGTTAAATCTAACTTTTAGTTCGTTTCGCTTAATTTCGTTTTTAGTTGTGTTGTATTTGCTACGTAATTGGTTTGTTACTCTTGCTGTTGCTTGTTTGTTTAGTTGTTTCTTGACTTCTGCTTAACTTAGAGTTAGTTTAGCTTGGATGTTATGTAATTAGTTAATTTTGGGTGATTTTTTCACTGAAACGCGAAAGATGTAACTTTTTGTGTATCTTCTTATTTTGATTTAAATTGCCTTCGATTTGTAGCTTTCTTAATTAACGATCAAGTTTCTATCGCTAGCATATCAAAATTATCGATCTTTATGCTAATATCGTAGGCCATCATTGGATAAGCTGCAAGGCTGCAAAGAAAGAAAGAAGAAACTTTAGTTAGAATTTGTTGCTCAAACTAATTATAAATCATTAAAAAATATATATTGATTTGAATATGAAAAAATATGTTTACTAAAATCTTATTTATTATAATTCATTATATTATCGATAGTTTTCTTTAAATATTGTCACTTGTATTTTTATTACAAATTTTATATAAGTTGTTTTTCTTAATGTTTATTTTTTATATTTTTATTTATTATTTTACAATTTTACAAACTATTGTATATAGTTTTTTGAATTCAAAATTTATTTTAGAAAATATTTTTTATTTGTTTCATATCCACTTGCAATTAATAATTTTCATAAAATAATTTTAATGATCTTTTTCACTTGTTTTTCATTTAAACACAAACACAACAGCTTTACAATATAAAAAATATAAATTTATTTACATATATTATACAAATTGTTATTGTTTTTTTTCTGGAATTTAAAATTGATTTTATAATTTTTTTTTTTTTTTTCATTTATGTAATCAAGTTAATAGATTGATCCGTCTCTATATACATATATATGTATGTAGATTTAAACAAAAGTGTTTTCCGCTTGTAAACATTTCAGTAAGAGCTGAGAGTTGCAGCACATTAAGTTTTTGCATTTTCCAATGTGATTTATAGCGCGATTTAATTGATTTTTATCTGTCGAAATTTTAAGGTTTTTCGTTTTAGTTTCAAATGTTTTTTTTTCGACACGCGCGCGCCGCGAAATGTTTATGGTGTAAATAAAATAAATGGATATGAGCAGGAAAATATACCTCAAATGAAGAGAAGAATTAGTGAAGATGATGAAGTTGATGTTGATGATGATGATGATGATGTTGAATAATTATGTATATTGGCTTCTGTTTATGTAGTTTATTGAGATGAAATGCAATTGAATTTATCAATTGCTTGCATATAAATGTATGTATGTGTATGTAAATTTATATATATATATGTATATATATATGGTATGCATGTATGCATGTTTGTGTGTGTGTGTGTGTGCAGCCCGCACTGTTGTTTGTTAATAACAAAAACGATTTTCGTTTCGAGTTTTGCTTGGCACCGGGACTAACGAAATTTATAGCCGCAACACAGCATCATTTTGTATATATAATATAGTCTAGCTATATCTATAGATATATTCATCTGCCTCTCTCACTCTTTCTCTCTCTCTCTGCGTGCGTGTGTGTGTGTATTCGCGTCAAAGAAATTCTCAATGGCGAGCCGTCGCTTTGAGTGGGAGGCAGCTGCAGGTTGCCACGCTCAGCTGTTGCCCGGTGGCAGCTACTCGCTGTGGCAGCCACTCGTTGCGATCGCTGCGATTCAGCGAGTGGAGGCACTCGTTGGTTTTTTACTGGCCCGTACGTAGGCACGATTGTAGTAATAATATATTAGGAAGATTGCATAGTAGCAGACAAATGCCATGCACAGCACTCGCAGAGTTTTCATTTTCCTGTTTTTTAATATATTTTTTATTTGTAGATCAAAGTTTTTCATATGTGGTAAATTGTATTAGCTGTTGTTGGTTTTTGTTTCATTATACATTTTTTGTTTGTTTTTGTATTTGCAGTTTTGCCAAGTAGTTTTTAGTATTATTATTTTGTTTTCTTTTTTTTTTACTGCCTCGTAATTATTTATGTTTCGCGGCCGTTGGGCTTTTGCTTTCATTGAGAGCTATGTAATTTCTGCGGCTGGGCCATGTGTTAATCATATAAATATATATAGATATTTATATGTATGTAGGTATTTTTTTTTTTTTTTTTTTTGTTATAGATTTCTTTGTTTGTCTTGTTGGCTATGATTCATTTCATATATTGAACTACAATTTTATAAACAATAGTTTTCAATTATAATTTATTTAGTTTTAGCATAGGCATTTATGTTAATTAGTCACTATTTGAAAACACAACATTTTTAACAGGTGTTTTATATGCTTGATAGATGCCTGAAAGGTGAGAGGATATATGAGTAATGCTTTATTAAAAGATCTACAACAAACGAGCCGAACCATATCGAACCGAAACGAAGCGAATTGAGCCGAACTGAGATGGGCTCGAACCATTTGAGGAGGAAAGATTTAATTATTTTTTTTATATATGATTGAATTAGAGTCAGATTGAATATGATTTATAAAATATATGAATAATTCAATTGAGATCTTTATAATCATATATAAAATACACAATATATAAAAGCATATACAGATTTTAGATATATTTAATAAATAATATTCGTTGCTTGATCTGTCTATAATATAATGTTATCATGCACAAGCTCACATCATATTCATTTAATAGATATTCTGCTTTAATGCCATTCCATTTGTAATAATTTCTCGGAAAAAAATTTAAATGGAATAATATATTCAATTGCTTAAAGAACAATGTCTGCAAAAAGAAGAAGCAACAACAGCAGCAGAAGTGGAAGTAACAACAACGAGAGTAAGCACGAGCAGGAAATGTGCGCTTAACGAACATTGTGTATACGCCATGTGGCTCAGCGGCTAATGCTGCGGCATTGCGATATCATTGGGTCTGGTTGAAGCAGAGCTCCAGCGGAAATTGTTTATTTGGAAATTCTTCACTCTGTTGCAAATAATTTACGGTTTTATTGTAGCATGAGCCAGAGAGCGAAAGAGAGAGAGAGCGAGAGAGGGAGAGAGAGAGGGAGAGGGGCAGGCAGGGAGAGTTGAGACTAAACGGATGCTGTGCATTGGCTTATCACATGGTTCAGTGGAATTCTGCCTGTGCGTACATTGGGCGTGGCTGGCATAGTAGAAGGGCCACAATATCCACCTGCTGACAGCAAAAACACAAAACAAGTGCGTTCATTGTCTATTTTCAGTCGAGTGCCATTGTTTTTCAAACAATTTAAGCAATTTTTAATTGAATATAAATAGAAAGTTGAGCAGATCAGCGAGGATTATTTACAAGATAGTTCCTAATAGACATATGACTTGAAAGCATTAAGAGAAAAGTATAATATATATAAAATTGATTTTGCTTTTTAAACAAATTCAATAATAGAGAGTAATTTTGTTAATAATATTAATATTAAATATGAAATATATTAATATAGAAAATTTATTGCTTTAATTAAAAAATCCCTAATAGATATAGAAGTTAGGGGTACTTTTATAAAAAATTTTAATAACAAAAATGAAATAGGTCAATATTTAAATATAGAAAATACAATATATTGATTTAATATATAACTGATATAGTATAGATATGTAAAAAAAAAATATGTATTGCATTCCAATCTATTCTCTCAATCTATATACACAAATTCTAAGCAAAGACAGACAACGTTGCTTAGTAAGTACGTTAAGCAATCACTTAAATATATTTAGCAATTGTATGAACTTTCCAATATGCTTAGCTGTCAGTCTATTAAAAATTTATAATTACTTTTCAGTCTGCAAATACAGAAATTCAAAGCATAGAGGGATAGCTTCGCTTCGAGTCAAGGAGATCTGCATAATGTTCATGAAGTCTAATGACTTTCATATTGTTGAAATAACAGACATATAGAGAATATATTTTAAGAAAAACAAGGTAGTTGCTGAGCAAGAGAGGGATAGAGAGAGAGCGGAAGTATAGTGAAGCTAAACAGACTTAAACTCGATTGACAGAGACAAAGAGAAAAATAGAGATAGAGATAGAGAGATAGAGAGATAGAGAGATAGAGAGATAGACAGATAGAGAGATAAAGAGATAAAGAGATAGAGAGATAGAGTGATAGAGATAGAGAGAGATTGAGAGAGATATATAGACAGAGAGAGAAAGAGAGAAAGAGGGGGAAGGAGAAAATAATGAAACTGTTCAACAAACTAACCAGACTAAATCTCGATTGACTTATAAAGAATTCATAGTAGTAAAATTAATGTTAAAGTTTAATGTAGTATAAGTGCTCTCCGATATCTTGAATTCTTATCTTTAAAAAATCTTATATATTAACTGGCATATCAGCATTTTAAATGTACTTGTAGCAGTTGTGCAACAAGCAGTTATACCTTAAAATCTCCAGTCTACTTCCATTACAGAAACCTCTTCATAATAAATAAAGATTCAAATGTAAAGCCATTGGAAATAATATAGTCCCACGTTAAAGTATAAAAGTATAAAGTATCGCCAAATATTATTTTAATATTATTAACCCATTTCCATACAACAACAATCCTCGAAAATGCTTTGCATAAATATTATTCACTTTACAGCATTAATATTAATTTGTATACTTAGCATCGATCGATTGAATATGATTGTATAGCAATTGCAGCACGATAATATATTCGAGATAGCTATTCATAAAATGTACCGCAAGCATTTTAGCCACTTTTTGTTTGTGTTGCTCGAATCTTTGGCATCTTTGGCTGGCTCTGCTGTTCGGTTTATTGTTCTCTTGCGGTTGCCGAGCAAACGAAACGAAATGAAATGAAATAACAAAAAGAAATTCAAATTTGAATTTGAATTTGAATTTGAATTCTTCTGAAGCTTTTGTTATTAATAGCAAAATACACACACCGAGCAGAGGAGCTGCGCTCCGTGTGGCCAGCAGTGGGCCAGCAGAGGGTCAGCGGGGTCAGCGACGTTAGCGGCGTCAGAAGCTGCTGTCTCTGGCTGCCAATGTTATTTTGTTTAAACATTAATGATGATGAAAACACACGCACCGTACAGTGCATGCGATTGTATTCGCACTCACTGCCACACCAACCCCCTTTCGCTCTGCTTTCAAAGTGAAGAAATTTTCGGGCTTGTAGAGTCGAAAATACAAAAAAAAATATATATCGTATTCGTAGCATAAACAGCAGCAGATAACGCGCGCCAAATGCTGCAGGCAACATTTTCTTCTTCAGAATGGGAGCCATAAATTACCCAGCTCCAAGAAAAGCAAAACAATTTCGAATACGAAATTCAACTACAGCGGCATAATTTATGCCAACATTGTAGATTACGTTATGAATTCGTAGTTTCTCAAAGCCCAACAGCATCGACAACACTAATATAAAGAGGCATTCGGCATTTTATTTGAATTGCAAATTTAAAATGCCAATCTTTATGCTTTTTAAACTAACTGTCAAATTATTAATAATAAATATCAATTCTATATAAAAAAAAGCTGCATCAACACATATTTAGAAGCAGTCAGATTTATTGACTGACTTTCATAACAATTGATAACTATGCTTTATATATAAAAAATTGTTTATAAAATTATAAATTATATATATAATTATATATCTCAAACATAGCTTGCCACTCTCTCGAGAGTCAGATACAATTAAAAAAAAATTTATATATAAAGAAGTAGCTTGAAAACTTTGCGCTTT
This sequence comes from Drosophila koepferae, assembly GCA_030914345.1. Classification (NCBI taxonomy): domain Eukaryota; kingdom Metazoa; phylum Arthropoda; class Insecta; order Diptera; family Drosophilidae; genus Drosophila; species Drosophila koepferae. Next base: position 936,713 of record JAUESR010000198.1, on the reverse strand, counting down.
GTTGTCACAAATACATTTTTTATATATTTGCCATACACTTTTAATATACAATTAAATTAATAATTTTATATTAATAATAAAATGTATTATTATTATAATAATTATTATTATTATATTTTTAAAATATGGAATTCATTAAACAAAACTATAATAGTTAAAATTCATCAAAATTTATCAGTAATTTATTCAAGTTATAGAAAACGATATCATATAGGCATTGAATAAATTTTGATAATTTTTTTACTTCTTATATATTTTTGTTATATTTGCAGATAAATTTCAGTATAAACTAATCGCTGTTTGTTTTTAACTAAAAATGCTTTGCGAAAACATACATACATATAAATCAAATTTTTTTATGTATTTTATTATTCTTTGAAATTTGTTTTAAGTTTTTTTTTATTATTTATTTTTGTATTTATTATTATTATTATTATTATTTAATCAATTTCTTGTACTTCAAGCATTTGCACAGAATTTTTAAGTATATATTTCCAAAAATGATTCTAGTATATTATCAAAATATACGTCAACATATTTATAAAGCCAGAGAGAATACGTAATACGCACACTGAGAGAAAATTTCAATAATACTGAATATATAAAATAATAAAAGAATTCCCAAAAGATTTTAAAAGAAGAATAGAATACTAAGCAGTTTATATAATGAAATATTATATGAAAAATTCTATATAATTCAAAGGTCTATGCTCATTTATAATATTATCTCGTGATATGCATAATGAAACAGAAAAAAACTATAAAAATATAGAATATATGTGACAACGAAAAGAAAAATCAACTAAAGTAAATCATACAGAATTTAGAATTATATTAAAACTTATGTTTAACAGAAGAAAAGAAAAAGAAGAACCTATAGGAATACAGAACTCATAGAATATATGTGAAAATGGAATAGAAAACTCATATTAAAATTTAATTCATGAAAAATAGAAATTTTATATCTCAGTAATAGAAAATGAAATTTATTATATATTTATAAAAAGGAAAATCATAATTAAATTTTATTTTTTTGTAAATATAAATAATATACAAATCTCAGTAATAGAAAATTTAATATATTAAATATATAAACAAAATTGTTTTTTTGTTTAATACTATTTATTTATATAGTTAATAAGATACTAATAAATTAAAAATTAATAAATAATTATTTGTTTTTTAACATTAATATATGTATATATATATATTTTGTTAACGATTTCAAGTTTAATGTCCTGCGACAATTTATGCAAATCAATCTCAAAAGAAATTCCAAATTCTTTACGATTACTTTTAGTATTTTTTGCCAATAAACAGGAGAATTTTCAGGAGAATCCTGCTAGCTATTGGGCAACTCAATCTAAACAGATATTCAAAATTCATCATGACTATATTTAATAGTTTTTAATTTTTGTGTCAATATATTTGAATAAACAGGAAATTTCAAACAGTTACTGTTCAAGTAAAGAAAAGTAGCCAAACGAAAATGCATAAATATCTAAAGGCGAATCCTCAACAATTTAGTTAGTTGGCTCTGGGCTATATACTATATATACTATATAAAGATATATATGTGTGTGAGCTTTATCACAGAGCTCTTGCGAGCTGGGCTGATAAAAGCATTTACGTATGCGCATTTATTTATAAACAAGCAGCAGCCGCATGTATCATTGTTATTTTAAAAATTGCTGCCTGCCAACGACGAAAGGAAAATAAATAAAATTCGCTTTGGCAAGAATGAAGAAAAAACAAATTAAGAAATGAGCAGCAGCAAAAAAAAAAAAAGAAGCGAATACTCGTAATATTGTTCAACTGTATTTTAGCTGCTTTTTGGCAAAGTCTATTAAAAATTTATTTTTATTTTTTTTATTTTTTTTGTTTTTAATTTTTGCCAAGCAAAAAGTGTCGCTGTCCCTGGTTCGGCCAGTGCTAAATTGAATAATAGTCCCAACTGACTGACGTCGTTGTCGATGTGTTTGGGGCACGGCGGCGACTGACAGTCGTCAGTGTCGTCCGTTACTTGAGTGCGTTTTGCATTTTGTTTGTTTATTTTTTTTATTTTTATTTTTGCACTTTTTGGTTTTGCTTGAGTTGCATTTACTTTTGGTTTTAGTTGAGCTACGCGACTGCGTTTCAATCAATCTTCACTGCACTCACACACACACATACATACCTTCACACACACACACAACACACACACACACACGCGCACACACACACTGAGACAGCGACACGCAGCGTTCAGTTTTTGGTATTTTTAGCATATTTTTGTCGAACAACGCGCACAATTCGTTATATTATATGTAGTAGCAGGCAGGCAGGCAAAACACATTCTCTAAATTGAAATTATTTATAGGTTCACATAAATTAAGTATTAACACCCCAAAAAACCAGCCAACTACTAGCTGCTAGCTGCAGTAGTTATTGCTGCGCTGTGGCTTACAAATTTTTCAATTAATCTTAATAATTTATTAAAGATATTTGAGTTATCTTTGCTGAACTTAATTTTTCAAACATTTTTCTTTTCTTCAAAATTTAACAGTGCACAAGTTTGACCCACAGCAACTAAAAATAATACAAGCTCGTTGTATTTTAATTAAATTTCTTTTTTTTCTAAATTTATTGTGAGGAATATTTTAGCTTGGTTTGCTTTTTAGATTGCTTTCTTTTCAAATTATATATGTATTTTTTTTTTTTTTCAATAAATTATTAACACAACTTGTTTAAAATAAAATTTTTTTATTTCACATAAATTAGATTTTTATATTTTTTTTTTATTTTTTTTTTTTTTTGAATTTTTACTGACTTGAAAACTTATGGCGTTTGCTGCATGTACTTATATTGTTTTATAACTTATTTAACGCAACGAAATTTTCCACACATACACACACGCACACAAACATACACTCATACACGCACACGCACACGCACACGCACAGAATAACTCGGGCAAATTGTTAGAACAAAAAAAAATAATAATGAAAACAGAAAGAAATTGTGAAAATTTTTGTGTTTGGCCGCACACACACGTTAAAAATAGCCAAAAAGGCAAAGGCGTTGATGAAAATTTGTTGTTGAGAAAATCCCGTGCCTTGGAAACGTTTTTAGTTCCAAACGGCGCTGCGCCGAGTCGCTGACAGCTGGCAACGCGTACGCCAGCGAATGGAGATGACAACGACAACAACTTCGATGACGACGACGACGACGACGACGACAACGGTGAACGGCGAACGGAACGCACGAGCGGCAGGCCAACGACTGGCCAGAAGCAGCGCTAGCCAAATGGGAACAGGGAACGAACGAGCGCTGATCTCAGATCGTGTCGATCGTGTTGATCGCTCATCGGACGTCGCGCAGTAATGACGGCCTATGCCAGTAAAATGTGTTTGCCCCAGGCAAAGAATAAAGCAAAAAATACAAAATAAAAGTTCACACCGTCCACAGGGCGTATGTGTGCTGTGTGTTGATGGATGTGCACGATGTTGCGTATACGCCCAGCGGTACACTAACTTTTTGCTCAGCATGCGGTGATACGGCGCGACATTTAGCGAAACGCGAACACGTCCAAACGCCAAACGTTCGCAAAGCGAAAAGAAAACAGCTAAAGAGCTCTCCCAAACGATTTTTATTATTTTCGGGGATCCGCTGAATTCATCCGACGAAGCGACACAGACTGGAAAGCGACAGCGACTACAAAGCGACACAGAGAGAGAGAGTGAGAGCAGAGATTTGTTCATTTTCAATGCAGCCGCCGAGGCAGCTCTCTCTCTCTCTCGAACAGCTGTTGCCAATCGTTGGCCACATATTTATGGGCATCAATTCTCAAACATAATATAGACATAATAATATGAATGAATGGCCAGTGGCATTCACCGATCACCCCCAATTCATATATATATATATATACATACATATACGCTCTGTACACTCTGTTGCTTTGTTTGCCTTGCCAGGTAATTGGCTAAATGACAGCCAGGTAATGTGTGCGGTCTGAGTCATAAAATGAAAAGTCTATGGCCAATGATGGACAGCAAACGGTTGATATTGGCTCAGCTGGCTCAGCTGGCTCAGATGGCCAGAAGGCGTGAGACGGGAGGTAGGAGGCGGCAGGTGCGAATGCCAGCCCATTGACTGTTGGATAAATGTGATTGTGGGTGTGAAATGCGAGCCAAGTAGCCCAATCAACTAGCTGTGCTGCAGCTGTTAAGCTTCAAATTTATGCATTTTCATAACTGCTCAAAGGCCAATTATACTCGTACTTGTCACCCTTTCAACTCGTCACATGTGCCCCACTTTTCTCCTAAAATAAAATGTTTCGTAACGGGTATATTCGTTAAGTAAGTTAATTTTGATAAGGGATTTAATAAGGTGTAGTTGGCATAAAGAGGTGATCAACAAAAGCTGATTGAATGTTTATAGCACGTCTGGAGAGCGCATAGAATATTTGTAATTTCAGTTCATTTAAGGATTATTTGAAAAAAATAATTATTTATATTTCATATTTTATAGAATAACGATAATTAACATCAGAAATTGGAATTTTCAGTTTATTTATATATAAATAAATCTATATAAAAATATGTTTATTCATTTATACATATTTTAAATCAAACGTACATATTTCTATATTATTAATTATTATTATTATTAAGTACAATTTCAATTCTCATGTAAAATATCGCACTTTTTAGTTAAATTATAAATATAAATAAATAAATAAATAAAAATAAAATATACTTTAAATGAGTTGAAAATTAATGTGTAATCCGAATTAAAAAATATATTTTCTTTGTTAATATTTTAATTATAAATTTTATTTGATATTGTTATTTATTTTTTTTATTTCATTTAATTCTCTGTTCACTAAAATTCTATATAGAATAAGTTAGTTAATTTTTATCTAATATATATTATTATTTTTTTATCTAAAATATATTTGTTTTGTTAAAACTTTAAATATAAATTGTATTTAATGCTGTATTTAATTGTCAATTTATTTAAAGTTTTTATATTTTCATTAAATTCATTAATTTGTAATTATAAAAAAAATTATGCACATTAAAAACAATATTCGATTAAAATAATTAGCCTATTCCGTATAAATTTATTTATTTTTTATTTTTCAACATATCTTGAAGAATATAATTGCTCCATATTCAACTTCATTTATTTTTATTTATTTATTTTCATTATTATTATTTTCATTTATCTATTCATATTTTAAAAAAATTCTTTTATATATATTTCTAAAGCTTACATAGCTTAGGAATAATATTTCAATCAAAATTCCATCTAAATATAACAACAAAAGTTGTTATTGTAATTTAATTTTATAAATGAATTTTTAAAAACTTGATATTTAAGCATTATTATATAAATAATATATGAGCTGAAAATTTTCAAAAATTGCAAACATAAATTTATTCAATAACTCATTTTTCTAAGCAATAAGCGTAAAGCGCAATTCAACGCCAGAGTATCTCCCAGTCAGGACTCTCTAACTCGCATTCCTTATCCTTGTTGCGTTGTTGCAGCAAATGCAATTACCCCACATAAATGAACGTCTCAGAGCGTGCCATTAAATATGTAAGCCACAAATGCTGTTAATACTTTGGCAGTGCCTTTGGCGTGGTAAACACTTGAAGCGGACAGCTCTTAGCCGCAATTCCCTTGAGCTTGGGACAGCACGGCACGCAATGAAGCGATCCGGCGGAGGTATATATACATATATATAAATACTTATATTCTTGCCGGTCAAAAGCCATTAAGTGAAGTATATAGAAACATAAAATGGCATGCCAGCGAACGATACGCGCACACAGACAGACCACAACACAATGCTCCTGAGTAATCAGGTTATACAATTTCTAAATTAAAAAGGAAAAAAAAAAAAACAAAAACAAAACAAATAAGTATATACTACAATATACAGACAGGCAGCCAGCCAGCCACCCAATTAGCCAGCAGCCAAGCAATGCCCATTGTTTTTGTTACGCTGCCCAAAATATATTTTTGAGGTATGTCAATATTTCAAAACGTTTTGAGGAAAGAAAAATTAAAAAAAATTAAAAATTAAAGAAATTGATTTAAGTTGAAGATTGGAACTTGGCTAGATATTATATAAATATAAATATAAATATAAATATAAATATAAATATAAATATAAATATAAATATAAATATAAATATAAATATAAATATAAATATAAATATAAATATAATAGAATATAAAAGATATATAATATAAATCAATCTAATATCCCTCTCCCTCTCCCTCTCCTAATATAAATAATGCAAATATTTCATTTTAAATTATTTCAAAATAAAAATGTCATATTAAATAATTTATAATATCCTTCAACCTCATTCAGTAGTGTATTTTTGAAGACGACATCTTGATAATTTCAATTATCTATTTGTTCTATTTATTTCTTGTCAGTATTATTTTCATTGTTTTTATATAGCCAGTCGAGCTGGTCAAAGCTCGAAGTCAACACGCACTCGAAAAGGCAACCAGTAGAGACGTTCCGCTGTCTAGGCGAGTCCTTTGACTCGTCTCTGCAGTCCCATCAATAATATATAAATAGTATATATAGAAAGAAAAGCAAATAAGATAGGGAAATGCGTAGGGGTGCACAGGTGTATAGCCAGTGGAAAGATTGTGTTTCCTGACTGTCTGTCAGGAAGTGTCAAATGTCGTGGTCAGAGCTCTCTGTTTCTCTGCTTTCTGTTTGACATTTTGTATGCGTAGATTGAATTTTTAATTGGAAATGTTGCCTTTCCTTACAAAATTTGTAGAGTGCACGCCACAAAAAGCAATAAGATTGAACAGCAATGGGCATATATACTATATACGATATACAGACATAAAATATATATGAATCAGATGCGGATATATAATTGAAAATTCCAGTGCTTGGCTTGGCGTTTGCCACGTGTAGAGCGGGTAAATTTTCAATTTGGCCAAATTATGAATTTAAATGTTTTTTTTTTTTTTTTTTTTTTCTTAATTTCATTTTGATTGCACGCAAATATTTTGTGTGCTTTTCATGTCAGTCACATTCCGTGCGATATCTGCCTCGACTTGTTGTTGCTGCTGCCAGCCAAAACAATTTCTGTATCTTTATGAATCACACACAAAGAAATCTTTCAGCCAGCCATGAAAAAAACACAATCGAACAATCAGCAGACGGCCGTGTGATTAAACGCCAGGCATCTTTCGCCTAAGGTTGATTCAGCTGTGGCAGCCATGCACCGCCTCAGTAGGTGGCCATCTCTCTCTCTCTCTCTCTCTCTCTCTGTCTCTACCAGTTTCTCTTTGATTGATGCAAAATTTATGGAAAATATGCGACAGAGTTGAAAAGCCAAGCAAATGCTCGTTTATCGATTTGCCTCAACAAGCGAATTAAGACAAATGGTCAGCACGATTCGGCAGCCCAGTGCTGATTGATTCTGGCCTTTGAGAAAGGGCAAAGCAAAAAAAAAAAAAAAAAAAAAAAATGAGCTGAAAATTAAATTAAAAAATTGCTAAAAGTTTCAACGAGGTTTCAAGTCGCTCGTACTACAAGATCTTATCAAATTTATGTTTGGCAAATTAATGTTGTTGCAGATGAGAGCCATAAAAATGAATTTTATAAGTTTCTAATAGATTGATATATCACTATAATAAAAAATGTATTTTATTCCATAATAAAGCTCATCATATTAAAATAGAAAAAATGTAAACAACCATAAAAACGAGTTTGCAAGAATTTTAAATTCAATTTTATTATTATTTGTTTTTCGATAGATTCTATTGAAGTTTGACTCAGTTTGAGATGTTCTGCTGAGAGTCTTATGCCAGTTATATAAATTTATTATTTGCATTATTTGCATAGAAATTGAAAGTAGAGTATAAAGAAATGTGTGCCCTGCTGTATGTAATTTTAGCTACATTTATTTCATTATTGATTGAGATCTAAACTTGAAGCTGAAGCAAACATTGCGACGTTTACTCCATAGAGTGAAAGTTTTTATTTAAAATTTCTAATCTAATAAACATTCCTTTTCATAAAAGTAACTCATATCTTATATCTTTAGGCTAGGCCTACTAATGTAGCGCAGAGCATAAGACTGTTATTTCTGTTATTCGTATACTCGATCATATGATCAGATCATATTGAGTTATATAGAAGCTAAACACTTAGTGCTACACAAAATATTTATAAATTCCTAATTTCGTTTCTGAAACAGCTCAGTATAATAGAAAAAGTCACAATATATTTTCAGATATACATATATACAAATGTTTTTCAATTTATAAAAATATTGTTTCATCATTAATAAAAACCCTTATGCAGTCAGCTCATATGCAAATGTTTTTCAATTTATCATCATCAATAAAAACCCTTATGCAGTAAGATTTTCATTCAATTCCTAATACCTTTAATATTTTTAAGAAATTGTAACTATATAATAGGCTTGTATGGTATATAGTGCATATTCTAATAACGCTTAAAAAAATGCAGCGTAGATCTATACGCTATATATTTATGATATTCTGTTCTCTATGCAAGTATGAATTTATATAAAAAAATGTCAAATGTTTAGCACTTTGAATAATAACGTTACTGATATAAGAGATATTGTTTTAAAGGATAGATATGTAGATAAATTAGTAAAGGTTCTCAATAATTGAAACGTTAAAACTCAAAGTCTTTCATCATAATAAAACATATTTTTAAGAACTAGTCAAAACGATTTAAAAACAATATAAAATATATTTGCAAGTTATAGACAAATCAACAAATATGCATGTTCAGATAAGTTTAGGAAGAACAATCTATATAATTTTATTAATAGAGTACTATATATTTTTATCTTTCATTCATTCATTCATTCATTACAAATATATATATATATATGTATGTGTATGTGTGTATAAGAAAAGCTCGCTGTGCTTCATCATATTATAAATAAATCAAAGTAAAATCGTAGCGACAAATAGAACAAAGTTAATTGCATGGCTTCGATTTCATATGAGCCACACACACAGGCACAGGGCACACAAATTACATTTACACCGTCAAAACACAACAAATAATTATAGGCTAAAAACAGCTTGAATTTTAGAAGAGCTCAAATTGAGAACTTGGCCAGGCGCAGGCGAATCGGGCCAAGTTGTTGCAGCTAACGATTTATGCAGCTGTTGACTTGCAATGCGAAGGGAAAGCAAAGCAAAAATAAAAAATCCGATATAAATAATGAAATATTTATGCATATGTCGAGTGTGTGTATGAGTGTGTGTGTATGAGAGTGTGACGCTTTTATTGTTGTGTCAAATACAAAGGGATTGAAAGCCAACACACACACACACACACACATAGACACCCACACATGCACAGAAGTCCTTATGCGGGGCATAATAACAATAACGAGAACAACGAACAACAACTTGAAGCTGCTCTAAGCACACACAGACGTAATGTGATTGCATGTATGTATATGTATGTTATGTATATTTAGTTAGGAGTGTCCTGTGCGCCTTCATCCTGGCCGTCGTGATTGGCGCGATAAGCACAAAAGCCGCCAGATAAAAACTAAGAGAAATCGACAACAGCTCGCACGTTAAGTGTTTATAGGATAATGCCACAGTGTTTATAGGATAAGGCTATATACATATATACGTATATAGGTATGTATATTTGGTAAAAGATTACAGCAGCAGCTATAACAATAACACTTAAAAGCCAATGCCAAAGCCATAGCCCAGGCCAGGCCTGGCCAGCCAAGTTCCTAGCGATTTCCAGCTGATGTTTAAGCATAGCATTTAAAGCTGAACCGCTGATGGCGTCTGTGGCCATCGCCTGCTGTGCGATGACACCGCAGAGACCTACGGCTCCAAATCGAGGACATTGGCTAGATGAGAATGAGGATGCGGCTGTGGATGCGGCTGCGGATGTGCATGGAAATTTGTTTAAACAGTATTTGAAATTGGGTTACAGCCGAGTTGTTATATAAGGCCCTGGGAAGAAGACATGTGTGTGAGGCTGTGTGTGTGTGAGGCTGTGTGTGTGTGTGTGTGTGTGTGTGGCACACACATAAATCTCAACAAATATGCTGCACACAGCGCACGCATTAAGCAACAACAAACACCAAAGTCATGGCGGGCACATGAATCACTGCGCAGCAGGAGGAGCAGAAGGAGCAGGAGGTTGAGTAGGGCAAATAATAGTGGAAAGAGCTTTAGCTGTAGCTCGCCTCTGAACAAGTCAAAGGCCATTGCAAATGTAAACTTCAAGAAGGCCAAATTCATTTCGTACTCAAGGCTAAAATTGGGCGAATAAACTAACGAAAATTGTCAGCGCTCTGCAAAGATTTACAACTCTTAAAGGGCGAAATAAAATAAAAAATATGCATTCAAAGGGGAAATGAAAAAAAAAATTTTTTTAGTGCTACACACAGCGGGTAGAACTGCGAGTGGAGCATAAGTTCCCCAGTAAATCCCATAAAAAGAAATATGTAAAAGTATAAGCCAAGAATATAGTGCGACAACTTGTGGTTATTATAAATTGAAATGCAAATGGAAATGGAAATGGGGAAAGCCAAGCCTGAAGCTGGTCAATTCAATTTATATATCTCACTATAAACTAAAATTGAAGCCAAATTTATTAAGAAAAAAGTTTTAAAAATATATGTAAAATGTAATATATACTAATAATAGTTATTATATTTAAAAAAAAATAAATATATTATAAATTATATTATAAATAAATAAACTACACGCATTGCGCTTAATTTTCATCCTATTTTTCATAGCAAAAAAAATTTAAAAATTCTTTGCAAAGCATTCAAATAAAAATGTTTATTTATTTTTAACAACCTAGCTTGAGACTTGATGGCTTTGATGGTTTTTAGTGAAGGTTCATATTATTTTTTTTTATATTCAGTTCTAGTACACATTTTACGCTGCTTTCATACATTAAAATGCTTCCTGTTGCATACATGATTTGTTTTGCTTGGAACGTTAGCTCCATTTAGATTGCTCTGGTTTCTGTTGCACGAGTCAAGAAGAAAGCTTTTCCATGTTTTGTGTTGCGTAGCTTCCGCTTTTCTTTTTTAGTTTTCTCTTTTCTTGATTTCGTTTTTCTGTTTTCGCTGTGCAGGTCAAGTCTGTTTGCCTTATGGACAAACATTCTCGACCAGCTCGACCAGCTCGACCACAAATCTAAACTCTTTAGTCAGTTAAAGCCCGCAAATCGTGGCTAAGGCTGAAAAAAAAAATAAGAAGAAACAGTGAAAACGTAAAAGAGCGAACAAACAAGCGAGCAAACAAACAGGACAACCAGAACAAACAGGGCGCACATTCAATTTAAAATTTCCTGTGTGCAGCAAGGACACGGAGCTAAAGCTGAAGCTGACGTTGACGAAATGACAAACAGGAGGCGCGCATCTAGCGAGCGGACAAACTGTGCAAAGAGCACACGGGATATCCGTTTCCGTTCTAACAAGTGCCAACCTAAAAGACAGACAAACATAGAGTACACACACACACACACACACACACACACACACACACACACACACACACACACACGCACACACACATACATATAGAATTCACACATACTTAGCCAGAGACACACAGAGTTGCAATGAAGCGCATTTCGTAGTAGCTTCCGGTGCACACACACACACACACATAAGCAGACATACACTCACATATTCACACACTCATACACACACACACACACAGACTTTAGTAGTCAGCTACATGTAAAATTGAAATTGACATAAACACAGACACAGCCGCTTGATTGTGCGGCTTGTGTGACTGTTGCTGTGGCTATAAAAACGTACATAACACTCATACGCCGTGTGTGGCAGCGCAAGTAACAACAACAGAAGATAAATGGACTGCAACAAAGTTCACAAAGCAGGAGTGGGCTCTGAGGTGGATTGTAAACAGCCGAGGCAAGCGCAGGCAAGTCAAATCAAGCAAACGCAAGCCAAGGCAAAGCTGACGCCGACATTCGACTGAAAATCTTTGTTATTTCGATTCATTTTATCAGAACGCAGCTAATTTGATCAAATATTCACAAAATATAATGGAGAGAAAGCAGGCTAGAGCGCTGGTGTGTGATGGGAGCAGCAGGTTGGTTTCCACTTCACGTGGCTACGATTTAAATATAGACCTGACTATATGTCGACCTATGAATCAGAAACGAGCTATAAAAATAGATCAAGTGCGCATTGGTAATAAAATATTATTAGGGATAGCAATTATATAGGGATTACAAGTGTTGGCAAGAAAAACGATTCATTTTTCTTAAAATTAGAAACACAATTTCTGTTGTTTATGTTTGCTGCAGTAAATTTTGAAAGAATTTGAATTTTCTGCTGTCTTTAACTCATTCAAAACATTCAATGAAAATTATAAAAAATATAATCAAATTAATCCAAACACCTATTAAATATTCATATGAAAAAATACCTTACAGGTTTGTGGCACATTTCAAAATTAATGAAATAAATATATTCATAATAATATATCAATTATTTATACACATTATTTTATATTATAAATAATAAATGATCTCCCAACTTTTTACAACAACAATTTATTAAATTTGGAAAATTTATCCTTAGATTTATTTATTACATTATACATATGTATTTAATTTTCATTAATAATGAACACTTAGTGCATTATTTATTGGAAATTAATTGAAGTAAAGAAATTAAAAAAAAAACATACCCAACAAATAGATAAAATTAAAAAAAAATGTAAGCTTATTTATAAATGTGTGAAACAAAATTTTGAAAATTAAAATTAAAATTGTTTAGCATTTTTAATATTTAAGTAAAAATTTTAATTTATTTTGAATTCCATAAATAACGAATTGATCGATAGAAAAAGATTTGAAACCTCTTTAATTGATTAATAATTATTGAGTATTTCGTATTATTGTGTTTATTATATTTAGATTTTAAAAATTTAAGTCAAAATTTGAATTTGTTGTGAATTCCATAAATAAAGAATTGATCGGTAGAAAAGGAAAATTTATTAATAATAATTAATAAGATTATATATTAAGTATTTAAACAAATATGTAAAACACGTTTTTTTTTTGTTTTTAAAATTTTAAGATGGCAAATATTTATATACATATATGTAAGTAAGTATGAATATATTTACTTGCTATTCATTTGTCATATTAATAAAACGATATGAACACAACCAAAAGCTAATGAATCATGAGAGAAGAAGAAATATGTACTATGTACATAAACAGGTAATAAAATATATGTACATCAATATATCATATTTTATATAAAGAATATATTTATATTTTATACTTTTTGTGTGTACAATTTTTAAATATATTGAAATGAATTTGAGACTGAATAATTAAAATCTTTCCATAATAGATAAGTGATCTATGTAGCTAATAAACACAAGTTCAAATTCAAGGCCCAGAAATGTTTATATATCTGGCTCATATATTTAAGTTTCTAATTTAAATGTTTTAGAATTCAGTTATAAATTATCATTAAAATATGATAAATAAATATATTTAAAAAAAAATTAATAAAAATAATGAAAATTAATGCACTCACTTTGCATATATGTATTTCCAAAAAAACGATGACAAATTCAATTGCAGTCGATCATAAAATGCCAAAAAAAAAAAAAAAGAATCTGAACAAGTGGATATATATTTACATATACATGTACATATGTACGACACGTTTCACAGTTCATCCAATGTCGAATGCATTTGTCGCGTCTTTCTAATGTATCCGAGAGTACGTATACATAGGTACTACATCTATATAGATACATATACACATATACGTATATAGGTTTTTATTTATATGCTGCTCATATGCTCTTTCAGCTACTTGTGGATTCTTTTGTTTCGGACTCGTTGATGCTCAATGCAATCGGCTTAGAAATGTGAATTTTTCTCACAATTATTGTTAATTTTATATCGAGAATATTGTGCGACGGTCAGGTGTGCAGAAGACTAATTGTTAATTTGTATGCGTGATTTTCTTGGCTCTTTTTTTTCGTGGATGCTTTTGTTGGCTTTTGTGTTTTTGTTTGTGCTTTACGCGCGCGTTCGTTTCGTTTTAGTTGTTGGTTCGTTTCACACTAAGCGACACGAAAATCATTGAAATTTTCTACTCAAGCGAAAATGTTTTCGTCTGCTGACGGTGACGGCGGCGTCGACGCTAGCGGCAACCGCGGTGCAGAGCAGGAAAAACCCAAAAAAAAAAAGAAAGAAAACAACAAAAAATACTCTCATTTATTTTTTCAACTGCAAGGAGGCAGCACTTAAGGAGAGCAAGCGAGAGAGAAAGTGAGAGCGCACGACAGATGGGGAGTGACAGAGTGTGAGAGAGGGAGAGAGAGTGTGAGTGAGCACTAATGGCTAGCAATGAAAAGCTTTTTCTTCTTCATTTCTTTGTTTGTTTATTTGTTTTTGTTATGGCCCGCTACGAAGTTGCCAGACTGCCTCAATACCAACATGGCGTATGCGTAATGCGGTTTTTTAAAACGCCAAACGCTTGTACCATAAGCCTCTATGTGTGTGTGTGTGTGTCGAAGTGTGTGTAGGAATTTAAGGGGGCGTTTTGATAATGTTTAGTGTTCATAGTTGCGGCTGTGTCTGAGTCGAGCAGGATTTCTGCCTTGAGGCATTGCTTGAATTTCTAATTTTTTTGTTGCTCACAATTTGTGTGTGAGAGCTAGCGTGTGTTTGGAATCACAATCACAAATTAACATATACGTAGATATATACATGTGTATGTTTGTTAAAAATATGTCCAAGTTGAAATATGGACTATGCTTTGAGTATGTTGCTTGTTTGACACTAGAGATAATAGCTTCAATTTTCTACATGACTGCTCTTGCTGTGGCTTACATGAGCCACTACAAAAGCTATGAATAATAAATTTGTTACAGTGTAGAGTGGGGATTAGACATATTGCTACATGTGCCGGATGTAATTTAATTGGATATAATATTTTTAAATTTTACATTAAATTATTAAATGCATTTACTCAAGATGCTACAAAACTTGAGCAATCATTAATTCAATATAAATTTAATTTAGATTAGACTATAATTAAAAATAATTATGTAATATAAAAGAGAAAATTATTTTCATATTGCATTAAATATTTGAACAGTTAAGCTCAAGAGCAGATTGCTTATTTCTTCATTCAAATTTAATTCAGATTGAAGTATATTAATTTTGTACATACTCAACTTACAAAAAAGAAACTACTTCAACAGTTACAATTCCCAACTCTAAATTCCTTTTATCTGTCAAAGCTTAGTTGAGCTGTCACAAATCCTTTCAACACATGGCGCAATGTCAATTAAGGATGAAAAAAAAGGGAAAAGATAAATACATTTCTAGCACTTGTCTTTCTAAATTTCCGGTCCGCAAATTAAACAGAGTGAAGCGCAGAAAGCCAGAGAAGCAGTTTGTCATGTTTAACCTTCGTGACGGACTTATTGGACCTTGAATTATAGATTAATTACAGTCGGAAACGAGAGCTGGAGGTGTGCGGCGCTGTCGAGGGCGTCACAATGATGTTTTTACAATAAAACCCTGTTCAAGGACTCGCCTGGCCACTGTCACATAGCCACACACACACACACACACACAAACGCACACACACATGCATTTTATATGTGCGCGTGTGTGTGGCATCTACAGGTAGCCGCAGCAACGATGCCCCCAACAGCTTACTTCGATTTTCTAACGAAATCGAAACTCTACACTGCAAGAGAGCAGAAGCAGCAACAGCAGCCAAGTGGGAGCAAAAGAGAGCGAAATACACAGAGAGAGCGCAAGGAAAGAGAGAGGGACTGCGAGCGAGAGACAAAGAGAGAGTGTGGGCAGAAGCGCAAAATGCGATTTCGAAATGCATTCGTTTGAGGCTGCATGGCATCGGCATAAAAACTCGTTGTATGCTAGCTAATTTTACAGTTATCTTTTCATTTTATTCTTTTCGTTTTTTTGCTTACGTTTTACGTCTGGTCTCCCGTTGCTGGCTGGGCCGTATTAAAAATTTTTCAGTTCAGTGCTGTTAATAATTCATGACAAATATTTGGATGCACACACACTCACACATACAGGCACACGCACACACACTCGCGTATACACGCACACTGCGTCAAACACACTCAGCGCGTAACTGACACAGCAACAAGAAAAAGCGTTGTGTGCTTTGGGGCGCCCGCAAGGACTAGCGCCAGTCTCGACTGTCCTTTGCCTACTGAAGGCACGACACGAATGTTGTTCAGCTTTAAAGCGCCGTCGAAATGGAATTGCACTTGAAGCTTCCACTGCTGACCAAGTTTCGGCTTGGCTTCGGCTCGAGTTGTCTGTTCGGCTCGTGTCAGGTCGTGCCTGTGTCTGTGCATGTAGGCCAAAGCAGAAACGAGCCTCCTTTTTATTGAATTTTTGCGCGCAAGCATCAGTAGATAAGCTTTCAATGGCACGATAAATGGTGGGAAAATATGAGTGTGTGTTAGCAGAGTAGGCGGGGGAGCTGGCCAAAGCTGAAGCGTATGCTTGCGGTAAATTGCAAGCCAACCAAGTTGTAAACAAATCATTAAGGAGCGAACAGTAATTTGTTGGAATGATAAGCTCAGGTGAGCTTTTATAAAAGCTTTATTGCCTAAGGCCACTATGGCAATTAAAATAATATGAAGTGTTAATTGAAGTGATATCCAAATGATAAGAATAACTGAGCAACAATTTATATATTGTTAAAGAAAGAAATTCAGTGTGTATATATGATTTCAAAATTTATTTATTTTATAATTTATATGCATATTTTCCATTGTTTACATGAACAATATGCTTGGAATTTTTCAAAATTTGTAAACAATTTCTAATCTTAAAGCGCCCCCTGTTTCATGAAAGCTTTTGCAAAAGCTCAACGGCACCATTCAGCAAAATGTAAACAATTATTGTTCACGAAAAGCTCTTTGCGCCAGCTCATACAATTCGCAGAACAACAACAATGAACACAACTTGGCGAAGTCCACTAACAGAACAGCAAAAGCTTTTCACAACAACAACAACGGCAGAAGAATATTTTGCGTTTTTTTTTTTTTGCTTTGAATTTTGTTTATTCTGAGAGCTGTTGCTGCGCTGTCGATGTTTCAATGTTCGCTGAGAGTTAGGAACTCATTTACGGTGGATGTACACACACATACACACAAACATAAAACAAACACACGCACTCACACATACATTTACCCTTCGCAGGGGAAGATGCACATTGGTGTAGGGCTGTTGGCAACATGAAGACGAATCATATGGCACTGTTATTGCTTGCAATCAGATAACAGTTATTCGAAAAGAAGGCGATCACAAAAGCAATGCGTAACGGTATATGACATGCGAAACAAAGTATAAAATATAAGGGAAATATACATATGTATGTATGTACATACATATTCAAAATATTGTTAATAATAATTTAAATAGCTATTTTAAAATATTTAATTAACTACATATACATATAAATTAATATACCAATTTAGTGATTCAAATTAGTTACCCATAATATTGATCAACATATTCACTAATATGCTGTTAACGTAATTCAATTATGTTTAGTGGGAACGGAGACCACAGTGAAACACATTTTTGTTGTTTCTGTCGTCGTTGGCTTCGTCGTTTCTGCTTTGTGTCTCTGTCTCTTTGCATTTTGTAGCGCGCAGTTGCCGTTGCTCTGCTGCTGCTGCTGCTGTTTTGTCTCTGCCTCAGTGTACGCGTGTGTGTGTGAGTATGCTCGTGTTTGTGTGTGTGTATTGTTTGTATTATTTGTTGTTCGCCAGCAACAACAACATTAAAAAGTTGTACTTTTGTTGTTGCCAGCTGTTGTTCGCTCGTGTTCGTGTGTGTGTGTGTGTGCGTGTGTTGGTGTGCCCTGTGTGCGAGAGAGAAAGAGAGCAGAGTTTTGTGCGTTGTTCTCTGTTTGCTGTGTCGTTGCACAGTGGTACAATATGTAAAAAAGGGACAACACTGATAAACATACATATATATAACTATTTAAGAGGAGAATGATATTTATCTAACATATAAATAATGCAGTAATTAAATATGAATTGTAAATTTATTCATCTGAATATTTATTTATTCGTTTGAATAGAAATATTTTGGGTATATAAAGTTAAATTATTGGCATTATTTATTCCCCATAATTACATAAACAACTTTCATTTAACTTTTTTAAGGATAAATAAAATTACTTTTAAAAACAACACTTGATCTTATTTATTACATACTTATATATATAATAATTCATTTTTAATATTTTGAAAAATTGATATTTGCTTTACATAGTTGTATGCAATATTAATCTTTAAAATATTTATACAATTTCATACAAACAAATATTTAAAATCTATATTATCTTCAAATGAAATATAAATTGCGAAAAATTTGTCATGTAATGCTAACTGCGTACCACTGTGCATCGTTGCCGCTGCCTGGCTGTTTCTGCTGCTGCTGCTTCTGCTGCTGCTCTTGTTGTTGTTGTTGCTCTGTTGTGTTCTACTGTAGCTGATAGATACCAAGTATCCGAGTGTGTTTAGTCGCTTTCGTCGCTTGAAACGTGAAACATACGACAACTGAAAACGAAATTAAAATTGCAACTTTTTGTACGTTACGTCAGTCGTCCGTCGTTCGTTGTTGTCACAGTGGCAGTAACAGTCAGAGTCGCAGTCGCTGGTGCAGTCGCTAGCGCTGTCATCGTAGCGGACACTTTTTGGCGCCGTTTTGTTTGCGCGGCGGAACTGGCTTAAAGATTAAGCACGATTTGAATTCAATATTTGGGAAACGGTTTTTTAAAATAGCCGCCCGGACGCATATTGCACAGTACAGGTAAAATAAACAACATGTTCGAAACGAAAATGTTTTCGAAATAATAAAATAAAAACCACCAGAGGAACAGCTACAACAACAACAACAACAACAACAAGCATGCCTTGGCTAGATAAGCAACAACAATTCACCAACAAGAAAAATTCTATATGCCATAGTGTAACTGTTTGTGTGCCAGTATGTTGTATGAGTGACTGTGTGTGTGTGTGTGTGTTTGTGCCTTTTGTTGCTGCTGCTGTGCTGCTGCTGATGCTATGCCTGTTGTTTTTGTTGTTGTCGCTGCTGCTGCTGCTTCTGCTGCCATTGTTGTTGTTCTATCTAACAAAGTTATTGCCTTTGCCTTCGCTGCTGCTGCTGCTGCTGCTGTTGTCATTGGGCAGCGGGTAGCGGTTTGTAGCAGGGGCTGCCGGGTATTTCTGCAAGTTTTGTGTGTGTTTTGTTAGCTTTAGAAATATTTTGTTGTTGCTGTTGTTGTTTTTTTTTGTGTTTTCTTGTTTTGTACGTTGCTGTACTTTTGGTCTGCTGTTGTTGTTGTTGTTGTTGCTGTTACTGCTGTGTTGCTATACAAATATATATATGTATGTATGTACATAGTCATAGACGTATGTACATACAATAAACATCAGAGTACGTACATACAGTTATTTGTGTTCACACAAATATGTGTACACAACTAACGTACGTATTTTATGTTAATAGACAAATCACAATTAATATTGCCAGCTAGTTTATTGTCTGCCCTCTCTTCTACTTGTCATACAATAATAATAACAACAACAACAACAACAATGAGCACCGCTACAATAATAACCGTTGCGCAGGCGGTACAATAACAAAAACAACAACGAAAATTCAGCAAGCAGCAGCGGCAGCAGCAGCAGCAGAAACTACAGCAACAAAGTCTCTTGCTGCTCTGCCGCCGCTGCCGCTGCTGCTGCTGCTGCTGCGTCAGCGAAGCTGGCAACTGTTAAAGGCGAACAAACAAAACTAACGAAAACAACAAAAACAAATGACGAATAATACAGAACATACGACAGCGACAGCGACAGCGACAGCAGCAGAAGCAGCAATGGCAATAACAAAAGCAACGTCAACAGCAACAACAACAACAAGAATTACAAAAACAGCAACAGAAATAGCAACAACAACGATAACAACAACAGCCAGAACTAAAACACGCGCGCAGCGTAGAAGATGATAATGAAGTTGGCAATGTTGATAATAATGATGACGACAAAAACAACATAACAACTGTGCTACAGTGGGCCGAATATAGCGCATATTTATAGCACATCAAATTAGTGCAAATAATATAACAAAGTTCAAAGTAATTTGTAATTAGCGGCAATTAAAATTTGTTTATAACTAGTATGAAAATGAAAAAGATATAGGACGAAATTATATATAGATAAAAATATATATACACATAAATGATAATACAAATTAATTATATACTATATGTATATTTTTTATGTTACTGTTCACTATAACTGTGTTTAACTGTGTTAAGAATGAACAATTTCTTGTAATTGGCAAAAAAAAAAACTAATCAACTTAACATATATAAATTAGTTTTTATCTTACAAATTAATTTTAGGATTTGTTAACAATTATTGTTATTATTATTATTATTCGTTTTACAACATATTTCGTGCACTCAGCCCACTGTGCGCACGTTGTTTTTGTGCAAAACTGGTGGGCTTAGCGCAAGGTGCTGAAAGTGGCGGGAAAATTTGTTAAAGATTTTAGTGACAGCCGAAGAGAGAGAGAGAGAGAGAGACAGACAGCGAGTGAGCGGGATTTATGAAGACAGAGAGCAGCATAGAGAGAGTGGCAGAGCGAGAGAGGCGGTGCAGAGCTGAGTGGGTTGATTAGAATCAAAACAGGTAGTCGCAACAAGCAGCAGCTGAGCAGTTGCAATAACAGTCAGTCGGGCAGGCAGGCAGGCAGGCAGTCGAATCATTAAACGAATCGTTTGGTGAGTGAATATGAATTGTTGTGAATATATTAACTCAAAAGCCGACCGCGCTATGGCTGTTATCAAAACAGCGCAAATATATGAGAGATTATGTGTATGTGTGTGTGTGTGTGTGTGTGTGTGTGTTGTTTGTTTGGCGCAAAGAATGGCAAAAATTTGTTACAATAATAAAAAAAGAATAAAACAGAGTAAAGCCAAATTGCCTGTTATTCTTATTATTTCCTTTATGACTGTTATTGTTGTTACTGTGGCTATAATAATACGAAAAGCAAACAATGTTGCTCGTGTTGTTGTTGTTGTTGTTGTCGACCACAAATGTCACGAAACTGCTTTGAAAAATACTACAACAGCGTCCAGTGTTTTATTAGGTTTCACAAAATACACAGAGTTATGACGACAGCAACAGCAGAGCAACAACAGCAACAACAGCAAGAGTAAAATAAAACAACAACAGCAACAAAATACCAATTGCAAAAAGCTCTGCTGCTGCTGCTGCTGCTGCTGCTGCTGCTGCTATTGTTGTTGTTGCTGAGACAGCAGCAATACCAACACACATGCAAGCGAAAAGCACTTTCAAGCAGAGCAACCAATCGCATTGAGTAAACGTTTCTCTTGTTCTGAATGTTAGCAACAACAACAACAACAACAACAACGGTTGCAGTTGCTGTTGTTATCAGCATGGCAGACAGCAACAGCAGCAGCAGCTACGAGCGCATTGCAACATTAAACAGCAAACTGATTGCGAATTCTGTAATTAACAGACTGCAACAATAAACAAGACAAGGCAACAGCAACAACAACGAGTGGAACGAATATGACCACCTCAACGCCCAGCAGCACCACCACCGCCAGCAACAACACCAGCACCAGCAGCAGTACCAGCCACCACAACAACAACAACAACAGCAGCAGCAACAACAACGATAACACCAATCGACTGGGGGACAGCGAGCGTGCAACATCGGCAACAGCAACAGCAACTTTATACAACAGCAGCAACAGCCCGACTGCAACATCAGCAGCCATAGGATCAACAAATCGTGTCATGCAAGCGGACGAGGATTTCAACATACGATTCGTTAATTTGGTGCGCACGCATCGCTGTCTGTACGACAAGAAAGTGCCGGAGTATCGCAACAGGTGAGTGAGCGATGGGAGCGTGAGGCGATTAATTGATTTTGATTTATCACTGTATAAATAAACTTGCCTAATCAGATGTTAATAATGTAAGGTCGTGTAAGATGTAGATATGAGATAGAGCTGGTAGCGTGACACGAATCATCGTATAATAATAATTGAATTTGTGAATTTGGTTGATACTTTAAAAATCACCTAATATACGAAACATTGATTATTAATGTATGAAAAATGATTTGTATTCAGTACCTTTACTAGGAAGGCACTCAAAATGTAGGTAATATTTAGCTTTAGAGATGGGAGCGTGAATCCTGGAATAGGCACGAAATTAAATCGATAATGAATATGAAACGTAGAAGATGAAAAGTAGTTGCAATAACTATATATAGAGTGGAACTGCAGCCCATGAAGGCGGGGCCTAGAAGAATTGATTAGTTAGTTCAGTTAGAAGAGATGTGTCAATGTTGAAGGGATATGTGTAACACGTAGAATGTATAAATAGTATAGGATAAGGATAATATTAGTTAAGGATTATAATAATAATTTTTATATTTTATAACATATTTTTATTTGAGAACTCTCAGACAGAATGAAACCTTGGTATACTTGCTATAATGATGAATACAAATACAGTTCTTCAGAGCAAAGAGCTGAATGAGCTAGATGACGTTAATGATTTATGATATGTTTTAGGCTCTTAATGCCTTCTTCATATCTACCTTCGCTTATCTGCACTTTATTACTCATCAATGTGATATAATATTATGCCCTCATATATCTAATATCTTCTTAAACTTTCGTCTTTGCAGAGACAACCAGGAGAAGGCCTGGGCGCTTATATCAAAAGAGACACGGGAGAGTGGTATGCTATTGACTTACCTACATATTATATCAATTTTCCATTAGTACATATTTATTTATCTCAATCCCAATCACAGTGATTCACTGCAAGGAGCGATGGCGGAATCTGCGTGCCTGTCTCTCGCGCTATATCAAACAGCAGAGCGGCTCGGAGCCACAGCACAAGCCCTACTATCTGACCGAGCATATGGCCTTCCTGCTGCCCTTTCTCAAGTCGACGCGTAACTCTTTGGACGGCAATGCGAGCTTGGCTAGTCTCTATCAGTTCTCGCAGCAGCATTTGCATCTGCAGCAGCAGCATCAGCACCAGCAGGAGCATTTGTACTGCAACAACAATAATAATAATAATATTGCTCTCAATGAGTCCTTGGAGTTGAAGCAGTCGCTATCGGAGAATGACGATGAGGAGACGATCGATGCATTTGATCCAGCCATAGCCAACACGCTGGGCCTGCAGCGTGCGGCACCCACACCCGGTTCGAATGTGTTGGCCGCTCCCAGTTCACCGGCGCATAGCGAAACGGCGAGTGCGAATAGCCTGCAGAACTTCATACCCGATGTGCAGCTGGCAGAGTCTGGGCAGGATTTGATATACAATGATGCATCCTCTACACCGTTGCATCATCAGCTGCAACACGCCCATAACCATGTGCTCCATCACCATCACTTGCAACAGCAACAGCAACACGCGGCGGCAGCGGCAGCGGTGCACTACGAACCCAGCAGCGCCAAACGCATCAAGACCGAGTGCGATGCGACGGGCAGTGGAGTCGCCTACTTTGGCGGACTCAGCGCAACGGAGCACACGGACATGGAGTTCTTCCGCAGCATTCTGCCGGACATTGCGGCCCTGACGCCGCAGCAACGACGCAAATTCAAAATTGGCATACTAGAACTTATCGATGAGGTTGTGGAACGCTATCCATCGCAGGAGCGTTTGAACGGTGCGGTTCCTAATGGCAGCGGCAGCTCTGTCGGTGGCGGCGGAGCTGGTAGTGTTGGCTCAGCTGGCAACAGCACAGCGGGTCGATATCAGCGTCGCAATTCGGGTCGGGAATATAAGTTTAAGATTTAAGCACTCTAATCCATATACATTTAAGATGTTTAGTTAGATAATCTTGAACTAATTGATGCTGAGAGTTGAGAAGCTGAAGATGGTCTGAACTGGGTGAGAAAATTTGAAAACAAATTAAAATGCCAAAAACTATTGATGATGGAAATCGCTGAAAATGAAAGACAAGTTGAGATGCATTTGAAACAGCTTATATAGTCAATTGAGGGCTATAAAGAGTCTTATAGTAAGCATGTCGTATAACAAGTTTTATAATAAGCAGACATTTTTTTTTTGTGTACTTTAAATTCACTTAAAAAAAATTTTCTTTTAGTAATTTTTCAGACTTCATTCCAAATTTTTCCTGAAGTCTCTAAAACAGGTTGAACGGCTTAGATATTTAGCTATAACAAGTCCTATAAGTAGCACTATCCCAATTCTATATAATTTTAAATTAAAATTTGTTGAGACTATTCTCTGATTTAAATGTGTTATTGAAGAACTGTTTCCTCATAGTCAACTAAAATAAGTCTTATACACATCTGTAATAAGTCTTAGAGGCAGCTCAATCCCTTTTAATTTCTTTTTTGAATTATTTTCGTATTTTTTCGCTTAAATTTCAATTTAATTAATTTTTATAGAATCATTTCTGACTCCTTTCTAAACAAATTTATTAATATTATTGTTTTAGATCTCTGAATTAAATTGATATGTTTTGTATAGTTTGACTTTAAAAATTTAAAGTTGTTCAATTTTTTAAAGACGCAATTCAAAAAAAAAAAATTATTGAAACTTTTTTGTCTCCAATCAAAATTTGAAATTTAATTTATTTTGAAATATTTTTTACTTCTATACTCTTTTAAAAAAATTATTTTTATCTTATGTCTCTGATTTAAATGTGAAATTTAATTGTTTTTACAATATTTATTTATTTCCCTCTTATTTCAGTCTTTCTTATTTTTTAGTCTCAATACAAACTTTTTTTTTTTAATTTTTATTATTTGTCTCTGATTCACTCCAAGTATTTGTTAGACTCAATTTAAAAACAAATTTTGAAATCTTTCACCTCTGATTTAAATGTTGAATTGAACAAGAATTTCTCCATAGTCAGCTTCGCAGCATTTCAGCTCGTCAGCTCTTCAGTCCTTCGATGTTCGGTGTCCAAATGTCGTGTGCTCAATGTGCTAGTTGTAGATATTAAGGAACTAAGTTGTGGTAGCTGTTGGCTGCTGCGGCGCTAATTGTTGTGTTTATATAGCAAATATTGAATAGTCTAAGTCGCTTTGTTTATAGAAATTATGTATGTTTTGTTATAGTACGTATTTAGGCTAAGCTATATAGAATTGATGTACAAATTCGTTGCAGTTTAGGCTAAGGCGTGAGATTCCTAAATGCGTGTCAAAGAAATAAATGAATGTGTGAAAATATTACATGATATAGTTTTATTATAAAGCTTCAGAACATCAATTGTTTTTCAGGCGGCAGCCGGCTATTACAACTCAACAAATTCTTTTTGAGAAATGCATTTGAAATAACGCTATATAATTTATAATTCATAATTCACTTTAAAGCTAAATATCGTTTTAATGTTGTCGTCGCTTACAACTTGGCAGCGTTAGTCTTGGTATAGAATTTCTTGGATGGATCCTTGGCCATGTCGATGAGGGTTTGAGCTGGCTTGAAGGGAGCACCATACAGCTCGGCGTAGGATTGCATTTTGCTAACCAGTTTGCCGGCGCCGTACTGATCCACCCAGCGGAAGGGACCGCCCGAAAATGGTGGGAAGCCCAGTCCAAAGACGGCGCCCACATCACCTTCTAATGGGCTGTCCAGAATCTTCTCCTCCAGGCAGAGCACAGCTTCGTTGACGAAACGAGAGACCATGCGCAATGTCAAATCCTCGGGAGCATTAGCGCCCTTGGATACCAGTGAGTACTTCTGCTTGACAATCTCCAGGGCATCAGTGTTCACTGGACGGCTGCCCTTGCTCTGGCCATCATATAAGAAAATGCCTTTGCCCGACTTGCGGCCCAAGAAACCTGCCAAGACCAGATCCTGCATCACTTCCAAGTTGCCGCCACTGAAACGGTCACCAAAGGATTTGGCCAAGTCCACGGCAATGTGGGAGCCCACATCAATGCCAACCTCATCGGCTAGCGTGGCGGCGCCCACAGGGAAACCGAACTTCTTAGTCAACTGATCCAATTCCTTGGCATCCACGCCCTCTTGCAGTAGTCTAAGTAACAGAGGATTAACATTTGATTTCATAACTAAATCAAGGATTCACCTTATGGCCTCGGACAACATGGTGGCCAAAATGCGCGTGGTATAGAAGCCGGGTCCGTCTCCCACAGTGATCACAACTTTGCCCTGCTTGAGGCCCACAGCGACAGCCTGGGCAATGGTGTCCTTGGAGGTGCCGGGATGTGTAATGATCTCCAGCAGCTGCATCTTGTCCACGGGTGAGAAGTAATGCATGCCCACTACTTTATCGGGACGCGAGCTGCCCGCAGCTATCTTTGTTATGGGAATGGCGCTGGTGTTGGTGGCAATGACGCAGTGCTCCGGCACCACAGCCTCCAGCTCCTTGATCACACGATGCTTTATTTTGATGTCCTCAAACACAGCCTCGATCACAATGTCGGCAGTCTTGAAGTCGTTGTAGTTAAGTGTGGGCAGCAGCTGTGCCAGCGTCTGATCGCGTTCCAGAGCCGTGATACGCTTGCGCTTAACTGCTGTGGCCAAACCCTTCTGCACTTGCCCGATGCCACGTGCCAGACCCGCATCAGTGGCGTCCTTCATCACCACATTGTAGCCTTTATCCACAGAAACCTGCACAATGCCGGCGCCCATCAAACCAGCGCCAAGCACACCCAATGTCTTGACGGGGCGCTGAGGCTTGCCAAAGCGATTCTTCTTGCACTCGGTCTGGCCGCGGAAGAGAGCGATGAGGCCCTTGGATTCGGGTGTGGCTGACAATTCGCCAAAGCCCTTGCGCTCGGCCTCGTAGCCAGCATCGGTGCCCTTGTCGACACCCGTACGAATCACATCCAGAATCTACAGAAGAGCAGAGTATGAGAATTTTTGCAAGTGGAGAGAGCAAATTTGCAGTCAGCTTACTTTCAGGGGCGCGGGGTAGAGACCACCAGAAGCCTTCATCACCTGCTTGCGCGCTGTATCAAAGATTTTGTTCTTCACAAAGTCCGTGTCCATGACGAGCGCTTGCAGCTTGTTGACCAAGCCAGTTTTCTCGCGATTAACCTGGAGGTAAAAGAGATGTAAGTGTTTCATCTGACATTTCTCTAAATGATCTTACTCTCAATTTGCCGCTGACCAAATCGTTGGCCACTTGAATGGCTGTCTTTTCCAGATAGTCCATGGTGTTCTGTTCGGCAGGCTGCAGACCGGGTCCAATGGGATCGACGAGCAAGTCGACAATGCCCAAGCGCTTGGCGCGATCGGCGCGCACCTGTTTGCCGGTCAGCTCCAAGTCCAGGGCCGTGGGCACAGATGTCAGCTTGGGCAGACGCACAGTGCCGCCGCCGCCGGGCAGCAGACCTAGCATGACCTCGGGCAGACCCAGTTTCGTTTTGTTATCCTTGATGGCAATGCGATAGTGACAGGCCAGAGCCAGTTCCAGACCTCCGCCCAGACAGACGCCATTGATGGCGGCCACAATGGGTTTGCGACTGCGCTCCATGCGCTCGAACATCAGCTGGGCGCCGTGCGAGATAAGAGTTGCCTCCTCGGCCGTCTGGCATGCCTCCAGCATGCCAATATCGGCGCCGGCTATGAAGCAGCCCGGCTTGCCCGATATGAGCACAGCCGAGTTGACCGAGGGATTCGTCTCAAGATCTTTGATCACGCGCTCAAACTCTTCACTCACCTCGCTGCCCAGCGAGTTGACCTTGACATTGGGTGAGTCGAACCTAATAACCAAAACTCCATTCACTACCTTCGTGTGCAGATGCTTATTGGGGGAGGCGGCAGCGGAGGCAGCAGCCGGCGCGATCTTCGGGGCTGGATTTGTGGACATGAGGCGGCGCTGTAGCTGTACTACTGTGGGGTATGCTGCGAGTGAATAATTAATATTAGCAAAGCTCTCACAGTACCATATTTCATCTTTTCCATCATTTTGCATTATCTCTATAACGGCAATAGTACAAAGTTCAAAGTCCAATTCTCAGATTGCTAATATCTCAGCGATTGGCAATACTATAAATATTTGGCTTTATCTTGTACATACCCTATATTTCCTTCTCTATCTACTTTTATCAATGATTGCAAAGCTTTTGTTAAAGTTATTATTGCTAAATTACCTCTCGAGCATTTATGGTGCATCAATTGCTGTCGAGAGATTTGGCCAATCGCACATAAAATTCGGGACGACATGTTTACACTGATTTACACCTTGCACAGTTCGTTGTATTAGTTATAGATTTATTAAAGTTTAATAAATAATATTCGTAGGCACTTTTAACTTGAAAATTAAATTTATTAAAATAAAAAAGTTGTATAAAAAATTCGTGCCGACTTGTTGCACACTGCAAGCACCGACAACGTAAGCGAAACTATCGATGACGAATATTGGCCAGCCGCCACATTTCGTGAACGACAAAAGATTGGTATAAATGACCGCTAGATGGTGCTTTAGACGTGCATTTCGCTGCAGCAATTTCTGAAATGCAACTAAAGTGCAGGAAAGTATGCAATACAAATGTTGCGATAATTTATCTTTATCCATATAGTGGTATACTGATAAACTTCCGGCTACACACATAGATTATCACTTTGTTAAATGTTGCTTAAGCAATTGTTGTTGCAATTGTTTCATTTAGTGAAGTAGTCAAAGTGCTGCTTTTATTTAGCTGTAGATGGCGTTAAGTGTATCCCTTTTTCAAATTCAATTGCGAATAAGCAAAACCTTCCTCTAACTAAAGAATTATTTACATAAATACTTAAAATTAGACAGCTCACATCAATGTGCTTATATACAATATTCTTTTATTATATACTATTTATATATTCTTTTATTATATACTATATATATTCTCTACTATATTCATTGAACTTTAACTAATTCATATATGTTTGACATGATCAGCCCGCTGATCTCTGTAGGGTCGTTAGGGCCAGCATCAATTTGCTTGATTTTTTGTGTGTCAAATACTCAAGTGTGACTTCTCGGCTGTGGCTTTTGACACATCCTGTCCATCAGAGCCGAGCACTCGAACAATCCAGCTGCAGGAATGCAAAAAAACGATTAACTATTTAATTTATGATACGTGGCAAAAGCTGTGCGCATTCAATGTCAACTGTTGCGACAATAAAACCCACAACAATGTGCCGAAATGTTCATCCAAAACTATTTATCGAGCCCACTTCAAAAGGACACGCCACAAAGAGAATACAAACGCCTCGGCACAAATGAGGCGCGCTTAATGTGCGGTTGAATGAGTCCTGGACGCATGCGCGCGCTGCGCTGACCCAAGCGATGCGACCGAGTGTCATGCGTGTCCCACAAACTGTGTCACGGGGTGGGTCAGCGTGAAAATTGCCTGGAAAAACAATAGAACAAAGAGGTAGCTGCCAAGAGCGGAGCTCAACAAATAAAAAAAAAAGGAAACGTTTTCTTGCTAAGAAAAAGAGAAAAATTTAATATTAGTTTTTTTGTTTGAAAATTTTTGATTATATATTAAAATTTCATTTAATATTTATATAAATTTCGGGTTTTGAAATTTCGACTATTTAATCATTATAAATATTGTTATTCTAGCAGTCTAAAGCCACTCGTTCTATGACTCAAGAGTGTTAGGCTGATGTAGAATGTTCAGCATGATGTTATTAGGAATGCTGACATGATTGAGTTTAAATACCATCTCAATTCTTCAATATCTTATATACAAATACTATTTTAGCTAGTCTCAATGGTTCCATTATTATTAAAATAGCATTTGTTTAAAATGACTGTAACTAAAGGCTTTATATATAATTTAATAAATTTAATTTAAATATGGAATAGTAAGCTAGATTCGAATTTATGTTTCCCTTTGGGCGATAAATTTAAAAGTAAAATGTAATTAATTTATTTTTTTTTTTATGTATTTTAAATATAATTATTTAAATAATTTATTTTGTTCTTTCTTAATTTAATTATTTTATATACATATTTATTGTTATCTGTTTTTATTTTATTTAATTATTTTATATACATATTTATTATTATCTGTTTTTAAAAATTTAACTATTTTAATTATTTAATATATATTTACTTGGATTTAAATTTTATATTTGCCGTAATTTCTTTGATCAATTTATGGAAATTTTGAAATTTGCGAATATGTATTTATTATTTAAATTTATTTATTATATAAAGTTATTTATTTAAATTTGCTGTTTCATTTTAAATATGGTTATTTATTTATTTATAGAAATTCGCATTTTCATATTAATTGTTACTTTTTATTTATGTATTTACATTTTTATTTTAATTTTAAAGGACATTTATTTACATTTTTTTTAAATGTTTATTTATTTTATTTAAATTTTAATTTCTTTTTATTTATTATCCTTTTAACATTTTTATTTATGTTTTACAAGTTGGTTTTTATTTTTGTATTAGAATTTTTATTTTCTTTTTAAATGTCATTTATTTATTTACATTATATATTTTTATTTGTATTTTAAATATTTTTATTATTTTTTTAATTATTTGAATTTGTTTGCCATTTATTTACATTTATATTTATATTTGTATTTTAAATATTTTTCTTTTTTTTTTTTAAATTATTTTTTAAAATTTGTATTTGTCATATATTTATTTATATAATTTTTTAAAGTTTTAAATGTTTTTATATAATTAGTTCTTTGTTAAAATTTTTATTTTCATTTAAAATTTTGTTTTTAATTTGTATACAAGATGAAATAAATACTAAAATCAGCAAAAAGAGAATTTTTGTATTTATTATATATATTATTATAGTTTTTAGAAATGTGTTATGCATATTTGTATTAATTTATTATGAATATTTTTTAAATTTTGTTTAAGTTAATATGTGTATATCTAATTAAATTTAAACTGATAAAAATATGTATTATCCAAAGTTGGGTGATTAAAAAAAAAAAAAAAATTAATAACTTAAGCTATGATAAGTTCATTTAAATTGACGTTAAGAGCCGGATTTCCTTTAGGCTCCTGAATTCTCTCTCGCTCAAATGTCACTTGAATTGCCACTTTAAATAGAGACATGAGCACCTAAACATATTTATAATAATATTTTTTATAAACCAGTAATCCCTAAATGATTTTTTATGCACAATTAAAGGAGCAGTCAGTGGTACTCAACTATTTAAAATCCATTTTTTGCAATAGTTTTTTTTTTTTTAGGCTAAGCTGATTATAAATAATTGAAAGTAAATGGAAAAAAAAAAACGTATGCTGTGTGAAAGGGTTTCCCAAGGGGCACGACCCTAATGAGGGTTTGAGGTTGCGACCATAAACAAAACGCCCATTAGTTGTCATGTTGAGCGTGCGCGAGTCGAGGACGCGTGCGTCCTTCAAGGATATTCGCGGATTGTCAGCGAGGCAGGAGCGAGGCGAGGGCTGGGGCAGCAATCGAGATGACTTTGTTTTATTCGCTATTTGCATATATAATTCAAGTTCAAACTTCAGCCTGCTGCTAACCCCTGAGCGCAAATGAAAACATTTATAATGTTTTGATTTCATTTTATGTTAATTTCCCAACCATAAATCAAACAGGAGCGTGTGCTTCCTGTCTTCCTGCGCTTACACACTGCGTATTTGTACGTGTTTTGTTTGATTAGACCCTAAAGAAATCATATTCATATATACACATTCGCATAGCACCCAGTTGTATGCAAATGCGTTGGCCTGACTTTGTTCCATTTGTGTTATCCTGAGCTGAGCATTATGCAAATTAGTTTGCCTTGATCCTTTCGCCTTTCGCCTTTCGCTGCCTTTTTGGCTGCCTTTTGTAATTCAATATTCGCGTGAAGCTGAGCGCAGATTTGCCCAACAATGATCTTTTTGGCACATTTCAACTAATTTCGGGGGGTGGAGGCTGTGCGAATTTGCCAAAACTAATTCAATATGCAGTCAACAGCCTCCTAGAGCCAGCTAATTTGTTAATGAGCATTATCGCATTTACGCATTGCAAATAATTAAGTTGTTGTTGAGCGAAATTTTGTGAGAGTTGAAAATTTGAATGTTTTATTGGAATGCAAATTATATATTGTAGGGGAAGCAAATGATCTTCTTGCTGTGAAGAAAATTGAAAAATTTAAATTGAATTTTAATTTATTATAGAGATTGATTTAAATGCCTTTGCCTCTTAAATAATTCATTTTTAAATTTAAAAAATTTTTTTTGATTACCTATATTAACATTAAACAAATTTTATCATTTATTAATATATATTTATTTTAATATCTAACATATTTTCTTTGAATTTTTTTTAAATTTATTTTTTAATTGTTTCTTATTCATGTATTTTTTATTACTTATATTAACATTAACAAAAATTTTTTGTATCATTTATTATTTATATTTTTATTTATTTTAATATTTCACATATTATGTATTTATTGTATTTTTTATTTATTTATTTTTTAATAGTTATTTATTTTTGAATTGTTGTTTATTCATGTATTTTTTTTTTTTATTTTTATAAATTTTATCTTTATCTTTAATCAATTTTTACCTGAACAATAAAAAAATGTATCGAGTGTATAGATGCATGGTTAGAGCTCTATTGAACTGTCTCTATTGTCTATTTTACAGGACTATTCCAGGGCTAAACACATTTCACGTCCGTTTCATATTTTCCGAGTGTTTACTAACTGAACTACACTACTTTATAATGAACTCACATTTTTTTTATATAAATATATAATCCTAGATAAACTAAAAATAAACTATATAATTTTTTATTAATTTTTTTTTACTAATTTTGGATATCAAAGAGCCATCCTGACCATAACGAAAACTAAAATACATACAAAATATATTAGGTAGCATTAAAAAAATTTAGTTAGCAATTAAATCTACTTGTGATATTTTACATAATATAGATATATATAAAATATATTAAATATCTATACAAAAATCAGATTTCAATCAAATCATATATTTACCAAATCTACTTTTCTTTCAAAATTAAAACATACACAAAATATGTTAAAAAATATTTTACAAAATCCAGAGTTACATTGATTTATTTAATTTATATTTTATTTCTATATTTATTCATGGTAAGACAATTTCTCTCAATTATCAATACAAATAATTCACTTTAGACAAACTGAGGAAATTGTTGAACATAGTTGGCTGAAAAATCAGATTTCAGTTTCGAACTCATTCTCGTCGAACAGTTTGGAATAAAAGCGAACCATATACAGACGCTTACACAACACACGAAATATAGTAAAGAAATACAAATTTAGTTAGAGATCTAAGGATGACTCCAAACAAGGAAGATAGATCACGCGGACGTCGGTCCACATCGGAGCCGTTGGATAGACTACATCGAGTGCGTCGCGGGGCGCGCAACAATACGGGCACAACAACGTCCACCCGGGGCAGGCCGCGTGCATCAAGAGCTAGAGCTCGAACTGATGTGGCAACGGATAGACAGCGCTTCGGGATTAACGATGATCTGCGCACTGGACGCGTGCGTCGTCGAGCCGCCAGCCAGAGCTATAGGCCGGCATCGATGCTCAGCACACGGGAGAGCCTGGAGATATTGCACAGCTACCTGGACGACTGCGAACGCAACCTGTTCGAGGGGCAGATCCAGCGCGAGCGACTGGCTCAGATGGTGTCACAGTTGTCGGAGCCGCAACGCGTCGAAATGGACTTCTTTGAAGAGATGCCGTCATATCACGGCTCAAGTCAACAACCCGTCTCATATGGCACATCGGTCCTAGAGCCAACCATGAACCCGATGGAGCCGCCACAGCCAAATGAATATCGTTCACGTGGCGACATGCCCGGTCTCTTCAATACCTTGCGCTACATGGCGGACAACATAATGGAAACGCCACGGCATGACGTCGAGGGACAGCCACATCGCAATGAGATGGCAGCGCCATCTGCCGGAGAGCTGGTTATGCCCGCTGACTCAACATTGCCGGAACCAACCTTGGTCGAAGGCATTGATCTGCTGGCTGCCGGCGACGGCTACCATGTGCTGCCCATCAATACCGTCCAGTTGAGTCGATCCGCTGACAATATTTTTGCTTTTGTGCTTGAATTGAATGATAATCCTGTCGATGCCCCGGTGCCACGACCGCCTGAGGACAGCGATCAGGATTAAATAAATTTTGTTGTTAACTTTAATTAATGTGAACACGAAGAAATCACAAAAAAAAAAGATTACTATTTAAATAAAGTTATTGTTTTAAACACGTGTTCCAAAAATGTATATATAGTTTCCATTATAGTTACGATAATGATTTCCCTGGGAGATATTGCTTCAGCTAAAGATAGAATATCATATGTTTAATCGTTGCTGAAGTTCGATGTAATATAAAAGTCATCAGCATATGCCTAAATACTATATTAAACATTCTTCTATTTATATCAAGCACTCAGCAGTTGATAACCGAGTTCCCGGAGTATTCCAATTTCTTAGAGGTCTATATAGCTCATTATATATAAAAAATTATATAAAATGAATGCAAATAATAATAATAATACTAAAAATTATGTAAATACTATAAATTAAATATATAATAATAATAATACTATAAATTAATTATATTTTTATATATAATTTTTTTAATAATTATATTTAATATATTTTTTTTATATTTATTTATTTATAAGAACTTTTATTCTTCTGTTTACAAAATTATTGTTTTGAATTATGAACAAGTCATATATATTTCTAAATTTTATCGTTTTATCGTTTATCTTCTATCAAAGTATCTCTTAGAGTAAATTTTTTGCTGTTAAGCGCATTCTGAATTTATCAATCGAAGCTGTTA
This sequence comes from Drosophila koepferae, assembly GCA_030914345.1. NCBI lineage: Eukaryota > Metazoa > Arthropoda > Insecta > Diptera > Drosophilidae > Drosophila > Drosophila koepferae. The sequence continues at coordinate 901,778 of JAUESR010000198.1, read as the reverse complement.
AATGTTAAATGTTTTCTTTCTAACAAATAATTTTTTATATCTTTTTCCCAGGTCCTGATATTTCTAAAACACATTTTCTTAATTCTTCGTGGCTCAAAACATAAACTGAATTAAATAAATTTTGCCCCTATAAAAAAGAATACAAATAGAAATAAACCTCAAATTATTTTTAGTATTCGAAAGTGAAAAATTGTTTTAATTTTGAGCTACGTATAGTAAAAACTAAATTTATAGTTATTAAAGATAAATTATTAAATTAAAATTTTAAATGTAAGATATTTATTTTTGCAATATTTAGTTTTCCTTTTATTTTTTAGCTTTTTGATTTACTTTAAACATTTATTATTTTATTTATTTCTTTAATCTTTTCAGCTTGTCCGCTATTTCAACTATTTTCTAAGAATAAAGTGACTAATTAATAATAAGTTTACCAATATAATAATAATATAGGTTTTGTTGATTATATTACACTTATCTGAAAGCTAAGCTATACTTTTCTGTATATATTGTAATATATTGTATATATTTATAATACACAGCAACAGTTGAGAATCTTGTAAGACTCCAACTGTTGTAAGGCTTGAGCTGTTGAACGAATTTCTCATTATATTTTGGGCAATGGCAAAAGTAACACGACAACGCCTAACACATTTATACTAATCGAAAAGTTTTCAGTTTTTTTTTTTTTTATATATACACTAGATTTTTTTTTATATATCATTTAAGATAAGCTAACCATGGCGAGGAGTCGCGATAAGGTGACCAAGAAGAGCTCCATCCGTAAGGCTGCGAAAAGAAGGTGCAAGGATAAGCAGAAGATATCCATTCCAATGGTGCTCAATTGCGATGGCAAAGCTTCTGATCTGTTGCCCTGGTTCGTCAAGGTTGTGGAGCTGCTCAGCAAGGACATTGGCCAGCGGCATGCGTCCAAGAAGAATTCCCAGGCTCGTGCCAAGAGATCTGCCAAGTTCAGGACACACATGTTGCCATTGACACTGCCCTTGGCACTGCCTATCGAAGGTCTAGAAATGAACACGGATGAGTTCGAGATGTCAACAGACGGCTCAGAGCTGTCAGTGCCTTCAAGTGGCAGTTCCGACAAATCTACCCGATCCAAGAGTCGCAAGCAAGCTAACGTTATGCGAAGGCATAATAAACGGGGACTAAAGCGCGCTCCCTACGCACCACCTAGGAAGCGCAAGTACTCGAAGCGTAAGCGTTCCTCATCATCGACAGACTCGGTTCTTTTCTTGTCGGACATCTCTGAAGTTCATATAACTAGCACCACGTCCACGCCAAGCACAGCATCTCTGGGAGCGAAGCTGATTGAATCATCGCAGGCAGATTCTGAGAAATCGATTGCTGAATCGTCTGAGACCCTCACGTCCTCGACTCTAACTGGGGCGATCGTTACCGGCCAGAACGAGGCTGGAGCCGAGTTCGATACACGCAGGATGATGTTCCTTACGGCGCAACGCGCCGCTCTCGAAGCCTTCGATGCAGCTGGCGTTGGGCGGAACAAGCAGTGCGAGAGGCACCACAGGAATCAATTCTCGTACAATTTCCAGGAAGCCTGGGACGAAATGGTCAAGAAGCAGGATGCCGAGATGCACCAGGTGGCCGAATGCAACTTAGACACCAGCATGGAGCATCTATACCTGGCGCCCTCAACGGATTTGGAGAACTCACCCACCTCACCCAATTTACCAGCCGAACACGGAAGCTCGAACGCAGCCACCACTTCAGATGTGACCATATTTACCCATATACGAAATAGCTTACACGATATATGCCACAGTTGTTTGGCCGCACAAAATAGTTCCACCACCTCCTTTCAAACGGGACCAAATTACGATGATATGGAAACAATAGAGGCTGAAAGGGCAGCCGAAGCTGCAGCTGAGACAGAAGCAGAGGAAGCCGCAGCACTAGCTGCAGCTGAAGCGGCCGTTTTTCCTGTTGATTTCTATTCTCAGTTATGCTCCAAATTGGGGAGCACAAATGGTGATCGATGGAGCGAAGAGAGTCCATCGGATGAGGGAAATCCATTCTATATTTAGAATAGATTATCATTTCATACCACATATATCTTTGTGAACGATCAGCATTTTGGATAGTACAGAAGATTTTTCACATTTTAGAAACAATATTCTATAAGGTGGAATAATTTAAAATTAATAATACTCCAAATAAAATAACAAATAATACTAAATTATTAAATATTTCTATTTGCAATAATAAACAAATTTAGTTTTTATATGAACTAATAAAATTAGTAATGAGAGATACGAAAAAAAAACACACAAGCCCTCACTCTGAGCAAAAGACTTATTTTTTCCCCATTTCGTCTTCGTCTGAGTGTTTGACGTTGGCCAATTTGCTTTATACTTTTTTAAAGAATTTTATTTCGGGAGCAATACGATTGACGCTCGCACACTGAGACTACTCGGAGACGAAGATCTCGAAAGGTATTTAAACATATAAAGATATAAAGAGTTACATCAACTTCGCATACTCACGCACACGTGCTTAAGGAAGAGGGTCGTCGCATTCACATCAATTCATACATAAACGACATTTTGCTTTATTGATCTTAGGAAAAACTTCTTTGAATGACGAATACGGAAAACACTCAAAACTAAACGCCTCAGTCTGAGAGCGAGCGAATTCGCTGAAGACGGCTGTAATTCGTTACTCTTAGAGTTTTATCTAAATTATGAGTGAAAGACTTTGAAAAATACTTAACGGATATTTATACGTACTACTAAAATACTAAATTCTTAAATATTTCTTTTGTAAAGTAAGTAAATCGATTTTTTTAATATGAAGACGTAAAATAAACGTGATTTGAAATTAACTATTCTTCATCGTAATTTAAGGTGAAATAAGAAAAAAGTCGAATTGTTAATCAAATATTATACCAATTAATTGTTAATTAAATGTTAGTATATCAATTTATAATACATTTTTATATATTGGTTAATATTAAATAATAATAATAAAAAAAAAAAACAATATTTGTACGAAGCAATAACCATTTGAAAGCTAAGAGAAATCATACGAATTGTTTGTACTATTTTTTGCGGTTATACAGAAGCTTGAGTAATATATCGAACAAAGAATCGCAAGCTTTAGCACTCTACTGTTCATTAAATAGAATCGAATTGCTGTAGAAACTCAAATCATTTCTTACGATTCAAAGCGTCACATAAAATATTTTTGTGAATGCCATAAAATTAATTATTAAGAAAAAAAAAAAAATCTTTAGAGTTTAAATCAATGATTAAACTTTATTACGAAACAAAGCAGGGCTTTATAGGATACAAAAATAGGTATAAGTTCTGAAACAAATAAAAATATTTAAAAACAAGTAAGAAAGCTGTATTCGAGACTGCTCGACTACGAAATCCCCTGAGCCCTTCTTCGAACGAATCATATTCCAAGAATTATTCGATTCGTTTCTGCACGCATAGACGCTGTAGGCATGTATGTGTCTATGCATGTGTGTAAGCATTGCAAGCGTCTTGCTGTCTCGCTGCTTTGTTGCTGCGTCGCATGGGTTTTGATGAGAAAACTTTGATGATTAATAATTCTGTTTCTAGATGGACAATCGTATTGATTTCTTCAGATTATGATTATGATATTCATATCTATATGCTAAAGCAAACTGCATGTCTCTAGTATTTGAAATGCATTTTTTGTTCACATTTGGGGGTGGTGGGGCGAAGTGGGGACCGGAATCCAAAATCTGACAAAACCCGAAATTGTAATAAATTAGTATCTATATATATGCAGAAGACTTGGAGACTCTAATTCTAAAGATGAATTAGCTAGAATTTTATAACAGGTTCCCGATAAGTTCGTTTATCGATAACTTTGCAAATATACAAGTTATCGAATTTCTGAAACAAACTCGTACTGCGCGTGCAATATAGGAACCTAACACAAAAAGAATGAACTCTCTAGCTTTTGTATCTTCGGAAATCGACGCGTTCATACATACGGACGGACGGACGGACGGACGGACAGACGGACAGTGCTAGATCAACTTATTTTTTTATGCTGATCAAGAATATATATACTTTATGGGGTCTGCCACGCCTCCTTCTGCCTGTTACATACATTTAACAAAACCATTATACCCTGATTTCCCATTTTCAATGGGCTCAGGGTATAATTATGTCATATAATTTCTTTTGTTAAATAATTTGCAGTGCATAAGCCATATAGATAAAAATTGTATACATGAAAAAAAAAATAAATAAAAATAATAATAATAAATGTTATGTAGCGAAAGCCAAGGCGAACAATTGTTGACTTATCAACAATTTTATTTATTTATTTTTTTAGACCCATTTCTAATTTAAAATTGTGTGCATTTCCCAATTAAAGCCGTTGATTATATATTTTCAATATTTGTTTCTTCTGTTTGTTTTCTTTTTTTTATTACAAAATTCATAAATAGGTGGGTGTTTGTCGCTTAGATAACTAACATATTAATAGACTTATATATGCACTTAGGCTAAAAACTTTGGAATAGCTGGGGAAACATAATGTAATGCAATATGACTTAGGAGCTAGAAACATGAAAACGTGATAAACGTCATAAAGATACAAATACAAATAAAACCAACAAGCAAGCAGGTGGGGCAACAACAAAACATTCGACTGACTGTGTGCACAACTGAAGGCTGAAGGCGCTGGAGATGTGGATTCGACTAGAGACTAGAACAACGCTTGAGTGATTGTCTCAGAGAGAGAGAGAGAGAGAGTGAGGATTGAGAGATCTGGTGGGGATTAACAGAAGACACCAATGCCTGACTCGAGGCTAGTAGTTGTTGTTTGATATGGCGCACTTGCAGCAGTTGCATCCATTTGAATATTCCATACGTTATCGACGCCCGTATTGCTATAGTAATAATCCGCCGTAGGATGTTGCTGCTGCTGCTGCTGTTGCTGATAGGAGACGGGCGATGCAATGAAGGATTGCTGCTGCTGCTGCTGCTGCTGCTGCTGGAGTGTTTGCTGCTGATAGGCCGTGGCCTCATCGTACAACAGCTCTACCGTGGATGGTCCGCCGCTGTTGATGTTCGGATCGAATACGCTGAAGATCTCCGAGTGCGATGTGTAGAAATTATCTGGACTGGCATTGGAGCTGCCGCTCAGATCCAAACTCTGCGGCATATAGCCGCCATTGAAGTAGCTGTAATCCTCGGAGCTGTAGCCCGAGCTGCTGGTCAGGCTGGAGGTGTCGTCGCAGCTCTCATATAGATTCATGTTCGCCTGATAGCCAACTGAGTTCGTCGTTAGCTGATCATAGCTGTTGCCCTGTGGCAGCAACAGTTGCTGCTGCTGCTGCTGTTGCTGCTGCTGGTGTTGTGTCTGCTGTTGTTGTTGCGTCTCGGCTGCATTGTAGTAACTGGCCACGGAGCTGTTGGTGGAGAGCGGCGAGTGCAGCATGTCGTAGCCATAGATGCTGCTGCTGCCATAGCTCAGCGCCGCATCCTGCTGATAGTAGCCATCCGTTGGGCTCCACTGCGGCGTTACGTAGCTGCTGTTGGGAGTTTGATTGAAGCTGGTCGAGGCGTTTGTTGTGTTTGCTAATGCTGTAGTTGCTGGTGTTGCTATTGCTGCAGCTGCTGCTACTGTTCCTCCTGCTGCTGCTGCTGCTGTCTGGTAGTCCTGCTGCAACAGCTCAGAGTTGCTGCTAGCGCGCTGCTTGCGTTGCATCTTCATTGGCCGCTTATTGCTGCGCAAGCTGCACAGTTTATCCTTGAGCGCCGATTCGCTGGCCAAGGCGTAGGCCATGCCGCGCACGCGCCTATGTCCTGCGAGCAGGCGTCGCGCATCTGTGGAGCCCTTGGCCTCGGGCCGCGCATGATCGTGTGTGCCCTTGGCCTGGAAGTAGATCGCATTGCCGGAGCGACGCCAGAAGTGGGTGACCGGATATCCGCAGTGGCCACGGCACGGCTGAATCTCCAAGCGTCCATTGCAATTTCTAAATAAACAAAATTTAAAATTGAGTTAATAATTGGCTTTCATTTTCCCCTTATCTATCCCCCATCTCTCTCTCTCTCTCTCTCTCTCTCTCTCTCTCTCTCTCTCTCTGTCTCTTTGGCACTTACCTATTGGGGCACTGTTTGCCCTGCTGCTTGCGTCGCGCCTTGTCGCAAATGGCCGGACGCAGATGCACGCTGGCTCCATTGGGTAGCTGGCACTTGGCATTGCAGAGCAGCACGCCCAGGCAGCTCTTCTTCAAGATGTTGACATTGTGATTGTTGGTGTTGCGCATCGCCCAGCCGCTGGCATGCTTCTTGGCATCCTCGTTGTGGCTGGCATAGATCAGGCGGCAATGCCCGTTGGCCCAATCATTGAACTCATCGAATTCGCTGACCGTCGGCACAATCGTATCATTGATATCCCATTCGATTTGTATGCGCGATTTGCTAGCCGGCGGACTGGGCACCGGACTGGGCTGTGGCAGGGACAAAGGCAGAGGCACTGCCAGTGGCAGGGATTGGCTCTGTGGCAGGCACATTGTATTACCGGCCATGTTGTTCAAGACCATATTGCTCAAGATTGAATTCTCTTTTCAGTTTGAAATGTTCTCAGCTCTACACACACACACGCACACCCACTGCACTTATCGTAGTTCTTTGTGTCGAGTCTGTCTCTCGACTAAAGTGTTTCTTTTATCTCTCTTGTTGTTGGTTGGTTTTTCCGGCGTGACGTGGACGTCCGTTCACAACGGCTGCGCAATGTTGACTGTCTCTGGCTGTGCCGAACACCACATTAAGTTCCTTTTGACCGAAGCGACGACCACGACGTCAGCGGCGGCGTAGCGGTGGTTGTTTTTGTACGAGTCGCACCGTAGCGCTCTCATTGGCTTGCCTTCCAGTTTATCCAGTTTATCCGGTGTTTATCCGTTCACTATCCGTGTACCAGCCAGTTATCCGACAGACACACACACGCACAGAGCAGCGCACACTCTCTTTCTCGCATTTCTACTGGAATACTTTTACCGTTTCCACTCATATTATGTGGGCACTCGTCATCCAGTCGTCGTCGTCGCTGACGTCGACGCTGGCGCTGGCTGTGCTCGGGTTTGATTGGACAGCCATTGGCTCTGGCAGCTGGCGCTGCATTGCTGTGCAGCAGTCGAGTCGCGGCTACAGCGCTGCCGTTGCGCTGCTCTGGCATTGGCACACACCTGCGCTGCGATTGTCTCTGCCCCCATCTCTTCTCCTTCAGCTGGAGCACGCGTCTACCAAATGGCAGAATGGGAGCGGGAGAGAGTACGAGCGGGGCGGCAAGGGAGAACATCAGTGGATATTTTTATTAAAGCAGGCAGTCAAAGCTAATTAAGTCTGCGCACAAAGCAAAAAAAAAAAAGTAACAACAATTGTGAATTACCAGGCACCTGGTTGTGGCCATGGGGAATGAAGTATGGAGTATGGAGTAAGGAGAATGGGTAACAGGAACAGGCACTGGAGCAGGACATGGAGCCTGGCACTGGCACGGGCAGAGGCACAGGCACAGGCACAGGCACAGGCACAACCACAAGCAGAGCACCGAGCAGATGTGCGATTGTGGTTTAGTTTTGTATTGAAGTTTGCGCTCAAAGCGGCATCAAATATGAATGCCAAAGCAGCTGAGGGAAATGTGGGGCTTCAGAGCCGGAAAAGTTTATAATTAGAAAGAGAAGCTGATGGAAAAATGAGCTGAAGACAATGCACAGTACATGTTTTGAAGATAGTTTATGACATATAATTAAAATTATTAAACTATAATTAAAAAGAGAACCAAATTTGTATGTGTTAAGACTCAGACTGCTTTTATTTTTTCAAGAGTTTCAGATTTGTTTTATTAATATATAATTTTGGTAAAAATAATATTTTTAATAAAACTTTTTTTTTTGTTATCAAATAATTTTAAAAATAAAATATTATTATGAATAAATATTTTTATTAAAATCAAATATAAATTATGATAATTATTTTACTTTTAATTTAATGTTTTTTAATCAGAGACCCCGAATAACAGTCATCAGACTCACTTGTCCCATTCATTTTCACTGATTAGGAGAGTTGTTTTTTTTTATTCCTAGACAGTTTTTTTTTTTTTTTTTTTTTTTTTTTGGTTTTTTTTGGGCAAAAAAAAAAAAAGAAAAACATGCGTCATTGACCAACGCAGCAGCACATACAGAAAAATGTTTATTTTTTTTGTGCAAATCAAAAAAATGCCACACTGACGACTGCGGGAGACCCCTAAGCACAGATCGTTGCTCACTGAGTAGGAGGGGTTCTCCTTAAGCACATTTAGAAAGTGTTAGTTTGTGGGTTTCCTTTAAAAACGTCCATGCGAAAGACTAATTTTTGGACGTTTTGAAATCCTCAACGGTTATGCCGGGCCTCTGTTTTCACTATATTTATATATTTATATTATTATTAAGAGATTGGAATTTTAATTCATTATACCCTGAACCTATTGCAAATGGGAAATCAGATATGTAACAGGCAAATAATAAATAAATGTATGTAACAGGCAGAAGGAGCCGTGGCAGACCCCATAAAGTATATATATTCTTGATCAGCATAAAAAATAAGTTGATCTAGTCCTGTCCGTCTGCTCGTCTGTCCGTCCGTCCGTCCGTATGAACGTCGAGATTTTGGAAACTACAAAAGCTAGGGAGCTGGAATTCTACATGAATACTCGTATGTTAGTTACGCAGTACGAGTTTATTTTGTTTGTTCGATAACTCATTCCATCGCCGCGCCCCTTCGCCCACAATTTGCAAAAAACGCATTTTAAATACTAGAGACTTGAAATTTGGCAAATAGATACATTAAGATGCTTTTAATATATACTAAAAGTTTCACAAAGTCCATCTAGAAATGGAGTTATAAGTGTCCAAAGTATAGCTCACCCCACTCCGAAACCACGGCAGCAACTGCGCGGTTAGCAGAGCGCGCGCTCATAAGTGCGTAAAGAAGAAGAGTATCACTTTTTTGCAGGGTTCAGGGTATCTCGTAGTCGAGCCGTCTCGACTAGAGCCTTCTTACTTGTTTTAACTTGTTTTTTTTTTGCGTTAAGTGTTTTATTGAAATGTAGTTCCAGGAAAAAAATAATTTTAATAGTTTGGTAAATTATTTATTATGTATATTATTTATACTATCATTATTATTATATAACAACAAATTCAATTCTTCACTTTCTTATTTTTCAATTCTTAGCTTAAACACAAATAACTATTTATTGATCATTAAAAAAACGTATAACTTTATATATAAATGTATTTTACATAATTGTTTTTATTCTTACTTACTTCTTATTAATTGTAAATTCTTAAACTTATACTCATTATAATATAATAATATATTTAGCTACATAATTGTTATCTGCAAATTGTTAATGTTAAACTCGTGACCAATATTTAAGCATTTCAAATATTTATAACTTTTATTTTGCCCATACATATATACATACGTATATGTATTTGTTGATAAGCAGTAATTTACGGCTTGAAAGTATTTATAAAAGTTATTTTTTGCAAGAAATTGTTTTTAAGGAAATCACTATTTAATCACTCCTCAAAAATATAATGTTTATAAGATCTTAATAATGTAATATTAGTTAAAAATAAATAAAATACAAAATCGACACATGAATTAATTTAATTTTTAAAATTGTAAATCTAAGCAAATATAAAATGTATTCAAACTAAAATCTTAGATAATATTCTTATAAGAAACTAACGTTCTTTACCCAAGTCCTGCGCCCATTCAAACATAACGGTGTTACTTCTCACGATCTGTGCTGCGATAAGCTTTAAACGATTGCAAAAAGCAGCAGCAGCAGAAGAAGAAAAAAAAAAACTGAAATGGAAAAGAACTCTGACGCTATCTGCAGTAAAATCGGATCGGAACCTCCTTGCACAAGATTATAAAACACAATTTAGCACGCAAAGACGAAGAAGAAGCAGCAGCAGCAGCAGCAGCAGCAGCAGCAGCAACCCCCAAAACCCAAAAAGGATATATACACATACATATGTATATGCATATGTATATGAAAACCCAAGTCAAATGCCATAACTCAGGCATATGCCATAAAGTTAGCAAACAAATTTCTTTGGTCTCTCTCAGTCGATCGTAAGCCGTAGATAAAGCAAACAAACATAATCATTAAGACCGAATGCCGAATGACGAAAGCCAAGTACTGAAGGGTTGTGCCAAGAAGGCGACGGGTAAACCCCATAATTTTCACACTTCCCTCAAAACGAAGACGAAAATCGTGCAATTATGGCACAGCACAAACGTATGAATGAGCAACCCGTCGAGTGCCTGGTGACTGGTGACTGGTCTGGTCTGGGACTCGACGGAGATTGACTGCTCAGCACGCGATAGGAGTTAGTTGTGACCGGATCTTAAAGGATTACAAAGTCGAAGGGGCGTTGCCTTGAAAAGGATGCCATGACTCTGCATATACTATGAAGGAATTCATATACATATATTCATTGGAGATTTTGTTAAAAGAAGATCATCTATGCGACCAGCGCCTCTACCTGGCTTGGCAGCGCCTTGCCAAGTGGGTGTGGCACTTTAATGATCCCCTCAACAAATTAACTGTTCCATTTCAATTGCACGCTCACAATGCCAACGTCAAATTGCGACTTTTCACTTCACTCAAATTTATTTGACACTCTCCCCGGGGTGGCAATCCATCCACATTCGAATTGTTTCACTATTCGAAACTCTTTTTCCACTCACTTTCCACATTGCATTGCGCTTGTCCGCAGTGACGCAGCCATAAAATTTTAACCAAAAATTACGCATAAATGTCATCGTAAATTCGACAATTTCCCCGGGCCAAACGTGGGAAGCAACGCCCAAAGGGATTTGTTGCGGTTTTTGGCTGTGGCGCATAGAGTCCGGCCTGAAAGGAAATGTAACTGGGATTATTGTGAGTGCAGAGTAAACAGATTTTGTCTGGCTGTGCGAAATGTTATTACTGGAAAATATCTTTGCTGGCTCTGCATTGCTTTAAAATATATTATTGCTAATATATAAATATATTTATTTAATGCCAGATTGAAAGACTACAAATAAGACTTGGAAAGAGTATATGAAAACAAATAAGGTTTAAAAATTATTTTAGGTATTTTAATGAGCTCAAAGTTGATTGAATTTTTCTAATACTTGTCTCTTTTAACTTTTTCATTCATAAATAAATTTTATTTTATTGAAAATATTTTTTAGGAGCATTTTTCTTACTTTTTCAACTATTTTACACTATTGGAAAAATTTTAAATATTAATTAATGTTGTATAAATATAAATATTAATATAAATATAAATATATTAATATTGTATAAATATTAATTGAAATATTTATTGCAATATATACAAATTATGAATAATAAGGATTGTGTTGAATACCTTAAGTGTTTATTTGTGATCCGTGTGGATCGTGTATCGGTTCTTATAAAACTAACTTAAACATAGTTCCCTAAACATAACTTAAGCTGCCAGCTTCGCCAGCGATCGGCAGTGGTCCGTCGCGATGGATCAGCTTACGTTTGTATCAGCAACTTCTTGTGAGTGGCGCAAATTTTCTGCACACGTATCCGGTTGACCCAATTAAACTAGCTTGTTTTTTTTTTTTTCTCGAATTTTTGCTCCTTGATGAATCTTGAACGCCAATCTCAAACAAATGAAGACGATAGCCAAAGTAGCACCATAGCTCCATATGGGCCTGTAAGTCAGACCAGGTTGTAACTGGAGTATCGTCAGGCTTAGCTCGTGCAAGAATGGCAAACTAAAATGTTCTCGGTGCTGCTTGACGTTATCTTGGGAGACTGCTCGAACCGCTGGTTTTCTTCTAGGTATATCATAGTTGTTCTCGTACTGTGTTTTGTTCACGATGATTTTATCGTCAAACTTGACCAGATATGTTCTAGAGATAGGTCTCGCTGAATAATGGCACCGTCGTCTATCACCATTACTTCGTACCAGCAACTAATTGTTGAGCGCAGCTTGGTGAGTTTAGCTCCTTGCAAAACTTATGGGCCCAACGTCACCTCGCTACTAATTGATTTTGTCTAAACTTCATATTTTCCAAGCCATCAAAGTTAGGAGTCCCAGCAATCACCTTAAGGGCCGTCCCTAACAGGTTAATGCACGTGTCGTTCTATGGTTTATTTTAAGCGTTCCAATTAGCGTCTCTATGTGTCCGAGGTCCGTGATCAGTACGTCCTTTATATGCTGTTGTTTGAATATGTCTATCATCTGTCTGATGTCACGTTTGCCGTGTGTCCTAGGTATTCGTATTCGTTCCAAATAGTAACGTCTCCGTCAGTTACGGGTATGTAATCCGACTGTGTGTAGTTCGTGAAAAGATCATTAAAGTGTGACTAATATTAATACTATCCTGAAATGAAAAACTAATTTTAGTTTTCGTTAGCTAAGATTGCTCTAAGATTGTCCTTATGGACAATCCTCCCTTTAATAAAAACTGTCGATTAAAGATCTGCCACTACTATGCCTCCAACGCATAGTGGTGTTAGCTTATTACCCAAGCGCTTGTTTGATTTTACACATACCTTATCTTCTACTTCATACTCTTTGTTCTCTATTTTTTTCTATTTTTGTTTTCCTGAGTCATTATACGTTCATACGGATGGACGGACGGACGGACAGGGCTCAATCAACTTATTTTTCTCATTTTCCCATTTTCAATGGGTTCAGGGTATAAAAATGTTGCATTTTCAGCCATTCAATTATCTAACTTTATTATATTAGTTTTAATTTATAAAATATGAATATTAATATAATACTATATTAATATATACATAGTAATTTTATATTCAAGCAATATTTCACACATTATTTAGTCAAAATCCTCTTTCAACATCTATGTATATACGATGGTTCTTATATGGTTCTCATGGCTAATCAACTGACATATTTTAGTACAACTCTGCGATCACATGATCATTTTTATTTTCTAGTTAGATTTCAATCTCTCCCCTTGGCCATATTTCCGCTCTCTGAGTGAAAGGAAATGCTTCCATGCTTTCCCTGAGTCTGGTACTCCGGAGGGGCTTGGCTTATCAACTAACTCTCATCTAACAAACAGTCGAACAACAATTCGCAGTTAATTAACTGTACTTTTTGCTATAGATGCACACACACTCACAGAGATACTCATATATATGTGCTTGTCCGTCTATGTTGGCCGCAATTAAAACCGCATATAGGAAATCATTCATTTGGCAACGGCGTCAACATCGAAAATCCAAATAGCCAGCGAGTTTCGATCGATGCAGTCCGTAGATAAGGCCAATAAGCAAGTTGGAAACAACCCTTGGGCTAGTCGGATCATGGTAAATGTTAAATGGTAAATTGTAAATGATTTAAAGCAAGCCTCATAATTTCTCATTGTTCATCTGGCATTTCCACAAAAACTGATAAATGAAGCTCAAAACATAAACGGCAACAACTATATAACCAACGCACACCGAGAGAGAGAGAAAAGATCGAGTCAAACTGATAATGCGTTTCACACTCTGCGTGAGTCCTCGGCGTTCGCGAGTGTCCTGCGGCGCGGGGACAAGATTGTTGGCCCACGATAGCATCAGGCTCGCCTGAGACCAGAGAGAACAGAGAAAATTGAAATGTTTCGACTCAGTTCGACCGATCGTTCGAACAAGTGGGCTGCTAAGTAGCTCGGCTGGCTAATCCGATGTCCAAACAAATCGAGCCTGCGGTCAGGTGTTTTGTGTGGATTTCGGTTAATGGGCTTAGGGCATTCTTTGTCAGCTGAACACAATTCTTTATGAAGGATTACGTGTGAAATATATGTGTTAAATATTTTATAATTTCCCACGCGCATATTTATTTGTCTATTTATATTTTCATTTTCTCTACTCATTTTTTTTTTTTGCATTTCTTTTCATCGAAATTTGTTCTCGTGCATATTATTTGCTTTGGTTTTGTGGAATTTATCGCATTGAATTACATTTCTTCTATGTTGCATATACTACTTGTGCCATAAACAAATTTCTCCCACCATTTGAGGAGCTGTCGATTGTGAATTGTTAGCTACCCGCATTGCCTAATCGTAATGCGTTAGACTCACCGTGCAGCTCAGCTCTAAGCAATGAAATGAGCCCTGCAGTAGCAGAGCGAAAGAGAGGTAGAGAATGGGTCAGAAAGAGAAAGCAAGCGATATAGCGCGTGGCATTTACAGAAGCTGTGACCAGTTCTGGCTAAACTTTAGGCAATATCACGAAAATAGTGGTTTTAATTTATTTATAAATTATTTTGCATTGCCTTTTACGTGTGGTTTTATAAATTCCAAAGAAATATTTTTAATATATTTTAATTTAGTCAAAATTAAAAAAAAAGTTTTTTCAGAGTTGCTTTATTTAAATAAAATATTGTGCTGTGTTCTAAGGAAAGTGTAGGCAATGTTAGTTATAGCTAGAGTACATTATGCACTTTATATTGTATTTCAATATGCAATGATCATTGATTAATCATTAATTGATAATTGATATAAATAAATCATTTACTTTCTTTAACCATATCATATATTTAGTGAGCATTACAATTATATTATAGAATAATGCCTTGAATAATAAGAATTCACTTATAATTTAGATGAGTTGAGCTATAACCCCAATTGATCTGCTCAAGATAAAAGATTCTTGGTGCACATAAAAACTATATTATCAACAATTAATGTAATATATACAAATAATATATCTTTTGTTTTATATAATGTAATGTAATTATATATTATATGTATAAATATAATAATGTAAATAAATGTTAATATATACATATATCATTATATTTATAAATATTTATTTATAATTTAAAAAAAAATATAATTTATACTATTATTGCTATGTACATATAAAAAAATATAAATATATATGCAATAATAAAAAATACATAAATTAATTAAAAGTAATATATATTTAGAACTTTTGAAATAAATAATAGTGAAAACTAAAAAATATAAATACAGTCACGACAAAAATATATATTAGTATTTTATATAAATATT
This sequence comes from Drosophila koepferae, assembly GCA_030914345.1. Taxonomy (NCBI): domain Eukaryota; kingdom Metazoa; phylum Arthropoda; class Insecta; order Diptera; family Drosophilidae; genus Drosophila; species Drosophila koepferae. Next base: position 886,707 of record JAUESR010000198.1, on the reverse strand, counting down.
TTTATAAACAAAATTAAATATATTACAAAATGCAAGTTTTGTACAAAATAATATAGATGAGAATCTGTCAAAAATATATCATCAATTATATACGATCATCTATATTTTGTTGTGTTCAGGTAAACGCAATGCCCAAGGATATTTCACACCATAAAAAAAGCGAATTAGGCACACTTGCCGCCGTTTACAAAGCGATTCGCGCTACGCAATAAAATCTAATTAGTAAACTTTAAACGAAACAATGGTAGAGAAGAACTAAAACTGTAAAATTTCAGGTACTTCAGAGACAGGCAAAAAAGATTCGGGAATTCGGCATGGTAAGGACACTTCACAGCAACAAAGACGCAGAGACAAAGGACACACGCGCGCCCCTCGCAGTGCCAAAATAAAAAAGTAAAAAAAAAAACAACCCCCACCCCGCAAGAGTTTTATTTGATTTTATATTTTGTATTTTTTATTTGCAGTCCCTCGCGATGTTTACTCAAGCAGAAGAGTAAAAAGTTGTGCCGGACTCTTTACAGCAGTTGAAAACGTTTCTCTTTCTCTCCTTTATTTTTTTTTGGCAAATTTAAAAAATCAAATGCCACATAAAGTGGCAAGAGTTGTTGCTGCCGTTGCTGCTGCTGCTGCTGCTCGTGTGCCGCGTGTCGAATGCTGTCAATATTTCCGGTGTGTCTAATGACAAACGCATGTTTACACGAGTGCGAACCACGTCCGCAAGCGAACGGGGTGCACGCCCGGAATATTACACGGACATCAGCATCATCAGCATCAGCAACAGCATCAGCATCATCCGCATCATCATCAGTTTAAGAGTTTAAAGCCAGCAACTGCCATTCGGCAATTAAATGGATTTACTCAAGCGTTTCTCAGTGCGATCGGGCAATTTATAAATGATGGTCGCGAAAGCTGTCCTCTGAGATGATAAATGTTATTCGACTCACAGACTCGAATTCAATTCAACAATGAGTGCAACTAAATGTTATTGTTGCTGTTGAAATTAGAAAATACATTAACTCATTTAAGTGGATTGAGATAATTTGCCGATGGGATCAACTAAACCGAAAGATCTGCGATGTACAGACAGAAATACAAAAGTCGTGCAAGAGTTTCAGAATCAAGTTGCTTCAGTTAGCAGCAGTGTTACGTTTAATCAAGCCAGAGTTCCAAATATTATTTACTAAAGCAAAGAAAAAATTCATAAAAAAATAAATGCAACAAGATTGAAAATATTAAAAAAATAAATGCATTCAATTAGCATATATTTAAAAATATTTTAAATTATGAAAAGAAAAATGTCAAAAATTATAAAAAGAAACTTGCAGCAATAAATAAAACTTTTGTGTCGTTAAAAAAAAAATAAATAAATACAAAATGATAAGTACAAAAATATAAAATAAATAAAAAAGAATATATTAATAAATAAATATATAAATTAAAAAATAGAAAATAAACTTGAACCAAGGTAATACTTTAGAGACATGAAAAAATATAAATGAATAAATAAAAATAAAATAAAATAAAATATATAAAAGGTAAAAAATAAAATAAAATATTTGAATAAAAGGTAAAACTTTGGTGCCATTGAAATAAAATTTATAAAACAAACAAATACTTAAAAAAAATATATATTTTAATAAATAAATACATAAATTAATAAATACATTAATAAATACATTAATTAAATAAATACAAAATACAAATAAATAAATCATTAGAGTCGTTAAAAAATGAATAAATAAATAAAATAAAATAGATGAATAAATTAATATAAAAATAAAGAAAAATAAAAAAAAAAAATTAAAAATAAAATCATTCCGCATGTTTATTTAAGAGCTCTCTTAGCTCTGTATTCTGCACCTCTTTGATCTTGTAGTTTAAGATCTTTGCAGCCCTGTAGTGTATTTCTGAATTAGACAACTGAATCAATTCATTTTTAGTACTTGCTCTTTGAGCCAAGATACTCCAGCTCAACTTTTCTTCAAATGATTATGAGCTGTATTTCTGGCTTAGGCAGTTCATCTATCAAAGAACAGAACAGTTATGATGTATTAGAATATTCTCTATGAATGATTCACTTCAGTTCATCAGTTCTCATTTAGTTTCTTGAAATGCTTACTCACTTACTCACTACACCATTCATGGATGCAACTCATCTGTAAATGCAACTATATATTTATTTATATTCCCTTCAAGTGTTTTCTCACTTCTTCAAGTTTATTCAACTGCATTTGAATGTCAATTAGCTTAAATAGCTAGTTGTGACTTACAAAGCAACCAAAATCTATTAACAGCCTAGCCACACAGACGCTGCTCAGACGAATAGACCAATTAAGGGCTAGACTCACACATTCACACACATTCTACACTCTATATATTCGGCACTCACAATGTATCCATAACAAGAGAGACGAGTGCATTAACCTCGGCTCAACGAATATTTGATTTGCATGCATGTATCTTACAGATACATTTGGGCTTCCGCCACTGCACGCCATCGCACTCAATTTAATTTAATAAAATTTCAGTGGCTCTCTATGACTATTTTTTCGGGGTGCCCTTTTGTTAATTATTAATAATAATTTCCACTCTGCTCCTCCTGCTCTGACGGTTGTGCGCACATAAAACGCATCCATAAACAAAATGGCTGAAAAGCTGTTTATTCAGATCTTCAATTAATCTCAATTAAGTGGCAAAAATACAAAGTAGAAGTAGACCCTGCCACATATATTGATGGAAAGTTTTGTTTTAGGGTTCGCAGTAGCCCTTTTTTTCTTCTTTTTCTTTTTGGTTAGGCTAAAGGCGGCAGCTCTACCAATTGAGGGTTGGGCCCGGGGCACATTAATTCCCATTGTATAACTTGGCAATTGGAGTTGTAAATTTGGAAACTGTCCAGTTTATTGGCATGTTGAACCATTAAGTTGTTTGTTAAGGCGATGAAATTGAAATTTTTATGGTATATTAAAAAACAAATAGTAATGTAAAAGAAAGAAAACTCATTCAGCAAATAAAGACCAAGAATTAATATAAAATTTAATTGTAGAAATAACAGTATAATCAAGTTGATTACAAGTCTCTTGCAGTTAGAACATTACTTACAGAGCTGTAGAAGAACTTATATATTCAGCGTAAATGCTTATATTATAATTTATAATATTTAAATTTAATATGTATAAATTATAAATTTTTAATATATATTAAGGAATTCATATTAATATATTTTCAAAGGAATTTTGAACTAATTGAAGTGAATTTAGTAAAATATTTAAATTAAATTTATTTTCTTTGAGCAAGCTAAGCTCTTTATACTTTGTTTGGATCTATCTTTAACTTCATCTGCTGGAAACCCATTTTGATATTTATTTTTATTATTATTTTATTCTTGATAATTAAGGTACAATAAGGTGTTAAAAACGCCATGTTAAATGTTTTCTAAATTATTTATTTATATATTAAAATAACTAAAGTGAATCCACAATTATAATACTTTGAGAAATTGTAAATTCTTTTTTTTTCTAGATTTTTAATAAAGTAAAAAATGTATAAATAATTATATTCGAAGGAAACATAAATAAAAAATATATAAACTATTATATACATATTTTAAAAATTGATTACAATTATACAAATTTAAGTGACACGAAATAAAAAACAAGCCTAAAAACTTAGGCAAATAAGAAATTAGGATATTAGTAAATTAATATCATATTAAAATAATATTATATTGAATTTCCTAACATTCTACATTTATCTAAACTTTTTTTTCCAAACGAAAACAAAACATTTGCCAAGACAAATTTGATAAGCTTATTAAGCCGCATAATTGTACTAAAAGTATTTCAAGAGACAAAGCAAAGAATCGCCGCTTGATGGACAGCCAAGTGGTGAGCAGAGCCTTGCGAAAAGCTTTTGATTGAGACACTTGAGCAGCTAACCAATAAGTAAGTAAGAATTAGGTCCTATTTAGACAACAATGTGTGCGCATTGGTGTGAAATTCTTAGCACTGTGTGGTAAAGGAAGCTTCCCTTCACTGCACTTCACTTCAGTTGAGTTCAGTTCAGTTCAGTTGAGTTCTGCTCAGACCCTTCCGTTGCGTGGCTCTTATTCTTGTCTGGCACAAATAAGACGTCACGCTCATTACAATATCACAATGGCAGAGAGTTCGGCTCTGTCTCGATCCCTTCAAGAAATTGTGTGGTTCGAGTGCTCGTGCTTTGCTTTTGTTATTTGTTTCACATTTTGTGCGTTTGCTCACTTGAGCCAAAGGATCGCTGATCTTCAAAAGAAGAAACTCCGGCTGTAGCCCTACTCTACTACTCTCTATGTGGCTGCAGTTCTTATGTATTGATTACACGAAATATTCATGTATAGATTAGACGCAATATGCTGCTCGGAGCTGAGCACTTTTGTGCTCAAATTATCGCATACACATATGCAAAGGCAGCGAGCGAATGCCTTAGGATATATTGGTCTATTGTTTCGCTATCATTTATGCAAAATGCCTAACTACCCCTGTCCCTTTGCATTGGGCCTCCATTCTCCAGAATCGACACGATACCAATGCGATAATTCCCATCTTTAAATATTCATTACAAGAGCTCGCGACGTCTCGCCTGGGCTGCAGCATATCGCTTTGATTGATTACTCAAGTGGTTTATCGTTTCGGCAATTGTTGCTGCTGTTGCTTGGCGTTTTCCTTTCCTTGCCAAGCATTGTTTCTTTCAGTGTTGCGTCTGAGGCGTGGCCAGACCAGGCCAGGCCAGGGCTCTTCGGCTTTGTTCGAGGCCAGCATGTTGGTCACTTGAGAGTTGCGACTCTGTTTCCTTTCAACTTGTCAAATGTCATTTAAATATCGGAGCACAAAACTTATTAAAATATCTTCAATTTGCATTCACAAATGCGTTCTCTAGTGCCCATGGCAGCTGCTGCACAAATTACCAAATCTGACATAAATGAAATCGATCTTAGAGGCCACCAAGGGCGTGGCATGTGCTCAAAGATCATTCTGGCGGTTATGAAAGGTCATAAGTATTAGCATTACATATTATGCTATTATAAATGTGCACAACAAAGGTACGTGGGGCTCACATGCAAGAGAATTTATTTCTTAGGATTTCGCAACTTTGCATGTGACTCACATTGGGTCGCTAGGCAGAAATATCTCTTCTATTTATCCGAGTTGCCAAAACTAAAGAGAATTGATCTACTTGAGATATTTTGTTGTTCAGATACTAGATAAATTTTAATGAAAATATCTTTGTTTGCTCAATTCAAAGCTTCTATAGTATGGCTATAGTTACTGTCATCTATTGTAGTAGTGCAACTGAGCACTATTCAAATTAATATTGTTAAAAAAAAAAAAAAAACAATTTAATTTAATTTAATTTAATTTAATTTAAATATTGAGTTGTTTACAAAGTACTATATATATATATATATATATATATATATATATATATATATATATATATATATATATATATATATATATATATATATAAATAGTAGTAGAATGCAGCAGCCTATCTTAAAAAATAAAAATAATAAATAAATAATAATAATAAAAATCTTATCTTAAAAAATATATATAAAAATAAAATAAATTAAAAAATAAAAATAAAAATAATAAAAATCATATCTTAAAGAATACATATAAAAATAAAATAAATTTAAAAAAATGATAATCAAGAAATATTCATAAATATTTTTGCTGCGTACATGCCATATTTATAGATTAGCTTTAGATCATTTCACTTTTCACTTTTGGGCTTGTTTCACATAAAAGCATACATTAGGTTCCTCACAATTCTCCTAGCTATACTGGACACTCTTTAAGTAACTTCCATTCTTTTACTCCCTTCTCTTCTGTCAGCTCTTGCAACATCTGCAAACGATGCGTGAGAAATTTTTGCATGTCTGCCAAAGTGGTTTGTGGTGCGCGACGTCATCAAGCCGCAGGAAGCTTCAGTATTTCGCGGCTTTGAAGCAAACAATACATATAACCGCTGAAGTGGCACAGTTTGAGCTGCTCTCGGTGCTGCTGCTGCTTCTGCTTCTGCTGCTGCTGCTGATGATGATGATGATGTCTGTCAAGAGGCCACTTATATATTTGCAACAACTGGAGTACGGTGGTGCACGGTGGTCGGTGCTTGGCTAGCTCCTGTGGCGATACGCTGAGCACATGGGCACTCAAGTGACTGGAATAGCAGCAGCAGCAGCAGCAACAGCAGCAGATTGTCGCAATTTCCAAGTTTTTGGGGTTACTGGGAATTATTTTCTTGATTAAAATGTTGAGACTCGCCGATGTGTGAACAAATGTCGTTGTGATATTTAAAATTATATATAAAAGAGAGAGAAAGAGTGAGTGAGGGAGAGACAGAGAGAGAGAGAGAGAGAGAGGGGGGCTGTGGATAATCTGCTAAAAGCATATAGATCACTTGTAAGGGGAGTTTATAGTAGGGATCAGTTGTAGGGTGCTGCAAATTGAATACTCCTTAGATAAATCGTTTTAAATGCCAAAATTACTCTCTGAATAGATTATTCTATATAAGCAGAATTTAATTTTCGGCATGCATCCTCAATTGAATAAGTTAGCTTTTTGTATAGAGTCAGTAATATTTAATAGGTATAAATATTTATGTATATAATAAATATGCAGGACTTTTATTTAATTTATCTTTTGTTATTCGTCTATATCTAATATAGCTAAATGATTGCTCTGAGTATTGTTTACAGCGAGAAATAGAATGTAGGCGTGGCTAGACAGCAGACCATTAATACTTAAGCTAGACTCGGCATCCTTTCACAAAGCTTGAGTGAATGAAAACAAATCCAATTTATGCTTCTCTTAAAATTAAATTAAAATTACACCAGCCAACAGATGCTGATAAAAATAAAAATAAAAATAAAAAATAATTATTTCACATTCATTTTTATATGAAAATTAAATCATAACTTTTATTTTTTCAATTCGTATTATAAAAATTGAAAATAAAACTTATGACCTGATTTCTATATAATAATTATCTATAACAATTTTAATCGTTGCATTCCCTGGCTAAAATACTAGAAAATATCATCCAGTGAGTTTCCGAATTCCTTCTTGAGCGTCTGAAGGTTTTAATCAAAGAAAAATGTAGTCAAAGCAAATACTTTATGAATTTTTTATTATTTTCAAACATGTTCTCATTTTAAAATAAATAAAAATCAGTTTGTAAACTGAATTTGTAACTTTTGAGCTAAGTTATATTTCGAGTGCCTAAGGTAAAAAATAAATAAATAAAAAATCTATTATATTTCGTAATATAAAAATATAAAAAATTTATTATACTTAAAGTGTATATTTTAGGGAGATATGCAGAATGGAGATCGTTATTGAGATGGATTGTCCAATATAGGACAATTGTTACTTTATGAAAACATTTCACATGGCACTGAAGTATTTCAGGGTATACAAATTTCAGTTAATATTTTCATTTGTTGATGACATTTATTTAAATGAACTATCGACCATTGGCTTTGTTGCTCAATTTCCGAACGTCTCCTTGACGACTCTCGCCATTGCAATAATTAATTTAATTCATTTAACAAAGGTCATTGTCAGCTTTTCACACACCAACAACAGCACCGCCGCCGCCGCCATAATTTTCACTTTTGCCCAGGCAAATCAGAGTGCTGGAAAGTGTCGGGGACCCGAGTAATTACCACTCGGCTTATATCAATCAATGAGCGGCTATAGACGCGACTATGAGTGCATCGTGGGTAGTTTTAATTGAATATTACAAGAGGGATGTGCACTAATAAGGAAATCAATTTAAATCTCAGCGAGCTGCTGCTGTTGTTGCTGCCATTGCCAAAGGCATGAGAAAAACCTACAAAATTCGAAAAAAAAAAATCTGCGGGCGTAGGATCAGCAGCTACGAGTGAAAGGGCGCTGTGTCTCTAACGGCTGCGAAACTCAATCCAATACTTCAATGAAGCAATAAGTTTCAATTGAAATGGATTTGCTGGCGAATGTAAACGGCCAAGGTCATAATGAAGTCTAGCAGAATATATAATGATGGGACTGTGGTAAAAGGAATGTATCTAAATGTTAATGATGACGAATCCAAGAAATTTAGGAGTCTGCTACTAATGAACAAGAGTGAAGAATGAGAAAAGGGCAGAGAAGAAAAGAGAAGACCAGAAGAAATTAGAATAGTGTACAGATGCATAAATGAGAAGATAAGAAGAAAGAGGTGACTAAAAGAGAGGAAAAAGCAAATAAAGGAAAAGAAGACAAGAGAAAAGAAGTCAAATAGAAAAGAGAAGAATAAAAGACTAACAGAAGAGATAAATCAAATTAAAGAAGAGTAGAAACGTGAAGACTAGAAGAGATGAGAAAGCAAGTAGAGAAGAGAAATCAAGTAGAAAATCGTTAGTCAAAATGAAAGTGAAGAGAACAAATAAGAAGAAAGAGAGGAAGCAGTCCAATATAAGATAAAGAAGAACGAGACGAAAAGAAGAATAAAGAACACAAAAAGGAGAGAGAAGGAAAGAAAAGACAGAAAGAAAAGCGAAGAAAATAAGAGAAGGCAAGAAAAGAGAGGATAGCAATTATTAATAAGAAAAGTATGGAAGACAAAAGTAAAGAAGAATAAGTAAATGAAAAGAGAAGATGAAACTAAATAGGAAAGAAGCTTCAAGAAATGGGGAATGGAAGAGAATGAATTGTATGAGAATAAAATTGAAGGGTGGGGGGGATAAATTAAAAGATTACAAATTGAGAAGAAATGTGAATAATAATAATAAGAATAGAAGGGTAGAAATAAGAATAAAGAAAAAATAAGGAGCTGATAAGATAAGAGAAATGAACAGCAGACAAAAGATAAAGGAGAATAAGGGATAAAGAAAAAACAGGAAAGTAAAGTAAATAGAAGTAAAGGAAAAGAGAAATGAGGATAATGGATAAAAAATAAATATATAGAATGAGTATAAAAAGAGAAATAAATATAAGTATAATAAATTAAAGTAATAAAAAGAAAAAGAAAAGAAAAGTGAATGGAAAATGAAAAGAGAAATGAGTATGAAAGACAAAGAAATGGAAAAGAAAATATAATCTAAATAAAGTATTCAGAGTATAATCAGTAAATATATAAGTATTTCACTATCATCTATTTCTGATATAAATACTGATTTATTATTAACTTACCATTTTACAGGGTATATTAGGGATATCCCTCTTAACAATACCTCATGAAGAGGTAGGCAGGATAGGCGATAATTCATTAAAAATATATCTAATATTTCTTGAATTGAATTTGAAGACTATTATCTTACAAATATAATTTGTAGATAAGTATAGAGTAGGATATATCACAACAGTAAGGATAACATGTCCATTCATTTGAAGACAGACAAAACAATCCAGGAATTATCGAAATGTTAAATTGTAAATATAAAAAAAATATTTTCTTTTCTATTTTTTTCAACTCTAGATAGTAATAAATTCACATTTAAAATTCGTTTTTGGCCTACTGTTTAGCTCAATTTGTTTTTATTCGGCTGTCATGTATTTTTATTAATAGAGGGAACAACACGTTTTGTAATCGTATTAACGGCAAGCTAATCAAATGCCAATAATAAGCTTATCAAGAACTGCTACTTTGCGATAGCATACCGTCCGTGTGAAGTTCATAGTTACAGTTCCAGATCGCGGCACGCTTTAGTGTAGCAAGATCTTCCATGCGGGTGCGTCACACCACCCAGAGAGGTAAAGTCGGGTGAGCGAATGCATTGCAAAATAACAAAGCAAAGAGGAAACATAAACGATCAAGCAAAATATTCTCATAGGAATCGGAAGTCGGGTGAGAGCAAGAAATATGACTTGCCTAACATTGGTGGTGGTGTTGTCGGTGGTGCAGCTGGTGGTGCTGCTACTGCTGCAGCCCAGTCTCAGCCTTGATACGGATAGCGAGCTCATTGTGAACACCACCTTGGGTCTCATCCAGGGCAGCACACTGAAGAGCTTCAGCAACAAGACGATCTATGCGTTTCGTGGAATACCCTATGCCCAGCCACCGTTGGGTGAGCTGCGCTTCGAGGCACCGCGACCCATTCAGGTCTGGGGAGATACCATATTGAAGGCCACCTCCGATTCGCTGATATGTCCACAGACGGGCATCAAGCTGCTGATGAGCGAGGATTGCCTGAAGCTGAATGTCTATAGCAAGAATCTAACGGACAGTCTGCCCGTAATTGTGTATATACACGGCGGTGCCAATGTCCTGGGCAGCGGCCATAGCAAATACGAGGCTGGACCCGAGTATCTGCTGGAGCACGATCTGGTCATGGTGGCCTTCGATTATCGACTGGGCGCCTTGGGTTTCCTGGGCGGCAGCAATAATGCCTTTCTGGATCAGATTATGGCACTGAAGTGGGTGCAATCGCATATAGATCGCTTTGGCGGCGATCCGGATAGGGTCACGCTGCTGGGCTTGAGTGCAGGCGCCATGGCTGTGAGTTTGCATTTGGCCTCGCCTTTGTCTAACGGACTATTCCATGGTGCCATTCTCATGAGCGGCTCGGCCACGAATCACTTTAGCATTCACAACGAGTTCTGGACACGCATCTTGGCCAGACAGCTAGGCTGTCCCATGTACGATTTCTACGACATGACCGAATGCCTGCGCAACGTCAGTTGGCATCGCATCATCGATGTCTGCAGTGAGTGGGAGCAGTACAAGTTCATCAACATGAAGTGGAACTATGAAATCGATAAACGTTTCTTGCCCAGGCATCCCACTACTCAGATAGAGAAGGGCACCTTCAACCGGGTGCCGCTGATGGTTAGCTATACCACCAACGAGCTGGACTTTACGACCTTCGGTAAGGGAGTTTAGGATTCGATTTGATTGATTATAGAATCTCCAATCTTCTTCCAGGACATTTACAGAATGAGCTGCTGCTGCACGATATCATTACAAACTTTCATGATTGGGCGCCGGAATTGTTTCTGTTCGACTACGATGTGAGAAGGAGCAGACGCATTAAGAATTTCTATCTGGGTCGCGACGTCGACGTGCTGAACGAAATGAATATCGAGAGATTTGGACAAATCTTCTCCGACGGCATCATAGGTCACGGTGTCTATAGACTCGTCCAACTGGCACGCAAGCACACCAAGGTCTATTACTCACGCATGGATTACATAGGACAGCGAAGTGTCTCAGCTCCAATGAATGAGGATAATAAGCCCAGTGGCGTAGGCCATGCGGATGACTGGCAGTATGTGATGCCCAGCTCTTGGTACGGCTCCATTCTGCCTCCCAATCATAGAGATCTGTTCATGATGGAGCGCATAACTGGTTGGATGGCTCACTTTGCCCATACGGGGTAGGTCAATGGCATGAGTTCATCTAAAGCGAGGCTAATGCGAATGTAATTCAATTTGGATCTTTTCAGCGAGCCACTGTTGAACTCCAGCATTCATTGGCCGCCCTGCACGGCTAAGGATATGGTGATGCTCTATAACGATGAAGTCACCAAGTTGGGTCCGCCCGACTTTGTCGAGCATTATAACCTCTGGGATGAGCTTTTCCCCACGCCCAGTTCGAATGGCACTGCCCGAAGACAACTTCAGCTCGCCTTTGTCGTCGCCGTGGCCCTGCTCGCCGCTCTGTGCTCGAAATTAATGTAGCCATTAGGTGTGGAAAAAGCTTATCAATAGGCAGTTTAGATTACGCTAATGACGACGCCAGCTCGCTGCAGCTATTTACTTTGATTAATTAATCAACAAAGGCGTGAGATTTTCAATGTTTTTTCCGAATTTTGTGAGAGAGTGTGGACGGGTGTGCGTGTGTGCGTTTGTGCGTTTGTGGAGCTTCTTTTTGGCCGAGGCCTTTGGGCAATTAGTCTAAAAGGCAGCTTAAATATACATTAATTTGTCTTTAAACGATGTTCGCTGTTGGGCTAAGGAGACGCCTTTTGACCTTTTCTTTTTGTGGCGGGCCAGGGAGAATCGTAATTGTGTGATAATTTTTTTTTTTTTTTTTTTTTGGTACTGACAGGTTCGCACAGTCACAGCCACGCCCCTTCCACTGCCTGCTTCAGCCCCCAAAAAGCGACGCTGCTATTGACATTCGAGATTGGCAGCATTTAAGAGATTTGCTCTTGCGTGTAAAATCTCAAACATATGTGTGTGTATGAGAGAGAGAGAGAGAGAGAGAGAGAGAGAGCCGGCAAAGGATTATCGCTAGCAATTTAATTCGAGAGGGCCACAAATAATTGCTGGCCAGGGGTTTGTTTTACGGTTTGCTGTCTCTTATCTTGATTGCGAGTTGGTATAAATAATCGTCTACGAGTTGATACAATGGCATCAGAGAGTTAATTTGTGCTTGTATAGAGATGGGCCAGAATCGATATGTTTGTTGGCTAACTATTATTATTAAAGAATGTTCAAATACATTTAAATTATAAAATATAGAAACAAGTTGAAACTAATATAATAATTTAAAAAAAAATTAAATAAAATAAATATATATTGTTAACATTTGAATTAAAAAAAAAAAGATTTTTACATTTATAAAAGTGCTATATACTGCAAATTGTGTAAATATACATGCATCTAATTAAAATTGAATAATTCTATAACTTAAAAGTTCGATGGGGAAATAAAAAAATAATGTTTAAATAATAAATATTATAATTCATGAGACAAACTACATTAAAAAACTATATTAACACATTTAATACATTTTTATTAAAAAAATTTCGTTTCCACATTTATTTCAATATTAAACATTTTTTTAACTATATAAAAAATTTTAAAAATATTAAACAGTTTTATAATTTGAATGAAACGTTAACGTTTCAATTTATTTCTATTTAAAAATCAGATTATCAGTATTTAAAAAAATATATAGATTTGTTTAAATTTATTAATATAAAGTTAATAAATATTATTTATTAAAATATTTATTTATTTATTTTTATAATTTGAATGTAAAGTGAAAAAAAATTGTAAAAAATTAATTTATTTTATAGGAACTTTAGTTGAACTACACAAACTATCTCTATAATTAATAGATCAAATTAATATGGGAGCTGATAATTTTTAAGATCAACTGAGGCCGACAAGCTTTAAACTTTCCAACTCGTTGGCTTTTGCCTTTCAGACTTTTGCTCATTATTCGCCTTTGTCTTACTTATCGTGGACCGAGGACGACCCAAGTAAACGCACACAAAGACGACCACATAATGACTTTGATGTAGAGTTCGTGCAAAGTTTTACCAAAGAAAATATGGAAAATTAACTTGTTAGCCAACCCAGCAACCACACACATGCACACGGAAAATATATTGTCATGTGCGTGTGTGTGTGTGTTGTTGGGGGAGAGGGCATGAGCAAACATTTAACTCTATACGCATTGTGTCGTATTCTCTTTTGGGACAAAGGCCACAAAAAGGTGGGCAAGTCAACTTGACAGAACACAACACATGACAGCACAGAGCAGAGCATATAAAATAGAATGGACCGACGATGACAATGGAAATATGTGAAAAGTGAAGAGAAACAAGCAAAATATTTGCCGAAGATTTTTAATTAAATTTTCACAATAATTTTTAAAGTGACGCATTAGATGTAAAATTGCATTCGAATAGAGATCTCACACGATCGCGCCCCTACGATCACGCATACGAGACTGAGCCCAACACCTTTTCCAACTGAGCAGCTGGAAAATGTAAATGAAAATGTGAAAGAGTTGTGATTCGATATATGTATATAGTCGAGTGTGGCTTTTGTTACTCAATTACAATAAGTCTATTAAACTTGTGTCTGCGGCTTGTCTAGACACAGTGTACCCAACCCAACCGATCGACCGATCAGTCACAATGTCTGCAGATCTCGAGCCTAGGCTCGATTCCTGGATTGGGGTTGAAGAGCGCTGAAGAGCTCGAGCTAGCGCGTGCCCCTTTTGACTTTCGACTGGTTCTTTGTGCCGTTTCTAACAACAACGACGATGACGATGATGACGATGATGATGCTGCTGCTCTTGATGATGATGATGAGGCGAAGGTGTTCCAGCTGCCGCTTAGGTTCTCTGTGTCTCGATTTCACTTTCGTTACGCCTGCGCCACAGACATTCATTCGTACATATGTATTTCAAATGAAAACCTGGTCCTTGATCGATTCGATCGGCTTGCCCCCGCCGACATTCATCGTTGCTCTTTTTCAGCTTCTCTTCTTCTCTTTTTTTTTTTTTTTTTTTGTGGCTGCGCGGTTTTGATTACGTATTTTTATAGAGTGCACAATGGACGCCTGGACGCGAAAAGGAGTAAAAATTTTGAAGTAGCGCCGTTCAAAATACTTTATAGGTTTGTCAGCGATCGAATTGTGTGTTGCCTGTCCGTCCCTCCGTCTGTCTGTCTGTCTGGTCTGTATTTGTGCGTTTTGTCAACATATCGTATTACGCCCCAGTCGCTGTCCCAGGACCTGGCCCATAATCGCTAATGACAATACAAATTGAGAGTTGTGAGTGGATAGTCCCGAGCCCCGAGCCCCGAGCCCCGAGTCTCAACCTTTGCGCATGCTCAGCGGCTTTGTTGGTTTTCTGGGAAGCCACAGCCACTGACAGCCGGCACAGGCTCAGGCTCAGGCGCAGTGTGCTTTCAATTTGTTAAACAATATATTTGTTTGGCATTTTAAGTGAATTTCGAACGCCGTTTATTGGTGTGCTTCTCTCTCTCCCTCTCCCTCTCTCTCTCTCGATCCTTCTGTGTTCGTGTTTTTTTGGTCGTTTGCAGCCGCCACCTTGAAGCAATCGATCGATATTCGTGGAAATTCAGTTTCGTATGGGCAATATGAAGCTTTTTCTTTAGAATTTTCGAGGAAATATTTAAGTGAGTGAGCAAGTGAATTTAGATTTTGTACAAGGATATTCCAATATAAAGATATCTATTGTATTTTTGTACATTTGTAACATATATAAAGTAAATTGTTTTTATATATTTTTTGATTATATTTATTACATAAATATAATAAACAAATATAATAAAAATTAAATAACATACGCCTTTTACTATTTAAATTTGGTATAATATAAATTAATAAATACATTTTAAATATATTTGTTATATTTATTTATTATATTTATATATAAAATTGATTTGTTATATATGTATTACATAAATATAATAAATAAATATGGCAACAATTAAATAACATGCTGCCCTTGCTATTTAGGTTTTTTTTTCATATTTATTTATAATATTTATGTATGTAATGCACATATAATAAATACATTTTACATATACTTTTAAATTATATAATTTAACTAAAATAGTTTTGGTTTTATAACTCTTTTAATTTAAATCAATTTATTTTATATTGTGGACAGGAAATAAAAGGTTTTTACGCATTTTTTATGCTAGTTAAATATTATTAAAATCATCATCATTATTTTATGACGATTAAATTAGTAAAGAAGTGAAAATATTTTAGTTATATATTCATGACCGAAATATTTTTACTTTGCAAAGGAAATTATTAAAAATAGTTGTATCGAATATGGAGCCGAATCTAAGCCACTAGCATAGAGACGATGCGAGAGAAGTTCGATAGGCATATATATAAAGAGAGAAAATGCAAAATTTAGCTCACAGCGTGTTTAAGTAAAAGAAAGTAAAATTGAGTTTGCCTGCTGAGGATGCATTAAATCATTCCAATCAAATACAAAATACAAATATAAACAATCAACAATACAACATCAATATGTTGATAAAAAAAATTTGTAAAATAAGGGGTAAGTATAATTATTTATTTATTATTTTTATATTATTTGTTAATTATTATTTAAATAATTAAATTGATTTATATTATTGTACATAAAAAAAAAGTTCTGTAATTTCACTCGATTACATATGGAGTAAGAATTATAAAAATTGTATTATATTTCTTTTCACTGACATTATTATTAAAGTCAAATTTCTTCTTCCTTTTTTTAAGAGATAGCCCACACATCTCTTAATCATTTATAATTTCTCAAAAAAATTTCAATTTCTTTACATTTTTTTTTGTTAGCGCCACACAGAAACTATGCATTGAAACTTCATTTCAAATGGCATCAAATAATCCTTGAATTGTAATTAATTAATCTCAATTGCTGGCGCCTATAAGTTTTTGTCAGTCGTAAGCTGAGAACTGACAACCAACATGGGACGACAGCAATCTCGGTGCTTAATTAAATATTTATACAAATGTAAATTGCCTTGATTAATGGTTGTTCTCAATGCGCACTTGCTGCAGCTCCCAGGCTCGGCCTAGTCCCAAATCAAACAGCAACAGCAACAGCAACAACAACAACAACAAACATCAAAAGCAATTTACTGCACAGGCCCAAAAGGATACGCCAACTCTGACTGCTTTCTCCCTTCGTGTGCTCAGTGTGTGTGTGTGTGCGGTGAAAGTGTTGTTCACATCAAACGGCTAGAAAATTAATTGTTTCGCTCGTTTTGTTGTTGCATTTTCCACGTTTTTAGTTGAGCCCGATAAACAATTTGATTATTCGATAAACAAATACCCAACTACACACACTCACAGCAGCGAGCAACTGGCCCTCTCTCTCCTTCCACGACTCTACCCCAAAAAAAACTCGCTCCATTTCATTCGCCATTGTCTCGCTGTCTGTCACAGGCGACATGGCTAGCTACTCCATAGCAGCTTCCCATGTGTGTGTGTGTGTGTGTGTGAAGAGCATATGTGCATGTCTCCCTCTCTCACACTCTCCCACTCTCTCACTCTCTCCACATGTGTGTGGTCGCCGTTTGAGTGTCTTTTGTTGTTCGCTCGCTCTGATAGCGTCGCTTTTGTTTGAAGCCCCGGCGACAGACAGCGACAACAACAACAACAACAACAAAGAGCCAGAACATGATTGTGTTTTTGGGGAATCCGGTACCCAATCATAATTATGCACGTTGTTTGTTTGTTTGTTGTTGCTGTTGATGTTGATGTTGATGTTGCTGTTGTTGTTTCGGGCTCTTGTTAATAATGGCGTTAATGTTTATGCTGATGAGCACATTGAGCAGAGAGAGAGACCACCCTCGCTCTCTGCTTAATATCGGGCTTTAAATCACGACGATATTTATGGTAATTAGATTGACTAAGCGTTACAAAGGATGCCTAACAGGTATGTGATATATGTATGTCTGTATGAAGTGAGCCTAAGATATATTCCTTATCATTTAGTATGACAAGGAAAATCAGTTTAGAGAGTTTTGAATAGCTTAATTACAAATTGAAATGTAGTTTAGATTTATTATAGATAATGATTAGTATAGATGAATTTAAGAAATAGAGAAATATAAAGTACGTGAAGAGTTAAGTGAAGAGACAGTGGGGAATTTAATAGTTAGATATAGCTAGAGAGAGGTAGAAAGACAGATTGAAAGATATAGAGATAGATAATAAATAAATAGATAGATATAAAGATTAAAAGATATTCAGTGAGAGAAGAAATGAAAAAGCAGAGAGAAATAGGTAGATAGATAGCGAGCAAGATAAGATAGATAAGAAAAAGACACTTAGAAAGAGAGAGCTAGAGAGACTAGAAACCGACGGAGTATTGTTGCTTGCCATCGGTAGTTCGCTTTGAAAATATTTAATTTAATAAGGATAGTCTGTATTTTCAACTGCTTAAAAATTTCATTATAGGGCGGCTTTTGATTTCCGCGAGAGCGAGCAGACTTTTAGAGTATAAATACAATTTCCTCCTTTTTTATTTTCTTATCGCTTATTGTTTAAGTTGTGGCATTATTTTGTGTGAGAAGAACGCTTCTGTTTTACTACATGTTAAATAAAATTTATGAGTTGCTTATTCATTAAAAAAATTAGTAACAATTCATTAGTTGACTTCAATTTATAGCTAAAGTTTGCATCTATTGCATGCCAGCAATATCTACAGTTTGTATACAATATGAATTACCAAACTACAACTAACTGAAAGCATTAACACTCATTCATCTATTTCCTTTGCTTCCACAGTCAATTGTGTATCAATCAATACTCTGATTGTGGCCAATTAAGTGTGTGTTTCCACCCACTCAAAGTGCTGCCACTGATAATCTCGGCCAGGCAATAGGAAACCCATAAAAAAAAAGCGCATTCATCGACAGCACCACAAAACTCACCCAAATCGACAAAATCGCCCAATAATTACAGGCGTGTTAAGTGCCCCCCGTGCAACCGATCCAAATTGTCGGCAAACTGTGCAAATATTTGTTTGCAGTTTTTCCAAAGCGACTTCAGTCAACATTGCTACAGTCGTCGTAGTTGTTGTTGTTGTTGTTGTTGTTGTTGTTGTCAAATGTGATTATTAATGTGCTTTGTATGGCAACAACACCCCACAGCAGCCAGAGAGCATCACCCGCTCACCCTCTAATCAAGCTGAAACCCAAGTGGAAGTGGAACGTATGCTAGTTGTCGCAGAGGGTGTGACAATCCGTAGAGCTCAACTAATGAGTGTAAACAACGAACGGACCAAAAATTACAAATCAAAAAAAAAAAAAAAAAAAAATAATAGAAAATAGAAACTGCCAGGGAACTGTTTGATTTGTCGCTTAGGACTAATGAAACCAAACATTAGAGTGAGCACCCTCAATAGACTTCTGGTTCTGGTTCTGGTTACGCTCTCAACTTCCGGGGGTTGCCAATCTCTCCCCCTCTCCCTCTCTCTCTCTCTTTCACTCTCTAAAGTGTTGCAATTTTGCCCACGCTATGGCATAAAGGGATGTTGAATGTTTACTATTTGAGCTAGAGAGACAGGCAAACGGACGGACGGACGGAGGGACGAACGGTCGGACTGGTTGGCAGAGGCCAGAGCAGAGCAGAGCAGACCAGACCAGGCCAGGCCAGGCCGATGTGTTGTAAGTTGATTACGTGCTTGACGTTGTTCCTGTTGTTTTTGTTGTTGTTGTTGTTGTTGTTGTTGTTGTTGCTGCCGCTGTTAAGCAGCGAGTTGCAATATGAGGGCGCATATTGCTGCCGTGGAATCGGCAGCTGTCTTCACGTGAACTGCAGCCGCATAACTCCACCTCCAACTCCACTTCCACTTCCACTGCCAACTCCACCTCCAACTGCAACTCTTCATATGGATTTTTCACCTCACATTTTTCTTCTTTTTTTTTAAGCTACGTGCCTGAACTGTCTAATGCTCTGCAAGAGCCACCTGAGCGGAGTTTGACGGGTCGCGAGTTTCGCTAATGTAGCGCCAGTTCGGGCCAGTTAGGGCCTTGGTCAATATAGACTACACTGATGAGCTGCTGTTGCTGCTGTCGTAGCCACTGCGCCGCAGCCACCGCGTGGCTTTCGTGGGAAACTCTCCATAAAGGCATGCGGGTGTGGTTTTTCCTTCTACGCTTTGCTACAATTAATGAAATTGTATTTTGTTTTATTTTCGTTGCTCGTTTCGGTTTCAGTTTTGGTATGCTACAGTTTTGATTAATAGTCGTTGCCTGAGAAATGCTTTGGGGGCAATTGTCGTTGCATGCCCCGCAAGCTCAGGCTGCGCTGCGTCCAGATCTGTTGCACTTGTTCTAATGGCACTTCCTCCTAATGGCATGGCGAGGCGAACAGGTTGTTACCTGGCCAGACGATGCCTGGCTGGGCGCCCCTTATTGAGCAATTAGTTAAATGGCCACTAAACTGTTGACAGTTAACGTTTTATCAATTGGTTTTCCTTTTGGCTTTGGCTTTGGCTTTGGCCTGGCTTCAACATAAATCAAAGTTCGGAGTGCAACTTTCACATGGCAGAACAACAATTTGTCAGTCAGTCGAGTCAGTCGTGGAGTGGGATTTGATATGATCGACAGACAACCAGTAGAAATTTTGACATGCTCATTAAAGTGCCCTCTAGTCGATGACGAACCCTTCACTCACTAAAACAAATAACTCGCGGGCTCAGGAATGCGAGGGCTCCACAGGGCTGTCCATAACAAACTGTCTTATATATAGCCCCACTCAAATATTACCTACATACATACATACATGCATATATAAGCAAGATTAACCATTAACTTCTACAATTTTGAGTCACAATTGCTATTGCGATATGTATTGAGTCAGACGCAGAACGAAACCACAAATTAGGCTGATATCAATTCGAACTGCATAAAAAAATACATTTTATCAGGCAAATTCATTTTTTGTTCGAGAATTGTGCGTTTAAATTTAGATTTTTTTATTGTAGCTAAGTTCAATCTATTTTATTTATTTTTTTTTAATTATTCATTTTTTCATATATTTATTTTATATTTTAAATATATTTATTTATTTGTTAATGACTAATTTTAATATTTAAATAAATTCATGTTTTAATTTAATTAAAAGTTTTCGTTGCATAGAGAGCTTGTAGTAGTCTCCAACAGCAAATTAAAGAATTTACAAAAATTAACAAAATTACATGTGTATAAAAATAATATAATAATATTATATATAATAAACTTAAAATGTTTATAGTAGATATAATATAGTAATATCTATAGAAGAAAACTCGCTCATATATCTTTTGCAATCGACGCGTTCAAACATACGAATTCAGCTCGTTGCGCTGATCAGGAATATATACTATATAATTACTGGAGGCTGTTATGCCTTCATCTACATGTTACACACCATTATATATGGAACTATAGGTCGACAGGCTAAATCTTCTGAAAGATTTCAAAGCCCTACTCACAACACACACACACACTATTTAGCTCTAACAATGTCGAATTTTTGGAAAAAGGAAGTATAATGACGCAGAGCAAGTGGTTATGTTATTAACATGATGTTAATAGCATAACGGGGATCTGGCATTAACAGATAGCAAACACAAATATTTTATGCTGATTCAGAATCTGTAATATACATCGACACATAATGGATTATATATCAAAATCAGCTATGTATGAATTGTAGTTTAGTATAGTTGTAAGGTAAGTATATTTAATTTTTTTTAAATTTATTTTAAGAATAATTTTACTTTAAGAACTATTCAAACCTATCATTAATATACTTTCATAGTTGTTGCACCATTAAAGTATTCAAACTTATATTTAATTTATACTCTATATTCTTAAAATAAGTCTACTCTGTAATTAAAATAAATTAGTTTCAGATAGGAATCGAAAAAAAAGGTGAATACTCAATTTTCTATACTCTATACAGAATACTCTAAACTATCGACTAGAGTTTAATAACCTACAAAATGTTGACAAAAGTTGCTCAATCTATTAAATCGTAAGTTATTCTGAAATTGCAATAACTATCTCAACAGTTTCCAGGCCAGTAAAACTCTGAGTGCATCTTATATCCTACCACATCAGTTTGATAAAAAAAATACAACAAAATAATCCACCCCTCTATGTGCACTGTCAGTTAGTCAATAAGCGACACCGTGCAACATGATCCATCATCAGCCAAAGGTTGAAAGCTGTAAACAAACATGGTTGAGCTAAAACTATTATTGAAATACGATGCCGCGATGACAACAGACAAAACTGAGTCGTCGAGCACAATGGAGCAAACAGTCGAACAGCAGGCATAAGGTCCTTTTTGGCTGACAGATCAACTCGTCGTCGGACAGCCCACAGCATGAGATGAGTTTTCATGGGCTCAGCTTGCGATCGGCACGCGACACTCAGAAAGCTGCCTCAACATTTCAATATATTACGCAAACGCCACAGGATCGCATCAGTTATTAAAAATGATGAGTTCTCAGTTTGGCTCGATTTGGTTTGGATCGACATGGTGTTGGCAGTGGCTAATGGTTTTCTCGCGAGCTTATCAACATGTTTTCATCGACTCGACGTCTACCAGTTAGCGCCCACGTGCCGCACGCAATTGCCAGCCAAATGCTAATTAGAGAAAAGTCATTTTCCAATTCAATGGAACAACCCCCGCAACCTCCAGAGGCCTTGTGCAATGCATTTTCGGTTAGCACACGCGTGTTATGCTGATAAGAAGAAATTTCTATGCATTTATGTAGTATTTTTTTTTTATTTTTTTTTTTTTTTAATAAATAAGTAGCCTATTATTTGGCATGTGGGCTTGTGGATAAGTTTGTTCAGGGAGCTGCGGTTGCGTTCTAAAATGCTGACTAACTAGAGCTATGTTTAGATGTAGCTAAATGGGTTTCTAAGTTGGCTGAAGTGAAGCAAAGGCAACATTGAATTTATATTTGTTCAAGAATATATTTTAATTTTGTACACTCTGTTCCTAAAGGGAAAAAGAGTATATTGCAATGTCCGTCCGTCTGTTCGTCTGTCAGTATGAACGCAATATTTTTCGGTGCTATTAGTGCTAGAGGCTTGAAATTTTCTATATATACTCAATACATTGACATTTGACAATACATTGCAAAAATGTACAAAAATGTACAGTTAATTTCTGCTTACTTAACAGTATCAGTAACAGTATCAATTATATTTTTAAAAGAGAGAATATATTCAAATAATGGGGAGTGGCATCCAAAATCTGAAAATTACATAATATGCGTATCCATAATATCTATCTAAATATAGATTATATATCTATCTAAATTAGAATACGACATTTTCGGAAAAAAATGTATCTGTCCGATAATTTGTATAATCAGACGTCATTAGTCGAGTAATTAAAATATGTTTGAATCCTAGACCTCAAGATATAAAACGTGATGTTATCTTTAGCATGTATCTAAGATACATTCAATAGATAATATTCAACATTACTTTTTTCACGAAGGTATATCCTGATGACGCACATGTATATTTTTATACACACATAGAAGTTCGCTCGCTAGAAAATTCTTTTAAAGTGTTCCGGCTGTACATTAGAGCGAAAACCCTATGCATATATATACTTTTATGGAGTTCGGCTACAACAGCTGAAACATGACTGATTTCGTGATATTCTAGCGCTTTTAATACTTTCATACCGACATTCGAAATGTGCATCTTGATTACAATGGTCCTCATTCAACTTTCGTTAATTCTTCAGAATTCTTTTGATATTTTGATATTTTGAGATTTACTTTTATTTTTAAAAGATCAACAATTAATTTTATTTTCAACAATGTTATATCGGTTCAACAATTTTCGATTAGTTTCTTTCCAATCTAAGCATAAAAAATGTGCCACAACGTCGAATGATCTTACGATTCAGATATCTTAAGCACAGACACAGCTTTCCAGTAAAATACTCAGAAGTTGAATTTCATTCATAAGCTCATCGCACAGTCGTTTGCGAGGCGGACACCTCCAGCAAGGGCGACCGCCAGGTCCACAAATGGGAGGACACTGGGGAGGTTCCACACTGGGTTTGGTAGGGCGAGTGGGCTTGGTAGGGGGAGTGGGTTTGGTAGGGCGAGTGGGTTTGGTAGGGCGAGTGGGCTTGGTAGGGCGAGTGGGTTTGGTAGGGCGAGTGGGCTTGGTAGGGCGAGTGGGTTTGGTAGGACGAGTGGGTTTGGTAGGGCGAGTGGGTTTGGTAGGGCGAGTGGGTTTGGTAGGGCGAGTGGGTTTGGTAGGGCGAGTGGGTTTGGTAGGGCGAGTGGGTTTGGTAGGGCGAGTGGTTTTGGTAGGGCGAGTGGGTTCTGTAATTGGCGTTGGCTTGGTAGGAAGTGTTGGTGTAGTTGGTTTGGTTGTTTGATTGGTTGGTTTGGTAGGTTTGGTAGGTTTGGTAGGTTTGGTTGGTTTGGTAGGTTTGGTAGGTTTGGTAGGTTTGGTTGGTTTGGTAGGTTTGGTAGGTTTGGTTGGCTTAGTTGGTTTGGTTGGTTTAGTTGGTTTGGTTGGTTTAGTTGGTTTGGTTGGTTTGGTAGGTTTAGTAGGTTTGGTTGGTTTGGTAGGCTTGGTGGGTTTGGTGGGTTTAGTGGGTTTGGTAGGTTTGGTAGGTTTTGTTGGTTCAGTTGTTTGACAGGGGTTAGTGGGTTTGGTAGGTCTTGTAGGTCTTGTAGGCTTAGTTGGTTTAGTTGGTTTGGTTGGTTTGGTAGGTTTGGTAGGTTTGGTAGGTTTGGTAGGTTTGATTGGTTTAGTTGGTTTAGTTGGTTTGGTTGGTTTGGTAGGTTTGGTAGGTCTTGTAGGTCTTGTAGGTTTAGTTGGTTTAGTTGGTTTGGTTGGTTTGGTAGGCTTGGTAGGTTCAGTTGTTTGACAGGGGTTAGTGGGTTTGGTAGGTTTGGTAGGTCTTGTAGGTCTTGTAGGCTTAGTTGGTTTAGTTGGTTTAGTTGGTTTGGTTGGTTTGGTAGGTTTGGTAGGTTTGGTAGGTCTTGTAGGTCTTGTAGGTTTAGTTGGTCTGGTTGGTTTGGTAGGTTTGGTAGGTTTGGTAGGTTTGGTAGGTTTGGTGGGTTTGGTGGGTTTGGTAGGTTTGGTAGGTTTGGTAGGTTTGGTAGGTTTGGTAGGTTTGGTAGGTCTTGTAGGTCTTGTAGGTTTAGTTGGTTTAGTTGGTTTGGTTGGTTTGGTAGGTTTGGTAGGTTTGGTAGGTTTGGTAGGTTTGGTAGGTTTGGTTGGTTTGGTAGGTTTGGTAGGTTTGGTAGGTTTGGTAGGTTTGGTAGGTTTGGTTGGTTTCGTAGGCTTGGTGGGTTCAGTTGTTTGACAGGGGTTAGTGGGTTTGGTGGGTTTGGTAGGTTTGGTAGGTTTGGTTGGTTTGGTTGGTTTAGTTGGTTTGGTTGGTTTAGTTGGTTTGGTTGGTTTGGTAGGTTTAGTAGGTTTGGTTGGTTTGGTAGGCTTGGTGGGTTTGGTGGGTTTAGTGGGTTTGGTAGGTTTGGTAGGTTTTGTTGGTTTAGTTGGTTTGGTAGGCTTGGTAGGTTTGGTTGGTTCAGTTGTTTGACAGGGGTTAGTGGGTTTGGTAGGTTTGGTAGGTCTTGTAGGTTTAGTTGGTTTGGTGGGTTTGGTAGGTTTGGTAGGTTTGGTTGGTTTGGTAGGTTTGGTTGGTTTGGTGGGTTTGGTAGGTTTGGTAGGTCTTGTAGGTCTTGTAGGTTTAGTTGGTTTGGTTGGTTTAGTTGGTTTGGTAGGTTTGGTTGGTTTGGTAGGTTTGGTAGGTCTTGTAGGTTTAGTTGGTTTGGTTGGTTTAGTTGTCTGACAGGGTTTAGTGGGTTCGGTTGGTTTGGTAGGTCTTGTAGGTTTAGTTGGCTTGGTTGGTTTAGTTGGTTTGGTAGGTTTGGTTGGTTTGGTAGGTTTGGTAGGTCTTGTAGGTTTAGTTGGTTTGGTTGGTTTGGTAGGTTTGGTAGGTTTAGTTGGTTTGGTAGGTTTAGTTGGTTTGGTAGGTTTGGTAGGTTTTGTTGGTTTAGATGGCTTGGTTGTTTGACAGGGTTTAGTGGGTTTGGTTGCTTTAGTTGTTTGACAGGGTTTAGTAGGTCGTGTTGGTTTAGTTGCTGGGGGACAAGTTGGACGTGTTGTTGTTTGGCAACGTTTTGTTGTTGTAGTTGTTGGTGGGGGACATGTGGGACGTGTTGTGGTTGGACAACGTTTTGTTGTTGTAGTTGTTGGTGGAGGACATGTGGGACGTGTTGTGGTTGGACAACGTTTTGTTGTTGTAATTGGACATCCACAAGACGGAACTGAGGCACTAGGACCGGTGTGTCCCATGAGGAGCAAGCTCACTGGAAATGCAACAATCGATGACGAGTGTTTAAATTTCAATTATATATGTTATTACCAATTAAAAATTTAGTAGCCAGCTTCATGACTACAAATTCCCTTCTTATACGACTGGAAGATCGAAACTGAGGCCTATTGGTAACTGTAGACCTTTTATATAAGTCCTCGAACGCACTTGAACAAATAACTAAATATGGATATTACTTAAATATTTACGATGTTCATCTTTACCAACAGACCAGCTTTCCAGACATAATAATAATAAAAAAAAAAAAAAAAAAAAAAAACAAGTAAGAAGGCTCTAGTCGAGACGGCTCGACTACGAGATTCCCTGAACCCTGCAAAAAAGTGATACTCTTCTTCCTTACGAACGTATGAGCGCGCGCTCTGCTAACTGCGCAGTTGCTGCCGTGGCTTGGGGGTGGATTGGGTTGAACTTTGGACGCTTATAACTCCATTTCTAGATGGACGAGAGTAGATTAAGAGTATCTAAATGCATCTATGTGCCAAATTGCAAATTGGGGGCGAAGGTGGCGTGGAATATAAAATCTGAAATTACAAAATCTGCGTATCCATAATATCTATGTAAATAAACAAATTTGAAGTCTCTCGCTAAAACGGTGTAGAAATTATGCCCAAAAAACCTTAAAAAATTATAAAAATAAATAAAAAAGTTATCGACAAAAACAAAATAAACTCTTACTGCATAACTAACATACGACTGTTCATGTGAAATTTCACGGACGGACTGGCTCAATCAACTTATTTTTTTCTGCTGATCAGGAATATATATACTTTGTGGGGTCTGCGACTTTTTCTTCTGCCTGTTACATACATTTTCACAAAACCATTATACCCTGAATTCCCATTTTCAATGGGTTCAGTATAAAAATCAGCATTAACAGTTAATTCGAAAAGTGTTATATATTTTTAAACACCATGCCTTAATTTAATCATATTTACATTTTCATCTGACTGCTGTTGCTGCTATTGTAATCAGCTGTAGTTGACTTCGAAACATAGACTAAAATATTGTGAAGCAGTTCAGCGAATGGTTCACGGGTTCAAAGCACATCCATATTCGGTAGGCAGCTGGGGTTCTGCCTTTGTCTGATTAATAATAGTATTAAGAATACGCAGCTGAAAATTCAAGAACTACATTCGAAATGGTGATGTAATGAAAACTTCTTTATGAAGTTATGCTTAAGAAACGTAAAAAATAATAATTTTCAAATTTTTTATCGATAATTTGGAAATGGGATGAGTTATCGAAAAAATTTGTGCTGACCAAGAATATATATTCTTTGTGGGTTTTCGTCTCCATCTGTCCGTTACATACATTCAATGGGTTCAGGGTATAAAAAAAAGAATGATATTTATTTTCATGCTGAAGTCTTTGGTTGTCCTTGGTCTACAAGTATCGAAATTTGTATTCATTTACCTCATCAGTAAAACTTTATTAAATTCAAAATATTTTATTATTTCTTGATGTTTTTGATTGAGCCCTGTCCGTCTGTTCGTCCGTATGAACGTTGAGATTTCGGAAATTTCACATAACATATGTTAATTACGCAGTACGAGTTTATTTTGTTTTTTCGATAACTCTTCCCATTTCTAAATTATCGATAAGAAATCGAAAATTCGTTTACATTTTTTAGGTTTTTTGGGCATAACTTCTACACCGTTTTAGCTAGAGACTTCAAATTTTTGATTTAGATAGATATTATGGATACGCAGATTATGTAATTTTCATATTTTAGATGCCACGAACACTTCGCCCCCCAATTTGAAAAAACGCATTTCAAATATTAGAGTGTTGAAATTGAATAAAGGTACATTTAGATACTCTTAATCTATTCTTAAAATTTCATAAAGATCGCTTATCTAGAAATGGATATATATATTATAAGCGTCCAAAGTTCAGCCCAACCCACCCCCAAGCCACGGCAGTAACTGCGCGATTAGCAGAGCACGCACTCATACGTTCGTAAAGATGAAAAGTATCACTTTTTTGCAGGGTTCAGGGTATCTCGTAGTCGAGCCGTCTCGACTAGAGCCTTCTTACGTACATATTAATATTCTGAATAGCCAACCCAAATTAAATACCAATTTTTTCCTGATTAGTCTACCTAGTCAACCTAGCATAACAATATGTAAATAAAAATTTCTTTATCATTTGACACACATTTTCAAAATCTAGGCTAACTCAACAACAAAATAAATAAACTACAAGTATATTTTTGTCGGGCATCTATTTTACATATAACTCACTTTCAATTCTTATTCAAAGTTCACACCTTAACGTAGCTAGCTTAATCTTGATGTTTTCTTTTACTAGATTTAACCCACTTATATTCATATGCATGGGCACACATTCACACCCACAACACATGAGTTCACCCAAATATCTGTGTCTGTTGCATTTCCCACACCCACAGACAACTGGAACTATGTAAGCCAATCCAATGGCCATCTGCTGAGCTTAACCCAATAAATAGCTGGCATAGCTGGCTGGCTGGCTGGCTGTTTTGCTAGTCAGCGCAGGATTCACAACATCGAATGGCCGAGTGAGTCATAAATTGTGAAATGCAATGCACATTATCATCAGAGCGAGATACCAAAAAGTCAAAGAGCTCCAGCTCCAGCTCCAGACAGGCCAAGAAGCAGAGACAGTGTGGTGGACACTTTCTGGCAAACAGTTGGCATCTACTAGTCTATAGCCAGTTGTAGTAGTTGCAGTTGCTGTTGTTGTTGCTGTAGCTGTTGCTGTTGTTGCTGCCTGTGTTATTTATGAGTTTTGTGATGTTTCTGCAAATTTTTCTATGTAAGAGACTCCTTTGTTTTTTCGCTGCAACGACGTTGAGGTTAGTTGAACTTGCGCCTTGGCTTATCGCACGTCAATTGCGCAGACAACTTCATTGTAAGGCGCAAGAGATTCCTGCGCATTGATGTTGACAGCAGGAGTTCCAAGCACGCGTCCCATACAAACACACAGAGAGAGAGGGAAAAACCACAGAAGGAAGTTGCTTGCGGTTCAGAGCATAGGCTAACTCTCTAGCTCTGTTGCCTCTGTAGAAATCTAATTACATTTTGTGGCCGAACTTTCAATGGTGTTTGAGCGATTTCCATCAGTCAATAAAAACTGTGCAAACGCCAAACTCGAAACTCGTGCGTCTTGTGGACACAGCAGGCACATGCTCCAACTGACTGCATCTGATATGCCTCCGGCTGGCAACTGGACGAGAGCGAGGACGATGGCAACTGCGGCTGCAGAGGGGGAACTCTCACAACTTTATTTGCGATGCATTTCGCGGAAATCGAAATCTGTGCGAAACTCGAAATATTTCGTTGGAAATTGGAATGCCAATTCAATGCGAGTAAAGTTTTTTTTTTTTTTAATGTAGAATGCTTGTTCGAGTGAGTGACAAGGAGTATATAGGGTCAACTACAATTGATACTGGAAATATATTCAAATATGTTATTTTCTCATCAAATTTTAAATTATTGCCTAACTATAGGAAAGTAGGTGGGAAATAAATAATGAAAATATTTTTCATAGTCAAAAAGTTTTTATTAATTTATTGTTAAATATTCTTGGCGCTATTGCTTTTATTTAATAACTTCTGTTTTACTTAAGAGATACCAATGAAATTTGCAGTATATATATAATCAAGTATATCTAGTATATGCAGTATATATAATCTATACAGTAGTGTGCTATTGAATATTTAGCGGTTTCTAAAAAATACTAATTAGTTCACATGTTGATTATATTGAAAAATTACCTTGAATTAAATGAATTTTGTGAAATCTGGTGTTTTTATATAAAAATTATACCCAAAACACCAAGGATCCCAAATAAGAAAAATGCATTTTTTAAAATTGCACAAAAAAACAAATTATCATTAGGCAAAAAGACATCAATTACATTTTTACGTCAAATTAAACAACATAATAAACATTTATTTTCTTTGTTTTATTAATTTTTTTTTTTAATTATTAAAATTATTTTTTTGATATAAGTAAAAAATAATTCTATTTCAGCTCAAAAGTGTTTTGAGCTATAATTTTATATATTATTATATTTTGAGATAACTTTTAAACAGGAATATTTATCAATTCAAGTAAATAAATTTGAATTGAGCATGCTATACAGATACCCAAAATACAGAGATTCAACTCTCTAGCTCTTATAGGTGCTGAGATCGACACGTTCATATATAAGGATATATAGCAGGACATACTTAAATGAACTCAGCTCGTACTTCATGGTGTATTCCAGGCCACATTTATTTTATTTGCGTTTAATTTTTTTTATAGGTTAAAGATATTATTTATTTACACTTTCTTAGTCATATTGAGAAACCCATGAAACTTGAAGATATTATCATAAAAAGTTCCCAAAAAACTTCGTTTGCGAAAATTCTTTACATTACTTTTTAAACCTTAAACGAGCATGAGGCAGTTGGTTGCAATTGAGAGCCTAGTTTCATTCGTCTTTTTTTTCTTAAATTTAGCCATACCTCACGAAATGTCTAACAAATTATGAAAACGTGCTGCTGGGCAGACAGACATACAGACGACAGACAGACAGAGATACATACATAACACAGCTAGCATATGCTGTGCTGACAAGCCAAACAATTAAAACTAAAGTGGAAACGATCAAAAAGTGCTACCCCAGTACACAGATCTATTGCCTCAGATATAGTGCAGTCAAACCGCAGTCCCTGGCAATTTGCATATATTAATACATTAACTGCAGATCTCCAACTGGCTTTGCCCAACGCCCTCACACACAGGACATCATTCACTCTCTCCTCCCTCTGCGTGACTCACTTCGTGCTGGAATTCTAGTTGCCGGCAATTGCCAATTGGCATTGGATGTTGAGCGTCATGTGTGCCGTATGCTAATGACTCCGACAGGACTCTTCCTCCCTCGCTTGCTCTTTGCCAAGTCCAATACGATACAATATATATGGGGCGATGATGAGCTCGCTGCTCGCTTTTGACATTGTCATGCTGTCAAGCGTAACCAAACTCCGATAAGAGCAATAAAAATGAAAATAGGTTGCGAGCGGCACACAAAAGCAACAATAGCTTTCGTAACATCTGTGTGTAGAGTCAGAAATGGCAGAGTTTTTAGAGTTTGCTAGCGCGGCACTTGGATGAGAGGCATACACTGTGAGAAAAAGTTGATGATATTCATCTAGATGCTCAAATCTATTTTTTTTCCTATCAAGTGTGAATATGCTTTAAGTTGAGGATGTTGTACATGATTTTTAAATATTTTTCAATTTGAAGACTTTGAAAGGGAGCCTATTATATTTTCATAAGTTCCATATATTAATTAATTAATGATAATTCACCTCATGATATGCATCTAGAGGATGCTGACAATATATTTTATAAGTTTCAGAAGTTCTACTTTTTCTTATGAGCTATGCATATACATCAAATTTGAATGAATTTATAATGCAAAATTTAAATAAAATATAGCCATATTTTAATAAATATTTAAGTTTTAGCTAGTGATCTATAGATGTTAGCTAGAGATCATATCATAGATGCGGAGAGCTTGTCTACCAAGCTTAGCATAATTGCCAGAATGAAATATGGTAAGATAAATAAATATTTAAAAAATTCGTTAAATGATTAAATAAAATTAAATAAATAGTTAAATTTATATGAAATTTCATTTTTTAATAATTAAATTTAAATTATATGGGAATTTATCATTTCATTTTGTAATAATTTAAAAGTAGAATAATATTTGTAAAATGAATTTAAAACTTAAATTATTATAAAAATAAATTATAAATATTTACATAATAAATATATAAAAATATTTACGCGAATTAATTTTTAGAAAATTTAATAAGCTTTCCTTTAAATAAATAAACAATTAAATTACATATAAATATATATGTTAATTTTTTAATAATTTATAAATTAATGCAAGTTTTGAATTATTTGAAAAAATATTCATGTTTAATTATTTATAAATTAATTATATTATTTAATTATTAAAAAAATTAACTATTAAACAATAAAATTACTAATATATATATTTTATTATTATATTTATATTTAATTATTTAATTATTAAAAAAAGTATTTAATTTTTAATAATTTTTAAATTAATAAAAATTATTTAAATATCGAAAAGATTAAATAATTAAACTACAAATATATATCTATAATTTTAAAGCATCTGCCACATATTTCAATATTTCATTTCTTCTCACTTCCCATTCATTTCTCTCAGTGCATGGCCAGGCACGCGATCAGTTGCAGCCCATAATGCACGACACGTACCAATGCTATCGACTCGAACTGACTTAATATATGCACCCACACAGTGATGACACGCATACCTACCAAAAACAAAACATAAACAACATTGAGGGAGACACCACATCAAATTGGAACTGAAAATTATGCCAATTGGTTTATCACTTGGCAACTAGAATACTGAAAAAAAAAAAAAAAACCAGCCACATCTGAGGGGCAGACAATTGCACAGAATTAAACAGAAACAAAAAATAAACACACACATTCTCATTTCGAATGGCAAATTGCATTTAGTATTTATGATAGCTGGGGAAGTACAGTAGGGCGCAAAAGGTGCAACCCTTTCAGATATATTGACTGAGCCAACGCTCCTTGGTCTGACGTCGCCAATTGAGTGGGAATAAACGCTTCCAGATCTCATAGCGAGCCGCATTCAGACCCTCCTGCAAGACTAGCTCGTCCCCAATGTCCAGATAGTAGCGCTTCTTAAAGCTGAATGGGCGCCAGCGAATGTCGCGCAATTTCTCATCGCTCGGCTTGTTGGGATCACTGCGAAAGGAGATCCAATTTAATTAAGATTTCGGTAATCCAATCTCTTTCAACTACGCACCCCTTGTAGGCAAAGGCAGCGAACATGCGCGTCATCAGATCGACCATGCGGAATTCATCATCGTCCTCCGTGAACATGCGACTGATCGAGGGCTCCACAAACAAATACATTAGATCATCGTGATGGACTACGCCGTAGGGCGCCTCCTCGGGATAGTGAATGTGACTGCGTCCGCCCTGGTAGGCGAAGCGATAGTAATAAACCTTCGTGGCACGCGCCGCTAGATGCACAAAGCGATGTATGCCAAAGCCCGTCAGGGCATCCGAGTAGAGTGTGGCCAGGGCCTGCAACGAGCTGTTTGCCTCGAGCGGCAGATTACCAAAATAATACTGATGTAATTCCTGACTTATATTCCTGGCGCGAGGACTGCTGGCATTGTAGAGGAAACAAATCGGAGCCAGAGCCTCAAAATGGTCATTGAAAGCGCTGAGCAGCGAGGGACTCTGTAAGATGGCTAAGGATAGATCAAAGATTGAATTAGGTAAGACTCTCTCAATGGATCTCTCTTCCTTCCTCTTTCTCTCTCACTCCTCCTCACTCACATATTGCTGGACCCACAAACTCATCCTTGGTCATGCCCGTTATGATGGGCACCTTCATAAAATTGCCATTCTGGTAGCTGCGCACCGGATCCTCGGTGAGAAAACGTTCCTGTCCAAAGTCTGGCTCCACCACGGGCTTCCACAAGATCAGCGGATTATTGCGTCCAAAGTCAAACATTCGGGGCAAGGTGTTGGCATATTCCAAATAATGTTTCTAGAGATGAGATTCGCCCTAGTACTTGCTAGCCTCTAATTTAAAGTTTCTTTCGAGCTCACCTCACGCAGACATAGCATCATTTCCTTCATGTCCTCCGTGTTGCACTGCAGTAGAGCTGCCTGCTTTTTGGCCACATCCATTTGATGTTCCGGCAACGACCACTGACCCGTGGCAGCGCCACTCATCACAATGGCGCGCTGGAAGAGTCCCTGCGACATGGGCGATACCATGTGCAGGGTGACAGCCATGGCACCCGCTCCATAGCCGAGCACTGTGACCGAGTTCGGGTCGCCGCCAAAGCGTGAAATGTGCAGCTTTACCCAGCGCAGCAGCTGCACCTGATCCTTAAGGCCCATATTGCCGGGCGCCTCCTCTGTGCCCGTGGCCAGAAATCCCAACGAGCCCAGTCGATAGTTAAAGGTCACCAGCACCAGATTACGATCCATGAAATACTGCGGACCAGCAAAGTTCTTACTCTGTCCGGACAACGAGTAGAAGCCACCGGGATGTATGAACACAATTACGGGCTTCTTGGGATTCGGATCCGTTTCGCTGGGCAGCTGACGTGTGTAGATATTCAGCCGTAGGCAATCCTCGCTCACATCCTCACTGATCAATCCCGGCTGCGGGCACTTGGGTCCATCGTAGGTGGCATCAAAGATATCGAACCATTGCTCAATCGGCTCCGGCGGCTTGAAGCGCAAATTGTCAACGGGCGCCTTGGCATAGGGTATGCCCCGAAAGGCATAGAAATTGCGTCCCGCCTGCGAGGGTAAAATGGTGCCACGAATTTTGCCCAAAGCCGTGGTAATGACCAAATCCGAAAGCTCCTTATCGCTGCCAATGGGTGCATCATCATTATCCTCTGCAGCTAAGGTCTTGGCCAATTCGCCAGCAATGCAGCTACCCCAGAGCAGCAGCAAAAGAAATCCAAGCGGTTGCAACATTTCTCTTACACTGTGCAAATAAGACTGTGGAGGCTGCAGCCTAAGCTTTAGCCTTTTATAGGGCTCCCAAGAGATTCCACTGCAGCAAGACTCGCATAAAGTTTGCAAATTGATGAGATTCTTTGCTGCAGCTGTACGTGGGCGTCTGCTGTTGCTTCCTTGTTCTGTAAGCGGCTTCCCATGTCCAATTGGACGATGGGCCGTGTTAACCATAAATAACTAACACGTCTCGCCCAGCACTTCCCACACACACCCAGTGCTGATGGCACCTAGCCCAATCCCAATCTGCCGATACGGCCCACGCAACATTTTGATACGAATACTTCAGTTGAGCATTGTCTATTAATTTCTTATTGCTCCACTTTTTTTTCCCACGTGAACTTGTTTGCGTGCCAGCGGCTTATTAGATTAACAGAGCATTTAAACACCCTCCCTTGGGCTTAACCTCGATGACCTACCCAAAAAAAAAAAAAAAAAAAAAAAAAAAATTCACAGCTCAAAAGTGATCCCTAAATGCTTGCTAATAGCGTTTAATGCTCAGCATTAAAGGTGAGCACAAGTCATAAAGTTCTGCAGCACAAGACGATGATGACACACCCCATTGTGGCCGGTCTCTGGGCAAAGACCCGATCCAGACGAGACCAAAGTCGTTGAAGTGCGTTAAGTGTGCCTTTGTGCTGCTCTTCCGTTTGTTCATACATATTTGTTTTCCTTTTCCTTTGCTGCTTCTCAACCTCTCCGTTTACTCTTCTCAGCCCTGCTCAAAAATTGTCAGTTGGTAGAAGGCAGACAAAAAGCGTGCTAATTGGATTTATATTGGGCATTGTGAAAGAAGCTTGGTAGCAACTGCTGCTGCTGCTGCTGCTGCTCCTGCTCCTGCTGCTTGTTCTACTTTAAAGTGTGAAAACATATTTGTTGGGCTGCTCTCGAGATCAGCAAGGGTTCCTTTTCTTCACACAAATGAAAGGAAATTTATAGTATAGAAGGAGGAGGAGGTGGTGGGAACCAAGTGCTAAATTATGTATTAAATATATTTTGAGTCGAAGCAATAGCTTAGTATTTTGATATTATTCTCTCCTTAATGTCGTTAAAAAAAATGTATATTAGTATTTTAAAAATCGTTTTCTATAGCATTCTCTAAATTTATGTGAATAAATAAAATTATATTAAAATTGAGAGAATTTTCAATTCATTTTATCATTCGCCTCTTTTAACGGTAGAGAATTGAAATTTTGGGTATTTGGATACCTTTCGGCCTTAGGTATAAAGACTTTCCAAAATTTGTGGACATTTTGCACACATTACAAAACGGAAAAATTATATTTCGTATAACATCATTTTGCTTTAATCATATACTCTAATAGTCGAAGCTAGATAAAAATATATTAAAGTAAGGCAAATCAGGAAAAAAAGATATATTTCACTGTTTTGGGAATTTAAAATTTTAAGTATGAAAATGTAAAGACATATACATATAAGAAAATATCCCGCAAGGTTAAATGTTATTTAAATACAAACTTTAATAAACTTTGTAAACTTTAATTTAAAATGTTATTTAAGTATTAAGCTAAGTTTAAAATTGTATTTAAATATTTTGTTAACATTTTCTATAATTCTTTTTAGAATATAATGCTCACATCAGACGAAATTCTATCTAAACTTTTTTCCATACTTTTCTGCAAAGAACACCTGAAGTTTACACCTAACCCATTTCCGTAGAGGCTACAATAGAGCTCATATGCCATCCACCCAAGCTCTTGAGGATAAATGAGAGTCAACTCCTACACTGTAGCTGAAGCTCTACACATAATTGATGATATGACCTCATTCTCATTCTGTGCCACGCTCAGCTGCGATCTTCACGCCCAGCCCTGACATGCTCCCTGCAGCACTTCCAGCCTAGGCAATAGCTATAGCCACAGCTCAACACACACGCACACACACACACTTCATGGCAAGCTGTGCCGTTGTTAGACATTCTGTGGTCGTCGTCTTCGTGTGTATTACCTGGTAATTGTAACATCAGCCTCGACTCAAGACTCAAGACTCGAGGCTCGAGCTCGGCAGGTGACACAAATGCAGACGCCTCTGGTGCTGCAGTCAGACACTAATGACCAGACGACGTCTTGCCATGCGCCACAGGATGTGTCTGCAGTGTTGTCGTGAGGTGTGAAGAGTGGCCAAACCAGTGTCTGCTAGCCTACATATATATATATAAAGCAATATATATATTTGTTATTGCTTTTATGACTCCTGCCGCGCCTTGAGTGCCAGAGCTCAAGTGTGCCCGTGGTGATTTTGTGGGTTTTTCCTATTAAAAAGTGTTTTGGTTTTAACTTTCAATTTCGATTTAATTAGCTGGCAAATGTTGACATATTGCCAGAAGCTAGCGATGGATGTGTGTGTGTGTGTGTGGTCGAGATTGCAAATAGATTTCAAGATAGATCTTTCACTAGAACTCGGGGCACTAGTTACCATCTAATATGGAATATAGATGGAAAAAAAAAAAAAAGAAAAAACTAATTCCATTCCATTCGATTGTCAAAGTGCATAATTTATTAGCCATAATCATTAGATCGGGCGAGAGGCGTTTGTCTATTCAGAAATTAGCATTGCATTCTATTTGCAATGCATTTCTAATACAACCCCCTCCCCAGCAGCCTAGGGGTTGTTGGATTAGCGCATCAACCCCTCGCCCAACGGTAAATGCACATTGACTAATGAAATGTTTGGCGATTGCGGCATTTACGGCGGTTCGATTTCGAGTGCCGTGCGAGGTCGTTCTGGGCCAAATGATTTTTCATAATTTATGGCCCACAAAATCGTGCCCAGAGTTTTTGTCATTCCAAATTTCTACCAAAAATATCAAATTTTCTTTTTTTTTTTGGTTTTCTTTTTGTTTTGCCATTTCCATTTCAGTTTATGCCAATTTGCATTTGATAATACGCCCGCGAATTTGTTGCCAGCTAATTAGTTGGATTTGTTTTCCAGGTTTTATGCTCTTGTGGAGCGTGGCCCGTGCCAGCAGCAGCACCTGGGCACGCGTCACACAACAGATAAGTTGGATTTTTATTTTTATTATTTTCATTATTTTTTGGTTTGTCGAACATGTTGGCGAAAATTTATGGCAAAGCGCATTACAAATTGTCGTGCAGCGAGAGATATGAAATAACATTTATGTGCACAAATATGGGTAAAAGTAAAATCAACAAAATTAACAACTTGCATTTGCCACGCTTGCTGTGAGTGCCCTTAGGCATTCAGGCTATTGGAGATGCCTTTATGGAGACGGAAGTACAAATTCGAAAATTAAATGAAATTATATAATGATAAAGGAATACTTTAACAAAATATAGAAAAAACTCTGAATGAAATATACAAGTTTTATAGAGTTTAGAAATGGGAGTTATAAGAGTTGTGGAAAACATGCAAAATAAATAATATAAGAATATACATTTATACATACATACATATATATAATAAAATGCCAATAAAAAAATTTAAAAAATAATAATAAATATAAATCTTAGTTGTGATAAAATAATACAAAAAAATATGCTGTATGCACTATAAATAATTATTAAAAATTGAATAATATAAAAATTATTAAGTAGAAATTTAAAATTAACAAGTAAGAAGGCTCTAGTCGAGACGGCTCGACTACGAGATCCCCTGAACCCAGCAAAAAAGTGATACTCTTCTTCTTTACGCACTTATGAGCGCGCGCTCTGCTAACCGCGCAGTTGCTGTCGTGGCTTGGAGGCGGGTTGGGCTGAATTTTGGACGCTCATAACTCCATTTCTAGATGGACTATCTTTATGAAATTTTCAAAGTAGATTAAGAGTATCTGAATCTATCTATATGCCAAATTGCAAGTTTCTAGTATTTGAAATGCGTTTTTTTAAATTGGGGGCGAAGGGGACGTGGCATCCAAAATCTGTAAATTACATAATCTGCGTATCCATAATATCTATCTAAGTATACAAATTTGAAGTCTCTAGCTGAAACGATGTAGAAGTTATGCTCAAAAAACCTAAAAAATGTAAACGAATTTTTTATCGATAATTTGGAAATGGGATGAGTTATCGAAAAAACAAAATAAACTCGTACTGCGTAACTAACATACGAGTGTTCATGTGAAATTTCAGCTCTCTAGCTTTTGTAGTTTCCGAAATCTCGACGTTCATACGGACGGACAGACGGACAGACGGACAGGGCTAGATCAACTTTTCTCGTCACCCTGATCAAGAATATATATACTTTATGGGGTCTGCCACGCCTCCTTCTGCCTGTTACATACTTTTAACAAAACCATTATACCCTGATTTCCCATTTTCAATGGGTTCAGGGTATAAAAATTCAAATTCGAAAAGTAAAAATAACTAAGTATAAATTTAGCACTTAATAATTATTTAAACTTCAGCATGATAGAAATAGTTAAAAATAAATGTAGCATTTAATTAATTAAGATTCAAAATGTATACATAATTTAGCAGAAATGTATTAATTTATATTAAATAATTAGAGCTTGTGATAAATTATATAATAAACGCAAATATAAAATCCTAGTATTAAGACGGACTTCAATTTAAATTTACAAATTTTATAAGAAGTGCAATTATCGTGGCGTAATTGAAATAAAAAGTGAAGCAAGCTGAACAAATAATGTTGTGCTCTTGAGAAATTCTTTTGGACACTCAGAGAAGGGTAATGAATGGAATGCATAAACAGGGAGCATATGAGAATATAGCAACAAAAAGAGAGAAGTTCAACTCAAGATAGCTTTTAATAAGTATGAATGTTGGCTGCGCAGAAAAGTTTACATATTTGCCATATTTACTTTGAGTTCCAATGTATATTGATATATAGAAATGAAAATGATGTAATGTATTGAAGTCAATGGCATATTTATATTATTTTAAGGAACATTCAGGGACTGTCAGCTTCCAAAAAATAATACTAAATATATTATAGACTCAACTTAAAGCAAAAGGCGCAAATTTTCATGATAATTATAAACAACAAAAAAAAAACAAAAAATTAAATTTGTTTAAGAAAAATTAATTAATAAATTAATTAATTAATTAATAAAATATTAGGAAAATGCAGTAAAATATAAAAATATAATAATCATATTTCAAAATATATAATATATTCGACTCATCAGTAACAGAGAAAGAAATAAAGAATCTTAACAATGAATTATGGTAAATTAGAAAAATAATCATGTATATTGTATAAAGTATAAATAGAATTTAAAAAAAATAATATAAAAAAAAAAAAAAAAAAAAATTATTTGATATTTTGAAAAAAAAAGTACTTAAAAATATATTTAAAATACACAATTCGTAGTTAAATAATAATAATATTTATTCTTATATAAACATTTTTAAATTAGATTTATTTTTGTATACATGATAGTTAGCAATAGAAAAATATATTTTTTTTAAATATAAAATATGTAATAATAGTGTTTAATAATATAATTGTTAATGTCAGATTCCTCCCTCACGTCGACATGTCTTGCTATTGACAGTATTAGGCTCTGTTGATAGCATAACTCACATTCCAGTTCTGCTACTGGTTCGCAATCGGCGATCAGGATATTCCTCCTACGTTCTTTGCATGACTACTCTACACTTAACTACGAAGAAAAAAAGACACAGCTTTTACCCTAAATAAAGTCGAGGAAATACAACCACGATTTTGTACCTATTATCGGGCCGGCACTACAACAATAATGATAGCAAAATATATATGTTTTTAATATAAAATATTTAATAATATAATCATTTTGTATTTATATTTTTGATAACTGATTGTTAGAGATAGAAAAATATTTATGTATGATATAAAATATGTAGTAATAATATAATCATTTTGAAATTCGATTTTTGATAACTGTTTGTGAGAGTAAACTAAATATTTTGAATAATATAAAATATATAAAGATAGAAATTTGAAATAATTATTTAACTTTCCACGCTCGTATTATAAAATTTAATAATATTATATAACTTTGATATATTGATAAAATATATATATATTTTTTTTCAATAATTTTGCAAAGTATTTTTATCCCATTAAAGACACTTCAAATGTCGAATTCACATCACCAGCAGCAGCTGCCTCTTTTACTCTGTTCACAATCCCATGAGCATATGCAAAAATAAGTGTATAGATCCGGAAATGGCTGCTCATACTCTATAAGTAGAATCAACCCCGATCGAGTAAATAGGCGCGACACAAACAACAATTGGCAAACGGTAAAAACTGTCAAAGGCAATTGTCGCACTCTTTGTGCGCCGAGGCACAACAAACTGACAGACAGACACAGAGACAGAGAGACAGAGAGACAATGGGACGGTTAGACGGACTGCCAGCAGTGATTGATCATTTGATGAGCTCTGCGATTCGCAGTTATCTCTCTGTGTGTGTGATGCTGATAATAGTCTAGGGCCTGAGAGCTGAGAGCTCGTCTATCAATTTCAATTTCGAGTACGAGCCTCTAAATGAACGTGGGAGTTTCTAGTTTGCACCTTTCAATAAAAATAAAACTGGCTCGTGTTTGGACTGGGGCCCAGATAGAGAGCTCTGCTTACCTTTGCCATGCCAAGCACGTGCCGCAGACTCGAGGCGCTGCCTAGCATGTAAATCTGTATATATGCCACTTGCAACTGCAACGGCAACGGCAACGGCAATGGCAATGGCAACGGCAGCCGCCTGCATAACCAACGTCGCATTGCAGCAGCTGCTGCTGTTAGCTTCAGCTGAAGCTGGAGCTGCGACTGCGGCTGGCGGCTTGCCGCAGTCTTTGGCACTTCCTTTTCGTGGTCTGTTTGAGAATTGAACCCGTGCCGTCTACGTGCTCATGGCATTCACAGAGCTAAATTAATTGTTGTTGTTATTGTTATTGTTATTATTATTATTATTTAGTGGCTGCGTACCACCTGTTGTTGGGCACAGAGACCTTCTGTGCGCACATTAATTGAATGTTAAAATGAAAACGGTGATCCCTTTGATTTTGCAGTCGCACTTTTCATTTCTATAATCGTTGCCCGATGTCCAGATAAAACTTCTGACTGACCCGTCATAATCATAATCGTCATCATAATCGTAATTAAGTTAAACGGGTATTGAGATACGTACATACATATGTATATACATATGTATATATATGGTATATATTTATAAACCGTTCAGTTTTGGCGTCTGCTTAAGCGTCTGTCGACCTGGCCGACGGCTTGCTCCTTGTCGTAGGTCATGCGTGCTGCGGCTGCGGCTGCGACTGCGACGGCGACGACGACGACGACGACGGCGGCAACTGCGGCTTGCCGTCTGGGGATCTGCTGTGGCCTGGCGCTACGCTACTTCAGCTCACTTGATTGCCTGATTGCCTATGCGCACACCACATGCGGGATAAAGTCAATAATTGTGTCCAGATTTCACATCTTGCTTAGTTGCTTTTGCCTGATTGCCAAAGAGGGAGCGAGTGAGTGAGTGAGATGCTCGGACGGACAGCTGCATGTGACAGATCATCTTGACTTATGCAGTTAATAAATTTCAACTAAATATATATATACATTACATTAAATATAAATTAAAATAAATTAAAGGGAAATTCTGAGTATTTAAAGCAAATATAGAATTATCTTATATTTAGAAAAAATGTTATAAATTATAATAAAAAGGGTAATCAATTAAAGGGAATGAAAGGAAATTAAAG
The DNA here is from genome assembly GCA_030914345.1 of Drosophila koepferae. Taxonomy (NCBI): domain Eukaryota; kingdom Metazoa; phylum Arthropoda; class Insecta; order Diptera; family Drosophilidae; genus Drosophila; species Drosophila koepferae. The sequence continues at coordinate 844,783 of JAUESR010000198.1, read as the reverse complement.
AGATTACTTAAAGCAAAAATAGAATATTTATATAATAATAATAAAAGCGATAATAAATTAAAGGAACATTTGGTGAACTTAGAGCAAAAACAGAATTCTGATATATTTAGAAAATAGAAATAAAATTAATTATAATAAATTAAAGGGAATTAAATGAAGTACTTAAAGCAATAAAAGAATTTTTATGAATTTTGGAAAATAAAACTTTAAATATATAAATTTTATAAACTGGTTTTAATTAGAAATCTATGATTTAATTTCATAAATTAAAATCTAAATCTAACATTACTAATTGGATAAATCAATTGTAATTATTAAATATAAATATAAAATTATTACATTCTAAAAATTAATTTAAATTATTAATTATAAATATATATAAATAAAAATAAATAAATTTGTAATAATGCTATTGTATTTCGAGTAATATTGTATTATAAATACATTTTGTATTCCTATATAAATCAATTACAGTAGTTTTTTATTAAAAATAAAACTTAAGTATGTGAAACCTTGCTTGCAGGCAATTATGTGTACATTAAGCAAGAAAATAATAATTATATCAATTATAATTATAAATAAATTATATTTATATATTATTTAATTTTATTAAATTGTTTGAGTTATAAATCTAAAATATATTAAATTATATAAATTAAAATTTATGGCCAAATAAATTATTGATAAATTATAGAGAATATTTTTAATGCTTTTTTTTATAAAAAAAATCTTTTTAAAAACTTTTTATAAAAAAAACTGGAATATGTAAAACTAATTTTGCAGATAAAACTGTTTGATATTGAAAATTAAATAATTAAATAATGAATTAAGAATTAAACTACTTTCTCGCAAACATAAAAATTTCCAATAATAAAAATTATGATAACTAGAATTGCTAAAACTTGACTCTATTATTTCAAACACACATTGACTGTTGGCAAAAAATATAAAATTATAAAGTATTGCCTATCAAAAGGAATATTTATCACAATTTGAATTTCAGTTCACAGTCCTCGCAGGGCAACTTCAATGAAACAGCAACTCCAAGCCGAATTGGATTAAAAGCCCCAGCTCCAATCCAAACAAGAAGCCACCCAGTAGTTGAATTGCTTTGTTATCTTATCGCGGTATCTCGGCTCGCTGGAGCACAGAGGCATTCGAATTAAATGAATGCATTTGCGAGAGATAAGCCAACTGAATGAGCAAAGGCCCAAGAGACAAGGTCAAGGGCAGGGTCTGCCCTGCCACCACCAATATACGCACACACACACACACACACACACATATATATGCATATGCAAATTATGTAAATGAAGCCGAGGTTGAGCAAAAATAAAACATTAAAACTGGCAAAAACAGAACACATTGAGCTGACAGACATACAGTTCAGACTGGGCTTGAATCACAGCCCTCGGGCGTGTAACTGCATATGAACAGTTTTGTGTAGATATTCCAGCGCATTCCCGTAATGATCGTGTAGAGTAGCCGGTGTTTAGGCCCGAGTTCCTTGACATGGCCTGGCCAATGCAGGAGAGATGCGATAATCAAACGTTTCAGGCCCCAAAACACATTAGTGTCAAATGGCTGTTGCCTGCGGTGCTGCTGCTGCTGCTGCTGCTGCTGCTGCTGTTGCTCGGCTCATTGTTTAAACAGGCGACAGAGGACGCGTGTTGCTGCTGGCCCCAACATGTCCATTAAAATCATTATGCCGCAAATGTGGCAAATTTTCAACAGTTCATTTAACTGATTAAAGTGCAACGCAGCGACGTTGCGATTCTATAGACCTCAACCAATTTGCCTGATGAAGCACAGAAGAATTGGGCCCAAGACAGTTGCTCTGCAGCAGCTCTTTAGGCTTATGTGAGAAAATTACATCACATGAGGTCTATAATTTTGGCACCTCTTTGCTCTTGTGAACGAAGAAGTCATAAAATTAAATTTATGAGTCATAATTTTTATAATCAAAAAGCCTTTTAGATGAGGCAGAGAGAGAGAGAGAGAGGGAGAGTGAGAGACAGGCAGAGCAACATCACGCGCTTTGTAATTGACTTCTAATCGATCTCATTTATAAGGTCACAAACCACTGACTCTTGAACTTCAAAAATCCATTAGCATTTACCTTAAGCACATTTGTCAAAAGGCCCCTCAACAAAAACAAAACAAATTTGTTGTGGGTGATGCGAGTGTGTGTGTGTGTGTTAAATATTAATCAGTCAATAGGCAAAATGTTAATCCGCATTTAAAATAACTTCTTTGTTGCTGTTGTTGTTATTATTTCCCTTGATCTATTAGTGGACCGCCCAGCGAGTCGACCAATTAATTGCGTAAATGGAAAAATTGCCTTTGGCCTGTCTTTGTCTTTGTTGGGTGCCACAAGTCACACTTTGCTTGATTTTGTTGTAGATTGTCTATGATTTCTGCTTTGACTGTGATGCACTCGAAGAAAATTCCATCATAATAGTTGGATAATGTGAAATGTTCTTTACATCATTTTGTATTTTTATATATTTTATAAACTTTTGATATGTTAGTATGAGTTTTGATAAAAAAAAAAGATTTTTAATATGTAATTGGTTCGATCTCTAAGTTCTACTAAAGAAAGCTAACTAAAAAATTCAATTATGTAAAAGTCAATATACTACGTAAAAATTATGAAAAAAAAAGCTGTCATAATCTTCATAATTGAAAAATATATATATATATATATATATATATATATATATATATATATATATATATATATATATTTTTTTTTTATATTATTTTTTTGGTACTTAAGTTGAAAAATATATATATGTAAGTTTAAAAAAATTTTTTTTAGTCATTTAGTTTCCTGATTTAATTATTTGCTTAGTTTTTTTTTATTATATATATTTTTATATACAAATTTTTTCTTAATTTATTTTCATTATTATTATTATTTTTTTTTTTTTTTTGCAATTTTTATTCATTTTATTTTCTGTATACATTTTATGCATCGCAATTCGATTTACATTTACCAGAAATTTAAAAGATTTAGGGCTCAAAAATGTTTATCTTTTTTTTATTAAAATTTATTATTTTTATTTATTTTATCAGTAAAAAAACTTTCTCAATTAAAAAAAAATTTACATTTATTTAATTTTTATTTGTAATTAAAAAATTTGTTGTTTTTAGTTTGTTGTTTCATTTTTTTATTTTTAAATTGTAGACAAATTTGTGTAGTATAATATAAATTTATTAATAAATTCTTTACAAAGAAAAAATTTATTCAGACAGCTGTTGGCTTTGCAAAAAGAAAATTTCTCTCAGTGCAAAGTAGAGCTAATTAATTAATAATATTTGTGCTTAAAAGCGTCTGAAAAGCATTTCAAACTATACCAATTTTTATTTATTTTAAAGGCGCAATGATTAATTTGATGCGCTAAAAAATCGAAATATTTTTGTTAATTTTTTCGTTTTTTTATTCTTTTTAATAAATGTATTTTTTGTTTAATGTTTTTTTTTTCTGTTGTTGGTGTGCTCAATGACAGGCCCTTTTAGTTTTTTTTTCATTTCATTTTGAGGCGCTGTAACAGCTTGAGCTTTTTGGAGCTGAGGAGCACGCGCTCATTAGAGCGCACAGTCAGGCCAAACGCCGTTGGAGATTACGCCGGAGTCGAGGCTGGAGCTGCGAGTCTATGGACCACACCGAGCGTATCTACATTAAACAAGGCACGATTATAATAATGTTAAGCAATTAATTGCGAAAAGCCAAAGACCTCAGCGCAGCTGCAACAAACTAAACATTCACGAGTTGTAAACTAATGTGTGTGTGCGAGTGTGTGTGTGTGTGTGTGTTTTTACTATTTTTGTTGCGTTGAAATATGTTTTTGTCACCCGTATAATTTGGCGAGTCGAGCGTTAAAGCGACAACATCGTCGGCAACAGGCCAACAGGCCGAAGAGTCAAGCGAAGCAGTAGAAGCCATTGGCGCACATCTTGAGGCCCAATCCCGTATAATCAGCCCAGGTGAGTGCGTACTGCCCTTTTAATTATGGGTCACAGTCAATGAGCAGCAGCAGCAGCAACAGCAGCAGCAACAGCAGCCGCATTTCTTTGCATTTCCTGTCAACGGCAGCTCAATTTTCACTTTAACGCCTATTTGCTCATGAGCTAATGGCAAGTGGTTTTTGGCTTCGAGCATTGTCTAAGGGCGTCGTTTAAATTTAACTGGCTGTTGGTTAATTGTTAGCCAACCAACTGGACGCATAAATTTGTTTTATTTCTCTTTTCTTTTTATTTGTAACTTTTGGCCTAAATGGCGATGCGGGCTGATCAGGTGAAAACACAAGAGAGCGACAGCTCCACAGCCCCGACACATCGTCATCATCTGCCTCAGCTACTGCGCGTTCTCATTACCAAATGCCGTTCACAATTTCCGTTCTCAATGCTCTGCTAACCATATTATTAATTTCACTTGTTTATGCCTATTTTCCTTATACAGTTTTTCTTTTCTCTTTCGGCCATTGGCAGTTGGCATATTTAAGAAATTGCTGGGCGGCCACAGAGTTAATGATTGGCGCTTATCGATTTGTTGAATCGCCCAGACGTAACTGCACATCAGATTTGCATTCGATAATGATTCAATTTACGCAGTTGAATGAAATTTGTTCGCATTCAATGTGATTTGTGTTATGTACTTTATTAATGGAATTGAGTATTTAAATTTGAAATAAAAACAACAAATTTTTTTTAAATATTTATATTTAAATATTAATAGATATTGCATATAAAATGTGAGAACTCAATCAAATTGAGTATTCAAATAAAATGTTTTTATTTAATTAACATTTATCAAAAATTGATTTACATAAAAATAATTTATTATGATATATTGAAATATTGAAATTATTTTCAATACATAAATAATTTTATATACTTTAAATTAAAAGTATTCAAAAATAGTTTAAATTTATTTATAAAAATAATGATGATTCAGACAAGAATTATTTATGTTAAGTAATCCATATATGGATTATATTTTAAGCCTTTAGTCAAAGCCACATAGATAAATTTTATAAATTTAATTTTCTAAAAAAAAAAATTTCTTTCTTTCTTATAAAAATTATGTTTAGAATATTTTAATTGACTAGTTAATGCTCTAGTAAATATTTTATAAAATTAAAAAAAATTACGATGTTTACAAAATTTGACTAAACTGACTAAAAAAAAAATGTAAATAAAATGCTAGAAAATTCTAGAAAATTCAGGTTTTATAGCAATGGCTTTAGAGTTTGAAAGTTGACCGTTTATTTAATAAAATATGTTTTCAGTTACGCGTCATACAATTCGTTAAACACGTGCTATATATAAATATATATGCATATATGTATATATATATTTTCATCTACTTTAAATCAAGTTCAATTAAAACATTTACATCATTTGCCCAACAATCGATTGTGCAAAACAAATTCATATCTAGGCGTAAAGGGGAGGGAGGGTGCGAGCGAGAGAGAGTAAGATTAAATAATTGGAAAGCTCTTCAAGCTTGCCTCACAGCAATTGATAAGCCTGAATCATAAGTAAATAATTACATTTTCCATTATAATTATTATACAACAAGAAACAAGAGATACTTCAAAAGACTCTCTGCTCCCTACAAATTCATACACACACACACACACACACGCACACGCACACTCACACACGCACACGCAGTTAAGCAGATAATGAGCAATTCCGGCTGCACACGAGCTCGCCACACTTTACTGAGCGATAGAGAGCCTTCGAGTGTGCATGTGTGTGCAAGTACGTGCGCGTGAGCAGCTGTTATCCGACCAATCAGCAGCGACTGGAAAGAGCTTGGAACAGGCAGCGCGCACACACACACACACGCAGAGACACTCGTATCATTTGCAATGAGCACACGAACGACTCTTCGTCGGCAGCTGCTACGAGTGCTGCGGCTGCTGCTGCTGCTGTTGTTGTTGCTCTGTCTGCAGCTCGTGGAGTTTTTGGCTGTTGATTATGCGCCGACGTCGTCGCCGTTGTCGTCATCAACGTTTGTGGAGTTTTTTTTTTTTGCCAAATTTATGCGGGTGGGTCTATCCATGGGCCCAATGGGTATCTATACGCTTACTCTCTCAGCTGCTTCTGCTGCTGCTGCTCTTCTTCTTCTTATTATTGTTATTGTTGTTGTAATTTTGTAGGTGGAGCCAGGCATATAATATCATTTGATTGTTGACAAAACTTTGCTGGCTGGTCTGGCAGCGTCGTCTTTTTGTCTTCACAGCCCGAAGTTTATGCTCAGTTTTATGTTTTGTTGCTTTGTATCTGGCAGATACGTACATTTTGCCCTGCTGCACACACACAGAGCGCGCGCACAGGTTGCCACAGTCAGCGAAAGGTCGTCATTGTTGTCGTCGTCGGGCCATCATAATCATCATCCATTCATTGTCATAGAAATCTAGCGACGGTCATTCTACTAGTATACTACTCGAATGTGCTATCTAACCGTTAGATACAGATACTACAATTGTGTTAAGGGCCACGGAAGTAAATGCCATTCAATATTGAATTCTTGATTATAATGGCCAAGTGCTGTAATTGTAATTGTGAAGTGTTTACAGTTTGACAAGAGCTCAACTATTGGATAAATAAAATCGAGCAACACATACATCTATATATATATATATATATATATATATATATATATATATATATATATATATCAAGCACTCGCGCGACTGTGGATTAAACGCATTGGTTTTGGAATATGGTTGTTTTGTAAGTTCTTTTTGGCATATAAATATAATTATATATATATATATATACATATATGTATATATCGATGGCATCACCATCTCAAGTCCCTCGACGCCAAACAAGGGAATTGCCAGAAACACATTGACGTCTTGACGATAAAGTATTTCAATTGAAACATAATCAGAAATGAGACCCATGCAATCATGACGAGCATTAATATACCCTGTGGCTGCTTAGAATCTAGCCTTTTGTTATGATATCTATAGCTGACAAATATGCACGCCAAAATTCAAATATTGATTCAGTACGTGGTACTCTTATTGTAATCATGACAATTTATTGCTTTTTTAATTATTTTTTAAATTCGGATATGAATTATTGGGGGGCAGCAGTCAAAAATAAGCGTAGCTATTATGCATTCCTATTCATATATATATATAAGAAAAAACTACAGATAAGCATAGTTATCATACATTCCTATTCATACAAAATATTTTTATTTATTTATTTATTTTTTTTAATATTATTATTGTTTAACATTTTTGAATAACAACAGAAATGTAGAATATAGAATAGAAATATAAGATAATAAATAAGCTAGAAAGAAAAATAATATTCTTAAAAATCCTTGAAAAGTAATATCCTTAATAAAAAAAATAATAAAACAAATATATATATATATATATATATACTTAAAAAGAAAATACAACAATCTAATTTCACAAAAAAGTTAAATTCGATTGCTATTGTACATTTTTCAATAACTGTACAATTTTATATATAGAATTCAATACATTATTGTGGTTAAATAATTCAGAGTGCGGGCGCAAAAAAAAAGTTAAGGAACGAGAAGAAGCAGAGTAAAAAAATGTGTTTTTAAGATAACAAATGTAATTTTAAAATAATATGTTTTCAATAAGCACTAAATGCAATATCGGCAATATATATACAATATCAGAAACTTAATTCCAATAAACAAATCAATAAAATTAATTTCAGTTAGGCAATAAAAATTTTAAATACTAAGCAAAGAAACAAATTTTATCGTTTCCCAAAATTCAAATGAATAATTTCTTAAAACTTAAAAGATAATTTCTTAAATACTTAAATTTAAAAATATTTCATAATGATCTTTCCATAATTTAAAGTAAAAAAAAATGAAAACAAATTTTTTTAATAATTTTATTATTTATTGTTTTTTTTTTTTTTTTTTTTTTTTTTTTTTTTTTGCTGCTATGGTCATACTCTTATCTTAATTACAAAACAAATAAAGTTTTAGCTTTTTTTTCTATTCGCCGTATCAAAAAAGTATTTGACATTTGTTTTGTTATTTGGTTGGATACCCATGAAAACTTAAATAAATTTATAGTATGAGAGATTGTTGCATGTTTGCTTTATTTCCGTCTTCAGCTAAGTATTTTGCGTTGAGCTATTTGGGTAATACTCTTTTAAAGAGACTTATTTCGCAAGCTTTAAGATAGGCGCTCACAAACTGAGACTTATTCGGAGACGGAAACGGCGATCTTAAAAAAGATCAATGCATAGTACAAGTTCATATACATACATTCACACACACACGCACGCTGACGTTGTGTTTAGCTGCATTTAGCGCAACAAAAACGTCATTGAATGACGATCATGGGAGAACCTTTCTAAGTTTCTACAAATCTTCGCAGTCTGAGCGCAAGCGACTTGTTGAAAACGGTTGCAATTTATTACTCTTTGAGTGACTTATGTTCGGACATTGAAAAATACTCAACGGATACTTGCGAGCTCTGATTGCAGATTGCCTACACACTTGCCTAGCGAAAATATATAAAAGATAAAAGAGCAATACAAAAATTAAATCATGAAAAAATTTAAAATTCAATTGTAGATATAATCTTTTGGGAAAGTTCATAAAAAAGAGTTAAGAGATAAAAGCAATTACTTTAAGATCAAAAGACTTAGAAGTATCAAAACTTTATTATTTTCAAAATATTCATCTACATATGAACAAGAATTCAAAGTTATTTTATGGAGTTTCCCGTATATTTTCCATTTTCATATTAAGTTAATTGCAAATTCATTTTATTTCATATATTATAAGTCTAAGAGGAAAAATCCAAATATATATTTTTTGTATTTTATATTATATATTTATTTTAAATTTTGTTTACATTTTTTTTTACATGCATGCCTTAGAAAAAAGTCAAATATAAATAAAATATATTTATAATGCTAAAGAACCATATCAAGTGAATACTTATAAAAATTTATTAACAATGATATGAAAAAGTACTTGAAGAATCTGTAGTTTAATTACCAAAAGCTATGATAAGAGTCAACAAAGTTAAGGCAATAAATCGCAAAAAACAGAGTAAAGAAATCAAAAGAAAAGAAAAAAATAAATAAATAAAAATAACAATAAAAAGAAAAACATCGAAATAAGCACAAAAATATTTAAATTATTTCAAGCGCTTTATTATCATGCTGAGTCGCCTAGCCTGTGCCAGCAAGAGACAGAGAAGGAGAGAGAAAGAGAGAGAGAGTGAGTGAGAAGACTTAATAACACTCCAAAACACGCCGCGGGACACACAGACCACACACAAGCGGCTAGGGCCCAACGCGGGGGCTGACTGGGCCAGTAGAAAGGGGTACAAAAGAAAGATAGAGAGAGAGAGAGAGAGAGAGAGAGAGACTGACAGTTAGAGACAGAGAGCGCGCAAATAGTTATGTATATAGACATATTTTGTAGGTGACAAAGTTATTATAGTCGGCTCAGAACAACGAAGTGCGGCTATCAGAATCAGATAAGCGCGCTACGAAGTGTCAAGCAGTCAATTTACGTACCCAAAACAAAGCGACAACCGACAAACGAGCCACACGTGAAACAGGTTCAATCCGGACCACCACGATCACAGCTCGATCAGGTAACATAGGCAAAGGGCCGGCCGGCCAGCCAGCCAGCCAGCCAGCCAGTCGGCCTGCCTGCCGCTGACTTCCCAGTAGACATAAAAAAATAAATAATTTGAAGAGAATAAGTATCGAACGAGCTAGTTGGGCACATGTGGCTGCATCTGTGTTTGAGGCTCCACAACAGGGCGCCCTCTAATGAGGCGCGTTGGCTCGACAAATTTATTGCTAATTGTAGAGCGAGACGCACTAAACGTTTGACGCATAAATCTAAGCATGGAGCTCCCACGTCTCTCAAGACGTCGCGCAGTCTCATACTCTCTCTCTCTCTCTCTCTCTCCCTCTCACTCGACTGATCTATTGATGAGTCACAGCGCCGGCGCTTTAAGTGCCAATAATCTTGTTGTTGTTAGCTGGCGCTCGAATTACGATGTTTGTTGTGGTGCAGCAGCAGCAGCAGCAGCAGCTTGCATTACTTGGCTCTTTAACTGGGCTAATGCTGCTAACGGTACCTGTTGTCTACTCTAGGCAATTAATGTCACGCCTTAAAGACTTATGCATGCCATGACACGCATAAACCCCAGAAAACATTTCATTTGATTGTCTCGGAACCACCCACGTGACGCACAACGATATCGTAAAGCCAGCTCAACGCATTTCATAGGAATCGTTTAGTCGAGTAATTTAGATTGAAGTGTTTCACACAGCTTGGCCAATAAAAAAATAAAAAAAACAAAACTAGCTTCAAGTGATGCCAAAGCCAATGATAGATAACAAGCCAAGTGAATTTCCTTAAGTTTAAAACTTAAAAGTACTTAAGTCTTAGCTTAGAGTAACTTCAGTTAAGACCCGCATTGAAAGTTTGCTTAGAGTTAAAGCTTAACCACAAACAGTGCCTCAATCGATGGCTCTTTCTTTAGCTCTCAGCATTATTTAACATTATTCGAAATTAATGATGAGCTGAAAAGTGCATAAAACAATGAATAGAATAAAAACATTATGAACTTGTCTAACTAGATGTTAAATACATTGTGAACAACATACTAAATAGGCAATGTTAGGTAATATACTATATACGTAGCGTTTATTTGTAAACACTTATATTTAAAGTTCTTTAAGAGAAGATATCTGTTTATATAAAAGTTTTATGGAATAAATTTTTTATATACTTTATTTTAAGGTATTTGTAAATAAAGTTTAAACTTGATTTATACTACCTCTTGGTTCTAGAATTTGACTTTCTTTAATGAACAATAAATACAATAAAAATACATAAATATTAGAATTATTATATGTAATTATTGTATTTAATATTTTATATATTATATTTAATTTTTATATTTATATTTATTTATAAATTTGTATTCTAATTGTTATTTTAATGTATTTAGTATTTTTATTTATATATACTTTATTAATATTTTAATTATATATGTATATATTATAATTTTTTATGTTGAATTCATTATTTATATTTATATATATCATATTTATTTTTATTTATTTTTTATTACTATTATGTTTGAAAATTTTGTTTACCTTTTTTAAAGTCAATTGTTATATTATATTTTATAATAAACATTTTTAAATAAATATAAATATTTTTGTTTTTAATTAATAAAAATTATAATGCTTGTAAGATAATATTATATCTAATGATTATTAATATTTATTAAATTAATTAAAAATATTAATTTTTAAAATTTGTTTTCATTAAAAATATAATATAATAATTGAATATTTAAAATATGGTCTAAAATTTGATTAATATAGTATTGTATTATATATATATTATATTAAGATAGTTAGATGTCATTCTAACTTATGAACTCTCTGATCAAGTCACTTATTCTCTAAGAAATATGGAATCAAGCACCTCTAGCTTCAATCAGTTTTCTGATCTTCTTTCTAAGCTTCAAGTTGTGGATACTCGAATTTCAAAACATTTAAACCGGAAGAGTATCATAAGTGTCAGACACTGTGATTTATTTAGGATTCATATTAGCTAGAGTTGCTAATGCGGTTAAAAGTTGAATTAAAGCCTTCTCTAATCTTTCGCTCTCATAATAAAAATCATATATGTCTTATGAAAAGTAATTTGCCAGATTGTCTTAGTTAGAGGCCATAGTTGACAAATTAAAAAAAAAAAAAAATTATTATAACCTCTATCAACAATTTTATGAATTATAAAGTTTTTTTCAGTAAAATTAATAGAGTTTTCTGAAATATTCACCTTGCTGTTCGTGCCGTCTGTCTGTCTATCTCTTCTTATGAGCTCAATGATTTTTTAATATTAATTTAGAGCATATAAAGACGATACGAATCATAGCTGAAAGAGCTATATAGCTGAAAGAGCTATAACATTTTTGTATATAAGAAGATTTAGCTAGGATATTTAATAGCTAAGACTTAGTTTTGGGAAAACTCTTGTTTAATGAAAACTATCTGGCATTGAACCAGATTTTCGCAGAACTAAATCTTAGCTAGAGCTAATGCTTAAATTCCAAAGATAATGCTATTTTATTAATATCCAACTTTCCACACACATCTTATCTTATCTAAATTTGTGTATGTGAAAACGTCGAGGTTTAACTTGAATTGAACACATGTTGAATCTCTTGCAGAAATGGCTACACTTTCAAGGCGCACTACCAACAACTCTCACAGTCAGAGACACATGCGCATCCACAGTTACAGCAGCAGCAGCACCACCACCACCACCACCAAACGAGTCAACAGAACCACTTGCAGGCAGCATCCAGCGGGATGTCGATGCACAACAACAACAACAACAACAACAATAGCAGCAACAACAACAACAACAACAATGTTAGCAAAAGCAAACGAGATTGGGACATCAATGATGCGATCGTGCCGCAGGTGGCCGACATGGAGTTCGACGAGTTCAGCGAATGGAGCGACGGGCATGTCCGACTGGTCTATTCGGTGCACAATGAGGAGGCCAAGAAGCACATCTCCGGCTGGGCCATGCGCAACACCAACAATCACAACGTGAACATCTTGAAGAAGAGCTGCCTGGGCGTGCTCGTCTGCTCGCAGCACTGCACGCTGCCCAACGGCAGCAAGATCAATCTACGGCCGGCCATTTGCGATAAGGCGCGACGCAAGCAGGAGGGCAAGGCGTGTCCCAACAAGAGCTGCCGCGGCGGTCGGCTGGAGATAAAGCCTTGTCGCGGCCACTGCGGCTATCCTGTGACACATTTCTGGCGGCATTCCGGCAATGCCATCTTCTTTCAGGCCAAGGGCGTGCACGATCATCTGCGACCCGATCCCAAGAACTCGAGTGTGTCGAAGCGAGCCTTTGGACGTGTTGCCCTGTCAGGTGGCAAGACAAGCTCCAGTTTAACGAGCACTAGGTCAAGCAGCGTGCCCAAGAAGTCGGTCATAGCGGGCCTGGTCAAGCAGGTCAAGGTGAGTTACAATTGCCTGAAATTGCTTTAGCCCCCAAGACTCATTGAAATCGTTTCCAAGCAGCAACAGAATCTCATGAGCAAAGTGCTCAAGCGTTCCGCCGTCAGCCAGCCGCTGGGTCACTCAGCTCTGGAGATCTATCAGTTCAATGGTGAGTCAATTCGAGTCTATCGATCTCTTCTCCTGCTCAACTTGTATCCTCATTCTCTTTAGCCTGTGGCAAATGCACCACGTATAGCCATTGCACCTGCAGCTATTTGGAGGAGAGCACGCGTGCTCATCAGCTGAGTCAATCCTCCAATTATATGAGCAGCTCCTGGCCGCTGGCCAATGTTGGCAGTGAACCCACCAACTGTGAATCTTCGGCGAATGTGTTTACGGTGAATCATCAACACATCACGTACAATTATCCCATATACCATGCCACGCCCACGGCTGCAACGGCAGCGCCCAGTAAGTCGCCCAGTCTGCCCTACACATGCATCTCGGAGCTGGCCTATCAGCCGGCTAATCACCATCAGTCCAATCCGTCTGGCTTCGCTACCAACCCACTGAGCAATGGCAGTTGTCAGCTGGCATACGAGTCGAGTCCACAGCTGGCGACGCCGGAACCGGAGTTCATCAACTACTCACAGATCAAGCACTTGGAGCTGGGTTGCAAGAGTGAAGCGACGCCCACCGCCATCAAGTACAATGCAACTGTGGAGACGCAGCCGTTGGCGAGCTATGCGGAGGATAACTACGACTATTACTACCAGCGTGAGTCAACCAAATCCGACTACGAGCTGCAACAGCAGCAGCAGCATCAACAACAGCAGCAGCAGCACCAACAACAGCAACAACAACATTACGGCAACATTTCCGGCGGACACGCTCACTACTATGAGAGCGCCAATAGCTATAGCGGCGTTAGTTATTTCGATACGGGCACCACGCCGCCAGGTGGCGCCATAAGCACTGGAAGCGGCAGCGGCTTGAATACAAGTCTAGAGCATGGCAGCAGCTATGGCAGCTATTACGATCATTATGCCAACTATGAGCAACAGATGGCGGTAGCAGCCAATGGATTTGCTGCCTCGGGCGGCAGTTCTGCTGCTGCAGCGGCTGCTGCTGTTGCTGCCGCCGCTTCGGCTGTGGCACCAGCTGCACCTACGCTCACCTATCATCATCATCATCATCATCATTTGCATCACTCGCCGCAACACGCCCCCCCACAAGCAGCCACCCATGCGGCCCATTGATAAGTACTTAAAAAAAAAACGGCGCCGCATTACTCATAGTTCGTAAGCATCCGATTTGAAATCGAGATATATATATATATATATACATTTAAACTAAGCAAAAATATAAATAGTATTGTGTAGTTGTTTTCTTATTTTGGCAAAAATAAATTATTAAGAAATGTTGATTTATAAGTGCGTCTGGTCAATAAATTAGCTCATGCTAAATGGTAAGCTATAATTAAATATGGATTTATGAAGAAGGCCGTTTAAATCAATGAACTATTTTATAGTTTTATGATGAGCTAGGTAGGGCAAAAAACTAGTCGAGGTGATCTATAATGAGATACCCTCCATGCCTAAATAAATATCGTAATTTTATAATATTCATATAAAACTAAATGACCTAAAATGAAAAAAAAAAAAATAAAGATTTGTTATAGATTTTTTGAAACAAACTCAATAGCAACCCACAACAAATATTTTTCCTTGCAGTCTTTACCTTTTATAGGTTCAGAGATCGATTCATTCAAGCCCTCTAATTCGACGGATATGAATTTTTCAACTAAGCCTCTTTATATTAAGTTTTAATATAACTGACAAAGACCTAACGACTAATGCCTGCACGCCAGCGCCATCTAGCGCTCATGAACATTATTGTGAATGGCCGAGAGCAGACAGCATTTTGCATCTTGTTATCTTTATATTAAATATTCAAATATATTTTTAATTTCATTAAAATTTCAATTTTAGCAAAAGTTCACTTCACATACACAACAAACAGCAACAGAGCAACAACTTTACCATTTAAAATTAAATCAATTTAAATGAACAAACCTCAGCATTGCGCTTTACACCTAAAGACCTAACGCCTCATATGCACACTAGCGCCATCTGACGAGAACATACATAAACATTGTCTAGACAAATTACAGCTGGTAAGGGCAAGCCGTTTGCATTACAGAGTTGCATTTTCTAATTATATTATGTAAATATTTAATGATGTTTGAATATTAATTTTTAATTAAATTAAATTAAATGCACTTTTGCATTAAAGCGATTGCCACAACATATAAAGATATGACACTAAAAGAGAATGCGATAATTATGTGACCTCTGCTGCATGCCGCATAACTCACCACCACGCTCTCGCGCTCGCCCGCTCTTTGGTGTGGTGAAATTCCAACACTCATATATTAGAGCAGATGCTAGCGCTTGGCATTCGCATTCTCTTGATTAAATCCCCACGAGTTGGTTGCGTGTGCTCCGAGTGCGGCTATTCGATAATTAAGACAACTTCAGACAGCTTTACCGGTTGTTCTTTCTACACATAACCTAACCAACATCAAACCCAGCAACAGCAACAACAACAGCAACCAAAACTATTTACAAAATGGTGTACACAGTGACAGGCACAGTGAGTATTCTAATTATTGTAATTGCATTCGCTCATTAGGTTAAGTAATGTGCAAAATATATACATACATATATGTATATATATATATATATATATATATTTCACTTTCGTCTCGTCTCGCCTCGCCCCATTCGCATTTCGATAGTTTGCCCCAATTGCCATACGCTCTTCACACAAACAACAAATATATCTATATAGATATCTATGTATGTATGTATATATAGAGAAAACCAGTATATGACAATGATATCATCTCTTCATTGAAAGCCAACGCGTCGCCATAGAAAGTGGCAAATTCAATTTTTCTATGTCTGTGTGTACAAGAATTGTGAATCAACAACAAAATCACAATAAATATACATACATATATATATATATAAATTAACTATTGTATTGTATTTAAATATATATTGCATTGCAATGCTAGCTTACATCTCTATTTACTAACTAAACCTCATTTTCATCACGATGAGTTTGCATTTCATTTATCAGCAAAAAAAAAGGTGAAAAAAACAAAAAACAAATTATTTGCCGTTTGCTTTTGCTGTAGCTACGGGACACAGGGTGTACTGGCCCTTTAACCGCTTTTGGCGGGCCAGCCACAAATAAGAAAAAAAAAAAAACTTCAACCCGTTTCTATTGTGCTAACTAAACACATTCTGTAGGAATTTTTAAAAGAAATATAAAGGTATTGCGTCAGCTGCGTGTATTATTAATTATTTATAAGCACGCAATAAAAAGAACAGTACGATTTTGCCCAATTTGCTTGTGACGTCACAATGTCAAGTTCTTATTCGATCATTAAATGAAATAATCATGTTTTTGCATATACTACATACATATGCTTGAAAGCTTTTAAATAGCATTTACACAAATATACATACAAATAAAGATATATTTATACATAATCTCTCATATTGTGGTTAAGAATTGTTGAAATACAAAAACTTTGATTTCACAAGGGAATGACTGAAAAATGATAAACAAATATGTGAAAACAAATGGTGAAATTGAAAAAAAAAACAAGTGTCTTATGCTTAAGTAAAAAGAAGAAATAATAAAAAAAATTAATAATAAATAAAATATCTATCTTAAAGAAATTTGCATTTCATTTAAGCAACAGTCATAAAAATTTACCAAGATTCGCAAAAGTTAAATCTTTTTTTTTTCTGCCAGTTAGGAATGTGTGTATCCGGTTTCCATTGTTAAAGATTGGATAGATAAGTGAAATCAAATGTCAAATTTTGCTAATTAGTTCTCTCATCTCATCCATTTCATAATCCGAAATTCAAGTAAACAATATATGGCACCAGCTGTTGCAATAATTTACCCACTGCATATCTTATAAATATTACTACAAAAACAACAAAATCTACCAAGTCATGTTTGCAATAAATATTTATGACCTAAACAAACGTAAGAACCTGTTTACAATTTAAAAATTAGTAAATTGGAAGACTAATAAGAAAAATGAGTTTTGCAATATATTTAGCATTTTTGATTTATCTACTTTTTTATATTTTTTAGGTGTAATTTTGTAATATATTTGAAGTATTTAAATAAATATTTTTTTATGATTTTGTCAATTAGGTTATGAAATTATTTTACTCAGATATTGTCTATATTTTTATATTCAATAGTTTGTAAATGATGAAATATAATAATGAATTAAGTTTAATAATGATGAAGTATAATAATAAGATCGTTAAAGAGCAACAGCAAATTAGAAACTGTTTTTCAATATTATAAATAAAATTTAATTTAAAAAACGAATTAAAAAAGTAATTTTTTAAAATATTTGAAATATAACTTAAATAAAATAAGTGTAATTATTTAATTTAATTTTTGCACTTTTTATTTAATATGATATTTTCCAAAAATATAAATCAAATTTAATTTCAAAGACACAAAAATAAAAAAAAAATAAAAAAATAAAATAAAATGGTAAAAGTATTTGAAAAGGCTATAAATTTTGAAAAAGTACGTGTATTTATTTAATTAAATTTTTCCATTTATTATTTAATATAATATAATATTAATTTATTATTTACATATTGATCCAGTTGCGCAATATTCAGATCAATTTATTTACTTTGAATATTTTCTTAATCTAGAATATTGAATATTAAAAAAGTTAGAGAAAATAATGTGAATCTTTCCATAATTTATAAAAATCATAAAATTTATATAGAAAATAATATAAAAACATGTCTAAGTTATTATTTAAAATATTTGCAACTATTCGTAATCCTTTCTGGAAACAGTCATCTTCCATTTTCAAGAGCATAAAAATGTGTAATCAAATTTATTATGTTTTGAACTATTATTGAACATTCTGATCAGTAATTCTGTTCGATTAGTCTTAAACTTTTTTTTAAATATTTCAACTACTACTATGATGATGAAATTTATAAATAAAATGTATATATGATTGAGATCACAAATTATTACTCATTGATAATTCCCGCAGATGCCGTGAGTAAAATATTCAATCCGATGAGATGGATCAACCGAAATAAATGAATCATTCACATGTCTCTAAACGTGGCTTTAGATCATGTGTAGGTAGCTCGGAATTGTAGCCAAATTCCATTCAACAAAAAAATACAAAATACAAACAAGTTACATTTATTTATGTAAAAATCGCTAAATGATTTAAGTTGGCATTTGCAAAGGAGCAACCGGTTTCCGAGACCGAGTATTAGTTTCATTTTGTGACTCTAATTAAAATAATAAAAAGAGATTGCAATCACAGTGCCTACTACAAGTGAACGTAGTATATTAGCTGTTAGGGTACGTCATTTCTGGCGTTAACTGTAGACAGTACAATTCGAGGCTCAATTGCAACACACTATGAATGAATCATTCAGCTCAGAACATAAAAAAAATATATATCGTGCGGGAAATTACTGCAATTAATAAAAGGTCATTCAGCAGAACGTGACAGAGGCGTAACTAGGACCAAGTCTAACTAATCAAGGCGAATGTTTAGGTGAAAGTACAGCTAGTTAGTAAACGCCCACAATACGGCACAGTACACGCCCATTTACATGTCAATTGCTTTTGATATTGATTCGTTATGAATATAGAAGTAAAGAAAGGATATAGAAGGAAGGCTAATTGAGTGTTTGACTTGTGAATTTCAAGACATTTTTTGAATGAATGTTCCGATTTAATATATATATTAATATATTTAAGACTAATATTTAATTATAAATTTTATATATATTTAAAAATATTTTTATATACATATTTATATATTTATATATAAAGATATATAGTATATTGAATTATAAATTTTTTATATATTTAAAAATATTTTATATACATATTTATAAATGTAATATTTTTCTGTTTTTTTTTTTTTTAACTTTTGACTTTTCAATTTATAGATAGTTTAAAAACAAAAATTTGTAATTTTTATATATTTGTATATATTTCAAATTTTTCAGTTTTTGTATTTTTGATTTTTCATATTTATATATTTTTTGGTATATCTATATTTGTATATTTATATTTTATATTTCTCAGTTTTTGATTTTTCAATTTATCAATAGTTCAAAAACCAAAACTTGTAAGCAATTTGTATAGAAATTTTAATGTTTTTTATTGTTATATAATTATTAGTTATTAATATACCTAAAAATATTTGTATATGCATATTTATATATGTCATATTTTTCAATTTTTTCAACTTTTGATTTTACAATTTATCAATAGTCTAGAAACCGAAATTTATAAACAATTTGTATAGAAATGTTATTGTATTTTGAACGCTTGATTATTCAAAAGAATTTTTATTTCGCTTGAGTTAAATAACAAACAAAAATATTTAATGCAAATTAGTTGCAAGTGCAATTTTAAATGCAAAGAAAATATGAAATTAAATGAACATTAAATCAATTTAATCTACACATTATAGAACTTTAATCTTTTCATACATTTTTAGAAGCAATTGCATTGAAATACTCTAGATTTTTGTGCAGATTAAAGGCAATCAAACATATATATACTTCCACAAAATTTAGGTCAATCAACGTGTTTCTTAATTTATATACATACATACATATAGCTCATTCAACATTTTTGTTAAATGCAATTCAACAAATGTAAAAATATTTATTCAAAATTTCAATACTTGAATTCTGTTTCGCATGTAATGCAAGAAGAATTTAAATCAAACAAATTCCAATCATATTTTTATTTTAAATTTAGGAAAAATATTTAGAGCAAAATAAATGTTATTTAATATTTATGCAAATGTGAATTAAATAAAAGTGTATAATATTTTCATTAATTTAGAATTTTATTGAAATTTAATACTGACACGTTCAAGACATATAAAAACATTTTGGAATTTAAATTAAAATATAGAAAATATAGCGAAATAGCTTTAAGCATGTCTGCACGAATATCCATGTGTGTGTGTATGCAAACACATTCCAGTTCGATTCAGGTCAAAAGTTAAGTTATGGTTCTACACGCACTCACACTCATACTAACACTCACGCTCACGAGTGTGAGTCCAATTCAAATGAGACACGTTGTCGATGATTAAGCAATTAAGCAAATGGATCGCTATTCACGTGGTTTGAGCGAAGGAAAGGGTGAAACGCTCCACTGGCCGAGCAAATATAAGCAAAAGGCCAAACACAAATATTTAAATGCAAAAAAAAATGGATAAAAGTTGAAGTGTATATAATGTGAGCGAAATAAGCACACACATATATACATATATTTACATATATGCATATAAGTATATATGTACTTTTACTTATGTATAAGCATTCCTTATTTGATACACTAAATGGGGTTACTAAACGTGCTTATCACACTTGTTAGAGCACGCAGTGATAAGAGGCAACGTGCTCCAGTAGCTAACCAAAACCAAATCGATCGACTACAATGTTGATAAGCACTACAAATTACAAATATGCACAACATATAAATATATATATATATATATAAGCATATATAAAAGTATAAACATAATCAGATTATGCACTACTCTGAATGAGCTTCATAAAACTATAAGAAAGTATAGTTGAACTGTTTGCAGATATAGCAATCTGGTAGCAACTGTAAGGAAGTGTTTAAGTGATTCCCGCCATAAGAATAATACAGCTGAACAACTTTGGAAGATATACTTGGGATTTTAAAGTGTTACCAAGCGATTAATTGTTCCCTAAGCTATGTAGTAGTTCGATAAGAAATATGTCCCTAAATGAGCTAGGCGCATTTTCATGCCAGCTTATTATAGCTGAGATATCTTAAGCAATATACATGTGCCTGTAATACGATAAGAGATCTATAAAACTAAATGACCTTGCATTTCAAAGGGACTTGATTGTTTCTATGGGTGCATTAATTTGATAAGATACGATGAATTAACCTAGTAAAGCTTAAAGTTGCTGCGTAATATTCAATAACATAATACAGCGACATATTCAATATATAACAACTTTTCAGAGAAGACAATTTCTTTCGATGAATGATTTCTATGAAGATATTTAATATATTAAATCTAACTATAAGATGAAATGTAAAAAAAACTTATAAAAAAACAAATACAGTTCTAAATTTTATTTTATTATATTGAATACGAATGATATAAAGAAAAATAATATAAAAAAAAATTTAGATTTTAAGCAAAAACTAAAATAATTATTCATACTAAAACTTCACGAATATTTCAATATAATTATAATTAATAAATATGTTATTTCACATGCAAGAAGCTTATTTTTCTTTAAGCTTTTAAGTGTTAACAAATAATTTATATAGCAATGCTAATGCCTGCTAAAAATCTAAAACTAAAACTCTCTATGAATACAATCTCAGCAAAATAATGGAAAAAAAAAAAAAAAAAAAAAAAAAAAAAAACAATAAACTCGTTTTCTCTTTGGGAACAGAGTATAAAACCCTCTCTTTGAAGGCCCTCCCCCGCGACCACGACTTTCAGTTCTGTAAATTTAGTAATTTTATTTATCTATCTATCATAGTATTATATCTAACTAGATATTTATATTTGCATAAAAAACATTAATGTAATTAGTTCGATTAGGGAAAACTAAATTCAATGACTATCTATAAAATATATCTTTATTTTTGTTTTGTTTTTTTTTTTTAATTTTTATTTGCAGAACGACTTCAAGACACAGCTGACAAATGCAGGCGATAAGCTGGTCGTTGTGGACTTCTTTGCCACCTGGTGTGGACCCTGCAAAATGATTGCGCCCAAGTTGGAGGAGCTGGCGCAACAGTTTGCCGAAAAAATTGTTGTAATCAAGGTAAAGTTTTAACAATTGTAATAATAATTGATATTTGATTAATTCTTGCCAATTCTATTTGCCAGGTTGATGTTGATGAGTGCGAAGACATTGCCATGGAATACAACGTTTCCAGCATGCCCACGTTCCTGTTCATCAAGAACTCCGTCAAGCTGGAGGAGTTCGCTGGCGCCAATGTCACCCGGCTGACCGAGACCATTCAAAAGCACATCTAAGAGCGAATTGCAATAGAAGCTAAACCTCAATGCCTCTTCTTCTACTGATTCTTTTTGTTTCCTTGTCGAAATGGATTGTCATCAAGCAAAACCAGCAGCAGCAGCAGTCGGAAAAGACAATTCGCTTAGTTCTCTTAATACCATTTAGTTAATTATATATTCCATAAGTTTGCTACGTTTGCAACACACTCACACTCACACACACACACACATACACACACATTTAATCGAATTAATTCCAGCACTTTGATTTGCTCAGATTAATTGTATTCACTTATTATTTGGTACTTTTTGAAGTGTTCAACACTCTGCAACAATTCAAATGATAAAGTGGCTTTAAATGTAACATAAAACAAGAAAAAAAAATGTGAAAATCATTTGCTTTAATTAACTAAATAAATTAAGACGGATTCGTTTTTGTAACGCAATTGCATTGTAAAACAGTTCACAAGAAACAGCAAACAGAAAAAAAAACAAAAACAAAAATAAATCAATTTTAAAACATATTGGCATTTTCCTTATTTGAATATATTATTATATATAGTCAATGTCAAAGAAAGGGAAACTTAACGTGACTTTCCGTTACTAAGGTAAGGTTCAACTATTCCAGATAAGATAAGATAGTCACGGCAGGCAGTCAGTTTATAAGGTCTGCAAATTGTACAAAAAATTGAAAAGTCATTTCTGATAAGAAAAACTTATTACATACAAACTGATTAGCTTACAGTTGGAGACATTATAGATACACATATATACATACAAGAATATATATGCACTCATTCTTCATTCTTTGTAGAATATATACTTTAATATAGACTTAACTCTTTGATGGAATATGTTAATATTTAAACATATTCTAATTAATTTATTTCCCTTTTAGGCTCCGCCATTTTCCATATGAATAGAATAGAATTCATGGAGAAATGTCTTTTAAGCAATTTCAAATTTAATTCCCATAATGTAGAAAGTTTTTCAATCAATTTTATTGTGGTTATGTGCTTGGACTTTATTTTCAGATATAATTTACACAAATGCTACAGTCAACCTGAAATATGTTATTTTCCATAAATATGTTATTTGTTATATCAACAATTTTTAATTTCTTAAATATGTATATACATATCTTTTACTATTTATTATTTTCTTACAGATACTGACAACAAAATATTACAATATTTAATATGCAAGAATGAGACTACAGATTTAGCAAAGTTTTGCAATATGAAGAATTTGATATTTAAATAATTTTTTTAGTAATGTGTAATAAAGACGGTTCGCTCCAAGTTAAAGTCTGCGGAAAGCCTTAATAAATTGGTATAGGAACAAGAATTTTAAATTCTTAATTAATCTGGTGTGGAAATGCACAAAAATCTCTTAACAGTTCAATTTAGAAATATTTAATTTATAGGCCGAATGAGCATTAAAATTAAAATATTACAATTTTAAATTAATTTATTTAATTAAAAAAATATTTTCTCTATTATTTAAACTATAAAAAAATAAACTATAATATATAATTAATTTAAGTATATATAAAAAGATAATAAAATAAAGTTCAATAAAAACCATGATAACATAAATTAAATAATTTAATAAGGTATTATTTTACCTTATATAAAATATAAAAAGTTTATATAAAACTATAACAACATAAATTAAATAATAAAATAAATAAAATAGAATATAAAAAAAATAATAATAAATTAAAAAATAGGAAATATAAAATTATATTTCATTAATAAATATAAAAAGAAATTAAATTAAAATAAATAACTAAAGAAAGAAATACAACTTTTTATAAATTTTTTAATATATTTCGTAATGTTACTTTATAAAATTGGTGTGTTCAAACACTGTTTTTAAACAATTTACACAAAATTTTAATACTTTTTTACTACATTTCTGTAAATAGTAGTAAAATGCATTTCAAACACGCGCCAATTAGCTTTAAATTTACTACTAAACTAGTACAAAGTATGTGTTAGCAAAGACACCAACCGTTACAAATAGTACAAATTAAAGCAACCCTGTGTGACAGCACCTGGAGAGGAGAGTGTGGAGAGAGCGTGTGCTACACAGAGAGAGAGCGAGAGTGTGTGTGAGAGAGGGAGAGAGCAGAGTGCGCTTGATGAGACAAAAGTAGGCTCTGGCTGCCATCGGCTGTGTCAGTGTTGCTGTCAAACTCATCGAGACAACAACAAATTTGGCGACTGCGAATAAGCGTTTGAAATAAATAATAGAATTAATATTAAGCAACACATTTTCAGCAGTCGTTGTGTTTGTGTTGTTGCTGTTATTGTTGTGTCGTTGTTGTTGTTGCTTCGGTGAGCACCCAAAAAAAAAGCATGCGGCATTCTCTTCTCAGTCGCGTGTGTTTGTGTCTTTGTGCGTTCGCATTGTGTGAGCTTATGTGATTTATTTTTTGCATATATACAAAAATATATACATATACATATGTGTATCAAGAGACCTTTGCGACAACAATACAACAATATATAAATTATTTAAGATCAACATAAAATGATGCCATGAATAACGCGTAGAAATGAACAAATTGTATAATTACATATAATACACATAGATAGCTCGACAGATAAAAGTTACAAATTCAGTGTGAAAAAAAACAAAAGGAAATAAACAAGCAAAAACCCAAAGTAAGAAACAAATTATTGGTTCACAAATGGCAAACACAGCCCGGCGCTGTCGTCATCTGTGCCTGCTCTTCCATCAGCTGCCGCAGTTGCAGTTGCAGTTGCCACCACCACCACCACCACCACTACCACCATCGCCACCCATTGGAAGCTGCTGCGACAGCTGCCCTGCGCCGGTTTAGAGCAGCAGCTGCACCACAATGCCAAGTGCCCACTATCAACCACTGAAGCTCAACCACAACGACTGCAACGACGACAACGACGACGGCGACGACTTCGAGAATCTTGTGGACGACGCGGAGCTGCTCGAACGCTGGACAAACGTAGCAGACGCTGGACAATCGCAGTCAAACGGACGGATACGCTATCATCCACAGTTAGCTGACGAATTGCCAACGTTGGCTGCTGGTGGCATGGCAACGTCACGCTACGGTCGAGCCGCCCACACGGGCCTGAAGCGTTTTTTATTTATTTTGCTGATCCTGTTGGCAGTCTGCTTTCTGATCTACTTTGTGATCGGTCCACAGTCGTCCGACTCGGAGGATATCGATGGAGACTTTGAGCCGCATAGCGGCATAGGTAAGCGGCGGCACATAAAACTAAGCTCAACGACGTCGCGGCTGACGACAGCTGAGCTCTATCATCCATTACAAGCGACCATAATAGCAAGCAAGAGCACGCATGGTGGAAGCATACGTAAGCCTAAATCTTCATTCTCCATAACTCCATTACTCCATTACTCCATAACTCCATGCTTATGCGTTCCGCATTCGCCACACTTCCATACCCGAAACCCATCAAACTTCAAACTCATTTGTTTAGATTTCTTTGTGCTTGCGCTTCTTCGTTTGTTTTGTTGTTGTTTTTTTTTTTTTTTTTTTTTTTTGCCTTACATTGTTTGCTGTTTGTTTTTGAACGGAAACAAGTGAACGACCAGTTAATCAGACGCCAAAAGTATGAGCAATTCTGCTCGTCTTATCAACAGGAATATATTCGTCACTCGCTTCCAGACCTTGTACATACGTACACACGCCAAGACATGCATACATACATACATACTTACATAAGTGCTTACATTAAATGGAGCTGCCCCACTGCTGACCACTGCCGACTCCTGCTGGCATTGCAGCTGTTGCAACTTCGGCGAGTGCCGCAAAATCAAATCTAAGCCAAGACTTTCACTTTTTTGTGCGCTACACATTGAGGGAGTTTTGATTTGATATTGGAGTTTGTCATTCGTTAAATTTGAAATTATTTTTAATTAATTAATTAATTAATTAATAATACAATAGAAATAATAATGAGTTAAAAGTTATTTAATTAAAATTTTAAAAAATTTAAAATTGAATAAAACAATTAAAATAATAATAAAATGAAAATTATTTCATTTAAATATTAATGAAATTAAAATAATATTTAATTAAAAATTATTTAATTTGAAAAATTAATTATTAATAATACAATTTAAATAATTATTTGAAAAAAAAATTAAATAAATAATTATACAATTCAAATAATAAATTGAAAATTATTTGATTTAAATTAATTAAATGTTGCATATATGATTGAACTTATCCAAAATAAATTAAAAAAAAAAAATAATAATAATATACAAATATACATATATAAAATATATAATTCGAAATAAAAAATATTTTAAAAAATTATAAAAAATAATTTTAAAAAACATATAAATTAATAAAAAAAGAAGATATTTTTAAAAAGTCTTATTTTAAAGTCTTATATAAATGCAAGATAATAATTTAGGTAAATTGAGAAAAGCATGGAATAAAAATAGTAACCAAATAAAAATAATAAAAAATGCTCAGAAAAATAATATATAAAATTAAAAAATTAAAAAAGAAATATATTTAAGTTTAAGAAAAACATAATTTTTTTAAAAGGATTACAGAAATCCATTTTAGACATTAAATAAAAATAAAACAATAATAATTACCCAAACAAAACAGATAAAATTTAAATTATATAAAAAATTAAAGCCAAATGAAATTTTATATTTACAATATAATATATATTAATTAAATATATATTATATTTTAGGCCTTCTCCTCTCTTCTTAAAATGGAGCTAACAAATATCTTTGTATTTACTCAGCTCGCATGTCAGCAATAACATTATATTTATATAATGTTACATATAATTATAAATTATATCAAATAAATCATCAAATATAATTAAGGCAAAGCAAATAGAACAAACAAGTTAGTTTGAAATGTGTATTATGACATGATTTGTGTGCGAGCCCTCAAATTTCTAGTTTAATGAAATTTTTATGACTCTTTTTAGTAGCGTGTTCCTCTGAGACCTTTACATAAAGCTAACTTATTAGTCGCTGTGGCATAACCTCACCTTTCAAGCGGCAATTTTAGTAAAATATTCAAATACCTAAACACAGAAAGTCGCACTGTGAATACTCTATTAAATTTAGATGATGGCTAGTAAATAATTTTGATTAAAGTAAATTAGTTTGAATATAATTAAAATTGATTGACACATTCGAAGATATTTTATGAAAATAAAAAATTACTGATATGAAAACTCACCGCATCCAAAAATACGTTATCTAAAATTAAAAAAAAAAGAAAAGAAAACATTATATTATTATATTTTGAAAGATTTTAGATATCTTCGTTAAGACATTTAATTTTTTTAGTTATCGAAAAATTTTAAATTAAATTAAATATTAAGTTTATATTCATTATTATTTTCCAAAACTTAATCCCAATCTAAATTTATTTTATTTTGTTTATTTACTTAAATAATAATAATAATAATATAACATAAAATCAAAAGCTGTAGAGTATTATCAGTGCACTTGCCATATTTGCATGCTCGTATTTTCCATTTATGAAAATAATTTGAAATATAAATTCAAATTTATCAATATTTCTATTTAGCTTTAATCTTGCAGCAAATTAAATATCTAAAATATTGCTTATCTTTAAAAAAGCTACACATATTCCATGAGAAAATTGCGTTACTTCTGTTGTTAGGGTATTTCAAGTAAACTAAACAACTGGCTAACGAGCAAACACTCGACACTCAAACGCCACTCACACTCTCTCTATTGCTCTCTCACCCTCTCTCGCTCTCACTCTCACCCGCTCTTCTGCTGCCTCATGCTTTTCTCTCTCTCCTTACCTAGGCCACTCTCTTTGCCCCCCTTTCAGGCGTTGCTTAGGCCCAGTTGAGGCAATCATTGCACGTAAGCCCGACGGGTTGGGTCCGCCGTTTGGCTCAGTTGGTTTATTAACTGTTTCTGTTGTCGTTGTTAGTATTTATTATTTAGCAGTAATTGGCCTAATTTGCTAAGCATTGTCTCTTTCAGCAATAAATTTTATCGATACACCAAACCCTTACCTTCCCACCCTGCCCCCGTTGGCCCACCCACATCTTCGTGCAACAATTTTCCAGTCAGTCACGGTGCATGCCAAGGCCACATTTTCCAGCTCTTCGCTTTTAATTTCTTATACGTAATTTATTAGATAATTTTGCCTTTTGTTGCGGCTCACACATCGATCGATCGATTTTCTCTATAGTTGCATCAGCACGCGATTTCAAATTCAATTTCGCATCCGTCTTTGATGTTGAAAATCTCAAATGGCCCATTACAACAATTAATGAACTACAAAATGGGGAAAATCGCGGAAAATCCAACCAAACGCAATTTATCAAAAGTTTGGAATTTTTGTTCAATGCTTAGCGTGTAAATAAATCGAATCGTTAAATATTTATTATTGAATGACTAAAACGAAAAGAGTGACATAATTTATATATAGATTCCATGTCAGTTCGCAGAAGTCATAAATTGTCTGATATAATCCGCTCTAGTGTGAGACTAACAACAATGCTCACAGCGAATGTAAACAAAGCAAAACAAATATCCAGAAATCATTAAATAAACACAACAGACTTTGCTTCTCAAATTCTTTAAAAAATCTAAAGTTCAAAGTTTACCAAATTTTTTAATTAATAAATAAGCGGGAAAATTTGTGAGCAAATATTTAAATATAGACTAAGATAAGTGTATTGTTGGTTTTCTTCGAGTATTTATCTTAGCAACTACAAAAGAGCTGAAGACTTTAAAAGTGAAATCAAAGTGTGGCAGCCTAATAACTATATCGACTATTGACTCGAACAAACCTTGATTTTACTCTTGTTTGCTTAATGTCTTTATGTCGCTCAGTTAAATAATCTTATTTCTGTCTTCGACTCTTGTAGTCTCTCCATTCCAATTTTATATTATCTCTAACTAATAACAAAAAAATAAATAAATAAATTCTACGCTTACGCTTATATTAGGCAAAAATATAGAATGTTCAATATGCCTATTTTTTATCAATATATTTCTAAAATCATCAATTGCTTGAAAAAGACAACTAGAATATTTATGTAAATGCAATTCGCTATCATGTGCTGGGTATCTCCCAGTCGGATACTCATTAAAAGTGCATGCAGCAAGCAAGAGCTAAAGATCTTCAAACGAACAAAACAAGTATATAAATTTGATTTGGATCTTGATTAAGAACTAGATCTTAATGATTCAAATATTGACATTTAAATTATTTTTTTTTTTTAATTAAAAAAAAAAAAAACAAATTTGTTATGATTTTGAGCTTTCATATGTATAATACTATGAATTATATAAATAAATGTTTAATGAATATTTAAATATTTATTTATTTATTTTTATTTTTTAAATTGCAATCTCGACTATTTCTACTGAGTATCTGCAAGTCGCATATTTAATTTTAAATACTCTGTATGTTCGACACATACAAAGCCTGTGAAACTTATACAAAAATTTTCATTTAAATCATTTACACTTTTTAGCTTTTTTTTCCCATATACACTTAAATTTTTGCGTATTTCCCTAAAAACTCGTTTTCCATTTATAAAAACTATCATTAAGTGTATACGCGCTCTTTAACCAGACACTTATATACATTTATAATTCATAAACAATACTTGCTCAAGTGAGCAAAGTTTCATTAACTAACTGGAACATAGTCGCGTTGATTATTTAAAGCAAGCCTCAGCTGCGTTAGCTCAGTCTCAATTAACAATGTAAACTGTCAACTGTAACCCAGCTCAACGGCGTCTCAAATATACATTATTATTATTATTTTTTTTAATGACTTAATTGCACAGTTGGCAATAACAGTCGCAAAGTATTTTTTTTTAAAGGCATAGTTAAGGAATTTTTAAGAGTTACGGTTTCACATATTTTGCCTGTGATTAAAATTTTGTTTTTGTAAATGAAAAAACTCTGCGAATCGATTGCACTTAATGCGTCTATCAAACATATTTCATTTGACCAAGTGCAAATTCACGTTTTTCCTACAACATTTTCCAAAATGTTCATGTTTTTTGTTTTTATTTGGCATGACTTTTGTTTTTCAAGCGTATTATGCACTTAGGACACGCCACGAGACCTCAAATTGTGTGCACAGAAATTTACGATTTTTAAATTGTGTATTTGCATATGTATTTATTCAACCAAAAGTTGGCATTAAAATTGCACGCGATTTAGTTAATTGATGGTAATGACACGTGCATATCCAGTAAAATTACAATAAAAAAAAAAGAAAGAAAAATAAAAACAAATATATAATTTGCGGTCTCCACGAGCAAGTCAGAGCAAATGACTAATGATTTGTATATATGCGGAATAATTTGTTGTGCTCAATGGAATTGTGAGACCTGGTAAAAAATTATTGAATGAATCAAGTTTCACAGTTTACAATATTGTTGGAAATAGTACGCTAAGATTATTTTCAAAAATATATTTATTCGTGCATTCAAAACATTTGATTTCAACTGGCATATCCTCATGATATATATAAAATATGCGAAAACTATATAAAGCAAGGGAAATGTCTATTATACATATGAAATGATATGTTATAGATATTTTATAGATGGAAATAAACATATTTCCATTCTGCTTCATGAAAAGATAAATAAGAATTAAGTTTTCATGAAATTTTATAAAATATACAATTTTGATGAAATTAGCATTCAATGTGTAAATTTTTTATTACACTAAAATTTAAATTTTTATTGAGGAAAACTAGCAAAAAAATTTAATTTTTTTTTATAATTTATAGGAATGTGCATATGACATGTTTATTTATTTATTTATTTTATTATTTTCATTATATTTGAACAGTTTTATTTCAATATATCTACATTTTCATTTCATATTGAATATATTTTTAATATAAAAAATATTAAAATATAAAATTGATGTTTATTTTAACATATTTACATTTATACTGTTGAATATAAATTGAATTTTTTTTATAATTTTTGGAAAATTTTAGTGTTTATATGAGACAGTGCTTTAGATATGTAAATAAACATTTTTATTTTAATGCATATGTATATATTTTCAATAACAAATTGAATACAAATTTAATTTTTATATAATTATTTAATTATATTTATTAATATTTCCTATGCTAATAATCAAAAGCAAATTAAAATATCTTAAATAATCTAAAAAACTCATTTATTTCATTAGAAATATTAATATTCTGCGAATCGTATTTCATATTTATAATCAAATGATTGATATTTTATATTGAAAAAAAAAAGTAGATAAAATAAAAAAAATAAAATAAATATGTGATAGACGCTTATATCATATATACATATAATATTCGTCTAGTCTCTAGATTTTGTAATTCACTATATCGCTTTACTACATCGTCCGGCTATATCGCCTCAGCCTTATCTTCCTTACCTAAATAATTTACACAAAACCATTATTAATATTTTTAACAGGTTTAAAGTGTAAAAATTCGATACAAAAATGCAATTCCATTAAATTATTTATTTACCCCATTATTTACATTTTCCATTAACAAATGAGGTAAAAAAAAAGAAGGTAAACGCTGTTTATACATTTACCGTACTCAACCATACCTAAAAAAAAAAAAATAATAATAATAATAAAGTGATATAGGCACTTAAAATTGATTGCTAAGCGTAAAGTTGGAATCGTTCACATGTTATCGGAGAACTGACATGATTCATTCATATTTTTATTTGATATAGAAAGGCTGGTAAATATAAATAAAATACTGAATCATGTGACAATCAAACAATGCTCCAATTTAATTAGAATTCTCAAGAGATAATAGTTCGAATATTATATCGCAAATTATGACGATAAAGAAATCATAAATGAAAGAAGTAAAAGTGATTTGGGAAATAATTCCCATTGCTCCAATCATTCGAATTACGAAATGTGCTCACCTTTGCATTGAAGGTGATTGCCATAAATTAATTACTTAACTTATAATATATTGAATTTTTGTTGCTTTTTGATAATACCCTAAATACCAAAATGCGTAAATTTTGGGTATAATGATTATGTTAGGGTTTATGTAATAGGCAGAAGAAATCGTGGCAGAGTCTTTTTATATATTCTTTATTGATCATGAGAATAACTTCAAAATTGAAAAATATATTCTTTTAGCATGATTCATAGCTCATTAGTTTCTGTAGAGTTTGTAATAATTATAGCATCATGAGCTTTATGCATAATTGTGTAATCTAATATAAGAGCTCTTACATGAAGTTACCTTCCTTCAGTTTTGCCTTGTTACAACCATACCTTAATTAATCATATTATCATAATTTGATTTAAACTCAGCACAATGTAGTATCTCCTAGTTGAGCATGCTCGACTGTGTCGTCAGCGCTATGATATATATATATATATATATATATATAAGTCTTATCAGGTGTTTGCCGCAAGTGTTTCGAGCAGACATTCAGTTGGCATATAATCGAGCAGACGCGATGATCTAAAACCACTCTGTGATATGCACAAATTGTTGATTCATTATACATAATAAGAGTAAATACTTGACTTGAGGGGCACAGGCACAGACAGGCACAGCCACAGGCACAGGCATAATGCATAAGGCATACGGCCCCGGCAAGGGCATTCTGACAATGGACTCCCCCTGGTGCGGCGCTCAGTTTACATTGTGGAGGCACGGTCGACGCGTCTTATGGGAAAAGTCAATATTTAATTAGCTATTAAATTGAGCGCCCATTGCAGGTAGATGACATTGTGAGCGCGCTTCCGTTTGACTACTTGTCTTTCCTGATCTAACTGTCCTATATTGATAGATGGCCGCCAGTCACAACAATTATATATATTACCGTTAATGCACATGTGAAAGTTATCGGCGAACACATATCTTGGGCCGTAGCGCTTTGCGTGTTTCGGGCTGAATAACTATATCAAGGGACTTTTGTAATGGGCCTTTTTTTCCACGTTATGGAAGATTGAAAAACACATTAACGCTAATTTATCATATACACATAATATGTAACAGAAGCCCCCGAAATGAGTTATGCGAGATGCCATTACGTAATTGAATTGAATTTCATTTTGATGTTTTTAGCGATTAGTTGCCTTTTAGGGAAAGTAATTTGGGAAGAGCCCAAAAAGCATAAAACGCAACAAAATTGTGCACTGCATATAAATTATAAATTTAACTATATTGATTTACAATTTCTGCAATGTCTAGTTCAGTTTGCTTAGAATATAAATTTGAGAAGACTACAAAATTTTATAATATAAATTTTTTGATATCTAACGAAGTTGTATAAAAAATCAAATTATATTAATTAATTAATTAATAATAATAATAATAATAATAATAATAATAATAATAAAAATAATAAATAATAAGAAAAATGTCTCATAATAATAATTTCTAATATTAATATTGATAATAGTCGAGATGACTTTTCTGTACTCTGACAATTTTAATCAAAAAATTCGGATTATTGTCACGTCTTTAGTAGATCTTGCGGCTCTCACTCATGAGGCAGTCTACACTATTCTTTTGAGAATTTAGATTTAATACGATGAAAACTATCGCCTATTTTCGATATTCCTTGTCCCCTTAAATTCTTTTTTTATAATTCATTATAGAAGCTCGACAGTAACTCAATAAACAAATATAAATTTTCTATATCCAAAACTTATATATAACTTTTTTGCATATCGAATTTGACAAACAAGCCAAATGTCAAGCTTTTGCTGCATCAGCTCTAAAACTGTAGAAGTTAAAGTTTCACCTGATTTGGTATGGGCAAAGATTTATTGTAATTATAATATATATGCATATAGGTTGCTAGCACCTTCAATAATTGCGATTTTTATTATGTTCTAATGTTTGTCGATTAGTTACGCCCTTAAGTTCAGTTATGGCAAGTTTAAAGTTTAAGTTGAAGAGTTAACTGAAGTGTGTTTAATAAAAAATTAAATAAATTGCGTCTGGGCTAACTGCTCTAACACCATTAAATTTATTGATATTGCATAAATGCATAAATGCTATCTGCAACTGTAACCTTATCAATGCAACTATTAATCTAATGCAAATATGAGTATATACATAAATAGATAAATATAGTCGATGATAATGCAAGCTGGCTAATTAGAGTGTGCATTTTCTTCAGAGGAAACTAACTGAGAACAATACAATATATAAATATAGATATGTTCTATAGATTCTCAAATTGCGTTCTATATTATTTACATTCATAGTATAGAATATCATCAGATAAGGGGCTGCATATAAAAATATGATTACAAACGCTGATACAGTGCTGGAAATGCATATGCTAACATTTTCAACCATCTATCATATAACAATTGACAGAATGACGGCATTTAGTGCCATTGCGTCATTAGCCACGTGATGTACGTATGGGTATGTCTTTAATATATGACGCTAATCGACATTACAGAGTATCAGTTATAGGTAAGAATAGTAAGCTACATGACTAATGTAGAAATTAACTCAATATTGTTGTTTAATTGTTTAATCAGTTAAACGGAAGGAACTAATGAAAATGCCTTGAATGATTACACAAATTTATAAATATATATATACAAGCATTTATATATATAGCAATATCTGGGCTAGGCCAATTATATTATGCACTTAATGAGAACAATTATAAATAGCGACTGCTTGTATTCTCAGACGGATTCAGTATTATAATAAACTTGAAATGTTATTTGCTAAGCATTTATATGTATACATATTTATTTATACTATGTGCTATAATAACACAAAATATTTGAGCGCTAAAAGAAGGAAAGTGTTGCGCTAATTACGAATCGTGAGCTGCTTCTTCTAGGCCAGTGGTCACGACAGTGGGGGAGCTCGGCAATATGATACACAGAAGTTTTGCTCAGCTTTAGTATTGCCTAATTTTAGGCAGTTCACATAAATATTTTGATTTCTATTATAATATTTCTCATTTGCTCATTTTGCAGGTAGTACAATGGGGCACGCTCTGAATGAATCGATGCACATTTGCAGTGAGAGCCATGAGGATCGTCGCCTCTATATAGGAGATAAGCCGCGTAGTGCCTACGCACAGCTGCCTGTGATCTATTTCGTAACGCCCACATATCCCAGACGCGAGCAAATACCCGAACTGACTCGACTTGCGTATACACTGCTCCATGTGCCTAGACTTCACTGGCTGGTGGCCAATGATCGGGAGGGATGTGATTCGTTTCTGGATACACAAATTAATGGATTTGGTAAGAAAACTATAAATGTACGAGTAGTTCAATACAAGAGTAGTTGATTGAAGAGTAGTTCACTACAAGAATAGTTCACACCAAGAGTAGTTCACTACTAGGATAGTTCAGTCTACAAATAATTGACTCAAGAATAGTTCACTTCATGAATAGTTCATTCCAAAGGTAGTTCATTCAAGAGAAGGTCACTCACGAGACGATCATTCAAGAGGTTCACTTCAAGAATTCTTCACTTCATGAGTAGTTCACTCCAGGAATAATTCACTATATCAGTAGTTCAGTCCAAGAATAGTTCACAACCATAGTTCACTTAATGAATAGTTCGCTACAGAAATAGTTCACTCCATGAATAGTTCCATAAATGAGTATTGTAATTCAAAACTACTTCACTTCACAGAGACATTCTTTTGAAGAGTAGTTCAAGATTACTTCACTGTACAAATAGCTCACCCGAAGAGTCGTTCACTATAATTGTATTTTCTTGCATGAGTTGATAATACCAAAAGCACTAGTTCACTTAAAAACCATTTCACTTTAAAGTAATTCATTTCAAAAGTAGATCCTTTCTACAAACATACAACTTTAGAGATATCTTTAAAAATGCTTTAGATAACGAGACCCAAGCATAGTAATTATTCGATCTCTAAGAGACAGTCGTTGCAATCGGTCAGAGATAATTTTTTAAAAGCATTTCTTAGCTCTATGTCAGCAAGGGTAAATGACTTAAGAATACTCTACTATTTAGGCTTATCATTCCTATGCGCAGACATAAATATTTATTTATAATTAGCTTTATTATCTACTCTATGTTCAGAAATAAATATTTATTTACTACTTAGGTGCATTATCATTAGTTTGTTCAAATAAATGGTAGACTGTTTCTACGACAAATAATGTAACCTGCTTCAGTCTAAGTTATTTCTATTTTCTGTTAATTTTTCTCAGGTATTCCCTATACACATATGGCTAGTCCCATGCCCAGTGAATTTCGCAAAGTGAAGCCAGCGCCGAGGGGCGTGGCGAATCGACGTGCGGCTCTCCAATGGCTGCATCAGCATAACCTCACAAATGGTGTGCTCTACTTTGGTGACGATGACAATACGTACGATCTAAGATTATTCTCGGAAATTAGGCAGACACAGCGTGTCTCCATGTTTCCCGTTGGACTGATAGCGGAATATGCAATCAGTGGGCCAGTGGTGCGTGAGGTAAGTAAATAGCGGATAATTCGAATACTAAGCTATCATTAATTAATTCCTAATCTATAATCTTCTCATGTCAGGGCAAGGTTGTGGGCTTTCTGGACTCATGGGTGGCGGGTCGTCGCTGGCCAGTCGACATGGCAGGCTTCGCTGTGAGCCTGTCATACATGGTGCAGTATCCAAATGTCAATATGCCTTATAAGCCAGGCTATGAGGAGGATTTGTTTTTACGCAGCATTGGACTACGCATCGATCAAATCGAGCCACGTGGCAACAATTGTACAGAGATTCTGGTCTGGCATACTCAGACGAAAAACAAAAAATCTGCCGTTGTGCGTCTGGAGAACAAGTTCATGGATGAACGTTCCAATTTGGGTGCACTCTTTCGATTACTTGAACGAATGGGCGTGGCAAGAACCTCAGAGACCGAAGGTGCGTTCCTAATTATTACTCTTAAATTATTTGAGATAATTTCTTAACCATTCACTGTATTTTCCCATCAGGTCTCTTCGCAACGATCAGCAAAAATGGCAAGACTAAAAGTCACTCTTATTTCCTGAGCTGAGTTCCCAATGCAAGCTGTAGAGCATAAGCCAACTGTTCAACCGTCGTACTATAAAGATCTAATAATACTCATAGCTATAAAAACAAATTTCAGTTAAATATTATTGGAAATTGTTTAGTTTAGAGATTATATGTAAACAGGAAAAGGCACAACTTATAAAAGCTTAGTTTGAAAACCATTTCTATTATATCTAAATGTTAATAATTACAATAGATCTTCATTCGGTTCTCATATGTAATACAACAAAAGATAAGAAGAATGTTTCAAATACAAATCGTAGTCATATTGTTAATTAGTTGTAATTTAACTTATATGTTTTCAAAAAATTCCTGATAGACTACGCCATTATATCATATAAAATGCAAAGACAATTAATTGTTTAATTTAGTTAGATGAACACATTTATGTTGTTGTCCCAGCTAGGAGGTTGTATAAAAAGCTTGAAAAGCTTCAATTACAAAGACGTTTGCAAATCGGCAAAACAAATATAATTTAAAAATAAAATATATATTTATATAATTTCGTGGAGAAGAATCTCTTTAACAAAAAAGCACAGACTATTAAATTTAATGACATAGCTTATAAATCGCAAATTAGTTTTTAAATGGATACAAAAATTAATATTAGATAGTATTCAAAAGCCTATGCATCTCAATATTGAAAATTTGTTTTAAAAGCTTGCTATCATATCATTGATTTTGTTGATTGTATATAATACGATAAGTAAATTAACAAAGCATCATCAAACACAACAACGAATACTAGTTTACCAAATTAATTATGTATTACAAATATGCATAATTTTTTTTTTTTTTTTTTTAGCAACAATTTAGATATTACATATCGTAAATTGTAGGCTTGTAGGCTGAATAGTTGGTATTGTTAATGATGGAATTGTGTATGTAGTTATAGAAGCTACATTGAAATTGCGGCCATCAGTTATACGCTGATCATTCGTTTTAAGCATAGAGTTAGCTACATAAATGTAAACAAAGAATCAGCTTTAATTTTGAATACATAAGGTAACGTTGCATACACAATAGAAATTGGACTTGAATCAGGGAACATTGCTAAATGAGCGTTTCAATAATGAGCCAAGTAAATGATACTAACATTTTATTTATAAATATGAAAAACTAAATAAATATATAAATATATATAAATATATAAAGCTTTTAATCAAATATGACAAATGAAATAAATATATATAAAATATTAATTTTCTTACGTTTTCTCTGCGTATTTAAGATACAATATCAAATGTTGATTATAGGCATTTTAAATGAACATCAATGAAATATATATATATGGTATATAATTTATAACTTGAAAGTTTTAATGATTGGTAGTCAGCTGCGTTAGCTTTAATCTCCAAGACGGCTTAGTCAGCAGCAGCAAACTCCACCTGCTGAATGCACATCATCCAGCTGCATATTAATTACAAATTAAGAGACCCAGTGTAACCGCAGCCATCTGTTGTGCTTTTGTCTGCTGCTCAATTGTCAACAGAGTTTGGGGCAATGCCATAAAATAGCAAACACAATTTTTCAATTAACTTGACGACGACCCGACCAACATTCGCATCAGTTACATTTGCAGTCTAAGCTGAGGTAGTTGCGGTTCACACTTCACAGTTTCAGTTCAAATGAGTCAGCGTTCGGTTCACTGCAAAGCATTGGAAAAGTCGCAATTGGAGAAAAATTGCACATACGTACTTATACGTAATCTGAGAAAGAAAAGTACACATACACTGCTCGCCATTAGGATATCTGACTTTTTATCTCCATTTATGTTGAATATTTTCTATATTTTCATAACTACGTTTTCTTTTTCTTAAAATAAAATACATCTCAGCTTTGTTTAGTTTAAGCTGATAAAAAAAAAAAAAATAATATATATATATATATATAAACAGTTGCTATAAATTTGTCATGCACTCTTCTTCGTCTACTTGTAGTACATTTATTCAATTAGAATACATTTTAAAAAAATGTATCTATGTCCGATAATTTGTCTAATCAAACATCATTAGTTGAGTAATCAAAATAATTTTGAATTTTTGACCTCAAGAGATAATACGGTATGTTATCTTTAGCTCAAATAAGATACATTCAATAGAAAATATTCAACATTATGTTTATCCCCACGGTTTATCCTGATGACGCGCAGTGTATATTTTTATACATACATAGAAATACAAATATATATAGCTGCACTCAATTGCAAGTTGGCCGCGACCGGAAGGTGGTGCAACACTGAATGGCCCGAACGTGTTGCATATGCATCTTCCTCAATGTAAAGTTATGAGACAAAGTTTCTTTAGCATGCCACAAACAAAAACAACAAGTGAGAATTGCATAGCTCTTTCCAGTGGTTTCTCAATGCTGTTACGTGTGAATGAATTTCACAGCGCATCCTTGTTTCTATGCATGTATGTGTGTGTGTGCGTGGGAGGAGTTTGAACTGTTCGTATAGCTCAGCTACCTACCAGTCACCCCAATTGCAATTTGGGGCAAATAAATAGTCAGTGCCCCGTTCGCAGCATCTTTTATTCGCTTCGCTTGAAGTTCGCTTGCTAGAAAATTGTTTTAAAGTGTTCCGGCTGTACATTAGAACGAAAACCCTATGCATATATACACTTTTATGGAGTTCGGCTACAACAGCTGAAACATGAATGATTTCGTGTTTTTCCAGCGCATTTATTACTTTCATACCGATATTCGAAATGTGCATCTTGATTACGATAGTCCGCATTCAACTTTCGTTAATTCTTCAGAATTCTTTTGATATTTTGAAGTTTACTTTTATTTTTAAAAGATCAACAATTAATTTTATTCTCAACAATATTATATTGGTTCAACAATTTTCGATCAGTTTCTTTCCAATCTAAGCATAAGAAATGTGCCACAACGTCGAATGATCTTACGATTCAGATATCTTAAGCACAGACACAACTTTCCAGCAAAATACTCAGAAGTTGAATTTCATTCATAAGCTCATCGCATAGTCGTTTGCGAGGCGGACACCTCCAACAAGGGCGACCGCCAGGTCCACAAATGGGAGGACACTGGGGAGGTTCCACACTGGGTTTGGTAGGGCGAGTGGGCTTAG
Organism: Drosophila koepferae; assembly: GCA_030914345.1. Lineage (NCBI taxonomy): Eukaryota > Metazoa > Arthropoda > Insecta > Diptera > Drosophilidae > Drosophila > Drosophila koepferae. The sequence continues at coordinate 804,447 of JAUESR010000198.1, read as the reverse complement.
TAGGGCGAGTGGGTTTGGTAGGACGAGTGGGTTTGGTAGGGCGAGTGGGTTCGGTAGGGCGAGTGGGTTCGGTAGGGCGAGTGGGTTTGGTAGGGCGAGTGGGCTTGGTAGGGCGAGTGGGTTTGGTAGGGCGAGTGGGTTTGGTAGGACGAGTGGGTTTGGTAGGGCGAGTGGGTTCGGTAGGGCGAGTGGGTTCGGTAGGGGCGAGTGGGTTTGGTAGGGCGAGTGGGTTTGGTAGGGCGAGTGGGTTCGGTAGGGCGAGTGGGTTTGGTAGGGCGAGTGGGTTTGGTAGGGCGAGTGGGTTTGGTAGGGCGAGTGGGTTTGGTAGGGCGAGTGGGTTTGGTTGGGCGAGTGGGTTTGGTAGGGCGAGTGGGTTGGGTAGGGGCGAGTGGGTTTGTTGGGCGAGTGGGTTTGGTAGGGGGCGAGTGGGTTTGGTAGGGCGAGTGGGTTTGGTTGGGCGAGTGGGTTTGGTAGGGCGAGTGGGTTTGGTAGTTGGTGTTGGTTCGGTAGGAAGTGTTGGTTTAGTTGGCTTGGTTGGTTTTGTTGTTTGACAGGGTTTTGTAGGCTTGGTTGTTTGGCAAGGTTTAGTAGGTTTGGTTGGTTTGGTTGGTTTGGTAGGTTTTGTAGGTTTAGTTGTTTGACAGGGTTGCGTTGGTTGGGTGGGTTGAGTTGGTTGGGTGGGTTGGGTTCGTGGTGGTTGAGTTGGTTGAGTCGGTTGAGTTGGTTGGGTGGGTTGGGTTCGTGGTGGTTGAGTCGGTTGAGTTGGTTGGGTGGGTTGGGTTCGTGGTGGTTGAGTTGGTTGAGTTGGTTGAGTTGGTTGAGTTGGTTGGGTGGGTTGGGTTCGTGGTGGTTGAGTTGGTTGAGTTGGTTGAGTTGGTTGGGTGGGTTGGGTTCGTGGTGGTTGAGTTGGTTGAGTTGGTTGAGTTGGTTGGGTGGGTTGGGTTCGTGGTGGTTGAGTTGGTTGAGTTGGTTGGGTTGGCCTCGTGTTGCAACTTGGTTTTGTCGTTGTAGTTCTTGCTGGGGGGCAAGTTGGACGTGGTGTTGTTGGACATTGTTTTGTTGTTGTAGTTGTTGGTGGAGGACATGTGGGACGTGTTGTGGTTGGGCAACGTTTTGTTGTTGTAGTTGTTGGTGGAGGACATGTGGGACGTGTTGTGGTTGGACAACGTTTTGTTGTTGTAATTGGACATCCACAAGACGGAACTGAGGCACTAGGACCGGTGTGTCCCATGAGGAGCAAGCTCACTGGAAATGCAACAATCGATGACGAGTGTTTAAATTTCAATTATATATGTTATTACCAATTAAAAAATTAGTAGCCAGCTTCATGACTACAATTTCCCTTCTTATACGACTGGAAGATCGAAACTGAGGTCTATTGGTAACTGTACACCTTTTATATAAGTCCTCGAACGCACTTGAACAAATAAATATTAAAAATAAAGAACTAAATATGGATATTATTTAAATATTTACGATGTTCATCTTTACCAACAGACCCGCTCCCCCGACATAAACAAAAAATCAGCATTAACTGTTAAAAAAAAGTGTTGTATATTCTTAAACATCATGACTAAATTTTATTATATTTACATATTTATCTGACTGCTGTTGCTGCTATTGTAATCAGACGGACTTGGCTATATCAACTTATTTATTTGTGCTGATCAAGAATATTTATACTTTGTGGGGCCTCCGACGTTTCCTTCTGCCTGTTACATACATTTTCACAAAACCATTATACCCTGAATTCCTATTTTCAATGGGTTAAGGGTATAATGAAAAACGTAAAAATATTAAAAAAATATTAAAAATATTAAAAAAAATATTTTTATTTTTATACTTTGTTCCCAAAGGGAAAAAAGTATATTGGGTTTGTGCAATGTCCGTCTTACTGTCCGTCCATCTGTCCGTATGAACGCAATATTTTTCGGCCCTATTAGAGCTAGAGACTTGAAATTTTAAACATATACTCATATATGCTCCCGAATTATAAAGTGTTAACATTTTCCCGATCCGCCCACTAGGGGCGTGGCAAATAGGAAAACTCTTCCGCCCATAGGCTAGTTATCATACTAGATGATGAGCTAGAGAGTTGCAATTTGGAATGTATACTCGGGGTGACAACCCAAGTTCAAAAAGCTATGGCGGATATATCTACGCCCATTGGGGGCGTGGCAAATCGGGAAAATCGTATCTTCAACACCGTTAAAGCTAGAACGCTGAAATTTTGCATGTGAGTTAATGTTAATGTTATGATTCTAAGAAGATCGATCAAAAAAATATATATGTCTACGCCCATTGGGGGCGTGGTAAATCGGACCTGAATATATAGTGATTTTTCAAATTGTGCTATATTTTGAACACTATTAACACTAGAGGCTTGAAATTTTGCATGTATACTCGGGTTGACAGCCCAAGACCAATAAGCTATGGTAGATATATCTACGCCCACAGGGGGCGTGGCAAACCGCAAAAGTTTATATCTCCTACCGTTTTAGAGCTAGAAGCTTGAAATTTGGATGGTTGAGTTACTAATGTCCTCCTCTATCGATGACTCTTTGGGGGCGTGGCATATCGAAAAATACCCTGTAATTTTCGCATTTTTGGAATGTAAGCAACCAAATATTGCAGTCATGTTAGCGTCAGCCCTTTCTAAGAACTGGAAAAAAAATTGTGAGTCTACGCCCACTGGGGGCGTGGCAAATCGGCAAAGAAGTTTGTTGTGGCCAACTGCATAATTCATGCATATAATAGCTTAGTAGCAATTGCTAAGATGGCAAAAAGCATTTAAACATAAATATAATAATAATAATGAATTTAAAAAATAAAATTTATAAGTTTTCGATTAATAAATAAAAAGTTTCCAGCGGGATTCCAACCCAGGTCTTTTGAAAACAACATGTAATCGTTAGCCAAACCTAAATAAATGACAAAACAAAACAATACAATCGCAATTCTTTCTATAGGTATACACACTTGGATGTGTATATACATATAAACATCTGTGTACACATACATACATACATATATGCATGCATAGAAAAACTGCTTGCCACACAGCGTGGCAAATGGAAAGCATAAAGCAGTTTTAGTTTTTGCTTAATTGCACAATTCATATGAGTATGTTTATAAATTAATTTGCAATCAATTGGCAGCAAGCATTTTATAATAAATATGCAAATATAAAAAAAAAATTAAATTAAGAAATAATAATTTTTGAAAAAAAGTTTTTCTGCGGGATTCGAACCCACGCACCTAAGTATAGCTTGCATAGCGCTTACCACCAGCGCCACTGCCCTGATATGTGACACCTTAACTAAAACCAAATAAGACATTGCTAAAGCGTCTCTGACAAAACTAAAGTAACAATTCTTAGAATATTCTGGCATGCAACCTTTTATATGCATACATAGAAAATTGTGTGTATACTCGTATAGTGTGTACATGTGTAAATCTGTATGTATGTACATATGTTATATATATATTTCGTTAATCAAATGTTTATTAAATAAATAAGATTCACCTATGGGAACAAAGTATTTCGCTGTTAGTTGCGCCTAACTGCAACGTTCTTACTTGTTTCAATTTAATACTGTAAAAGAAACCTTCATATATATATAACATGATTTCACATTTTAAAGAGGATACGTGTATAATTATCAAGTATTAAGTAAACATGAAACTAAATTAAATTCAAAGTCCTCAACTTCAAAGATATCTTTAACATTGAAAAAGGAAGAGTTATTGATTTTTAGAAATTTCTGAGATTGGCACTATTATACTTATGGATTGATCTTACAAAAAAAAAAAAAAAAAAAAATCTAGTACTACTTATTTATATACATATAAAGCAATCGTAATTAGGATTGCTGTTGTTATATTGAGATATGTACTTACATATAGAATAAAGGTAAGTAAATAAAATTAACAAGTTTTCGACAAACTGCAGAAAGATTACTTTCAAACCAACATTCGTCAATTTTTTAATTAAATCAAATATCAGATAAATTGTAGTAGTTTGAAATATTATGAGTGATAATGCAACATGTAATAAACTGAGAAAATCTTTTACTAAAAGTTGATCTACGATGTTACTGCCGCTGATGGCTTGTCACGATGCGGAAATTGCATCTCATGATGCTGTCATCGTCCGTACTGACTCTGAAACTGAAACTGAGGTCAACTCGGCCAGCAATGACAAGAACTGCACGTTTACTTAGCAGCTATCATTTTTGCATGCCTCAACCACTCACGACGGCTCAAATGCCCTGCATTAAGCCATTAAAGCTAATTAAACCCAGCCAATGGTCGCCTTCTGGACACCAGAATCCAGGCAGCCATGCCATGGCATCCGGTTGCTGGCATACGCTTTATTAAACACGCAGCGAACGCGGTCGCTACCATCAACGTAATGAGAGCATCCACACGGTCAGTAGGCACGCAGGCGAAGCCAGAAAGGGAGACGTGAAGGCGGCCAGGCAGGATGAGGTTGCGATTGATGTTGCAAATGAAGTCCTTTGCAGCTGTCTCGCTGCCTTGCACACAGAGCTCTACTGGTGCTGATTTTGCGCCACTTAAACTTTAAATGCAAACCGCTAGCTGCAGCATGGCCAGATAAGTCATATGCCGCGTATGCCACTTAGCAACGTCTTCGGCATGGCTACACTTTAGTGATAAACTGCCGCAAAAAGTGGAAGCAGCAAAAGGCACAGGAAATGGGAAAATGTCGAACACATTAAGAGTGGAGCGCAAAGAGCGCAGTGAGTGCATGTCAGTTGACTGGTCAATGAGGCAACAGTTAAAGCCTGGTCAATTGTATCAGATTAAAGGCCAGCCTTTGCTGCTCCCCACCAACGCGCATCCACATCATACTGGGAATACTGCGAGCTAAGTGCCTGCGTGTACTTTATAATTGAAAGTTGTATCTAATAATGAAAGCTACTTATGTGGTTAACCCACTTAGCATTGCAGTTAATGAAATGTGATGTGAAAGTGAACTTTATAATACTCTTCATTTCTTAGTTTAATAAAAACGGATTTTGTGATTATTATTTATATTATTTTGTTTATAATTAGAAAATATAAATTATTTTTATCATAAGCTGCATTATAGGCAAATTCTCCTGCTGACTATTAAATACCTTCGAAACCATAATACCCTAAATACTAATTTCCAACTGGTTTAGGCCACAAAAAAAAAAAAAGCACAAAACCCAACCAATCAACACATCCAAATCAAACGTCAATATTTTTCAATGGTCATTAACACTAACCGAACTACAAGCGCCCATATCGCAAATCTTTTGTCATTTATCAAGAGCTACGCCCAACCCACTGGCGGCGGCACGGCACGGCTATTTTAACAAGTTAATTTCACAATATTTGTGGCCTGCGAGCGCGAACTAACAAATTGCGTGGCATTTCCTTTGGACATTGATGGGACGCTGACGACGATCAAATCGACCAACAAATCAATTGCTACACAACAACAACAACAACAGGAAATACATATACATAGACAGCTGTGTGTGTGTGTCTGTGCGTATGTTTAGATTTAGGAACCTCTGCACAACCACCAATCAATGTACACAAACACAAACACAAATACTCACACACATACACAGAGAGAGAGAGAGAGAGAGAGACTGAACAACAAACGCACAACTATATTGTTAATTGATTACTGATTGTTGCACTGTCATCGACAACAACAACAACAGCAACAGCCACAATAGTGTGTAAATTATTATTTCGTATACGACGTGTGGTATGCGGATTGAAACAACGGTCAGTTAATCATGCTCGGCATCACTACCACAACCACGAGCTACTAGCGGCTATGCGAGCTCAATTAGCGAGCTCTATTTCCATAGTTTCGCATAATTCCTAATGGAATGTATTGAACTGCTGTCTTAGTGTCCAAATAACATTAGAGTAGGCATTTATAGAAGGCAAGAGCAATGGCTTTAATATATTGATTGCATTGTGTAATTTTTCGGAATACAATTTTTTTTCTCGTCGCAAAGTACTAAAATAATTTTTATTATTGTTTATTTAAAAATAGAGTTTATAATGTGCATTGAATAATTTTTCCAAATTAAACATTTTTTTGTCTCCACTTGGCCAAATTTATTCTGAAAAATTACGCAATGCATATAAAACCCTATTTTTAAATAAACAAAAATAAACTAAAAAAAAAATTAAATTAAATTAAATTAACTAAATAGTAAGCTTAACATTTATTATTTTTTTATATTTTATTTATTTATTTTTATATAATTTTTTTAAACTTTTATTTATTTATTTTTTTAATTTTTAAATTTAATTTTAATTTAATTTATTTTTTTTTTTTAATGTATGTTTATTCAAAAAATAGGGATTTATATGTAGCACATATTCTTTAATTTTTTGTCTGTTTAAAGAGTATTTAATTTAATTATTCAATACTGCCTGAATTTAATTTATTTTATATTTAATTTTTATTAATTTATATTTTATATTTTAATTTATTTTATTTTATAATATTTTTGTTAGTATTAAAATATTGCGATTATTCAATTCGGCATTTCATATTTAAAATGTTTCAGTCCAGCAATATCGATTACTGTGTTGGATTACATTGTCCTAAATACTTCTTATTTTAAGTACGATTTATATGAAAGTGTCTGAGCTTTAATGCAATAATGTTCAAATTCGTTTTACTTTGAAATTTTCTTAACAACAATTCTCAACGGCTTATCTTATTGTAGCTTCTCAAACTTCTACAATATTTTTGATTTTTAGCCAGGATGACTTTTGGCCAATCTCCTCAACATACTTAGAATTTACAAGGTGTACATGTATGTGTGTCTATATATTTGTGCCTGTTAATGCAGTACTACATTTTATTTATACCACTTGCACACTCGCGCAAATATTGCACTTATATATAAACATATACACACATACACCCGCATACCCACTTGTGGGAGTTGGCACACACACACACTAACTAATTACATGCCACAATGATTACATTTTACAACACCATCGAGAGCTTATGGGAACCAGAGAGCACAATATGAACAATTGAAACTGACCGACTATGAAGTACATTTAAGATTTAACTCATATCAAGTATAAATTTACAAAAATATATATTTGTATTTATAAATATTTTCAATTTTGTATTTTTATATTTAATCAATACAGTATTTTTTTCTATATTGTGTTTTCGTATATTTATTCAACAAAAATAATGATATTAGAAATTATCTAAATAAAAATTGTTATTAAAAAAAAATTATATGTGTATAATTTTCATTTTCAATGTACATGCAAATAATTTATACATATATACAATTTTATATATAAAATAATGTACATTTAATAATAATATCATATATAATTATACTTAATCTTATAATTTTATTAAATATTTATAAATATATATGCAATAAATAAAAATATACTTAACAAAAAAATATTTTTATATTTATTTAATTTTTTAAATTTTCAAATATTGCATACATGCAAAAGAATTCATATATTATAAATATTTTTCCTAAGGTATAATGAAAACATCAAGCAACTGCTCGACCACAAAGTCATTTTGAGCCAACTATCCAGTTGGGCAGTGAAAAATGAAATGAAATTTCTCTTTTAAAGGCAATGCCCTCTACATGGCAGTGTTGCGTATTGTTTTTCATAAAAGCTTTTTGGCTATGCGAAAATCAACTGTGCATCGCTTTCTCAACCCTAAAATAATATAGTACAAAATAATATTACAATATAAATAAGAAGGTTAACTGAATTAATGCAATAAATGACTAAGTAAGATAAATGAATTTAAACAGCAAAGCTTTTCAGAAATTTCGAATAAGTTCAAAGATTATAAGCAGGAAAATTAAATATATATGCGATGCGAAAGAAAAGTTGAAATGAAAATCATTTAATTTGATGTGTGATAAATACTTAAGAAAGTATTTCGTTTCGCACTATATTTCGCCTGTTTTATAAGCTTTTAATTAAAAATATATGAAAGAACATTTTCTGCAAATAATTTACGTACCGCATTGAGGCAGTACAGGATATTCCTCAATTAACGTATCTGAATTTATTTTTAATTTCAGTAAAAATCCAAATATTTTCTTTCATTTACTGATACATAAATATCGCGATTGCTTTTGCCCATGGAACAAAATAAGAAAAGTAAAAGAAAAACACGTAGCTCAATTAAAAAGAATATACATAAGTGATTAAAGGCAGAGTTAAGTACTATTTGCCACACTACAGATAATCAGCTAACAAGTGGGCAACACTCAACGTGGCTAGCAAATTAAAACGATTCAACAGAACTTTACTACTTGGCTAGGGAATTGAACCGCGACCACCAAATTAAAGGGTTACAAGCTACTGCCACACCAATGGCAAACAATAATAAATGCGAGTATTTGTACTCCACTTAATCGACAACCCATTATCGATGTGAGCTGCTGAGCTTACCTCATTTGGTTGCAAAACTGCATCTATGTATATGTGGAACACATTTACACGGCCACAATTTTATCAACCTCGCCGTGGCATTCATGAATTAAAAGCACCTCTTCCACGATGATTAAGTACAATGAAAATTATTATTGGACAGCGAACAGCTGGAATGCTGGCACCATTTTGACCCCGCGCTGCACGGCTTCAATTTTAATTACAATAGCTAGCGGGGCACAATGAGACAAGAGGCCAACTCAAAGTCAAAGCAGATCTAGCCAAAGAATTTCTCATACACTTAAAAACGGAATGCTAATTTTATGTGAGAATTTAATTTAAAAAATAAAGTATTTTCAAAAGTATTCATAATTGCATTCTGTTTGTAATTTAAGATTATATTTAAAAATGAAAATTACTTGATGAGTTGTTATAATAGCAATCCTCTGATTTAATGTATTAAATATGTAAATATAAATATAAATATAAATATAAATATAAATATAAATATAAATATAATCTAATCTCTCTCTCCTCTCAACCTCTCCATCTCCCTCTCCTCTCCCTCTAACTACTCGTCCCTCTCCCTCCTCCTCTCCCTCTACATAATATCTCCCTCTCCATATCCTCGCCCATCTCCATGACCCTCTCACCCTCTCCATCTCCCTCTCCCTCTCCCTATCCCTCTTCACTCTCCCTCTCCCTTCTCCCTCATCCCTTCCCTCTCCCCTCTCCCTCGCCTCTCACCTCTCCCCTATCCCTCGCCTCTCCTCTCACCTCACTCTCCCTCTCCCTAGGCCTCTAAATAATAAGAAATTAAAAACTATGATTTTTTAAAAGAGAAAAATAATATACAAATTCTATTTTGCTGCATTATTTGCTTTGATTATTAAATTTAGTCATATATTATATGAGTATAATGAATGGAGTGAGAATTAGGATATTAGGAAATAGTTACCTTTTTTTAAGAAATAAAATTGTATTCAAAAATGATCGTTATTAATTAATTATTTTGCTTAAAATTACATATTTATTAAGCTTTGTATTTTACCCACAGTTAAACCTAACATGACGCACAATTTAAATTATTAAAAGCATACTTTGAGGTGTCTGCAAAAAAAGAAAATAACGAAAAAAAAAAAGAAAAAAAATAACACAAAAAGTAAACAATTTCCACTGTCTGAGAAAGAGGCGCAAAAGGTATTTTAATAATTCAGATGATTATTCATTTGTAGGGCTATTAAAAGCTTCGTGGTTTTGCGGTTTCGTCCTTTATTACTTGTTATTTATTGAAAGGAGACCTCAAAAGTTGTTGTATTATTGCTGTTCGGGTCTGTTGTGTGCATCCTTTTTGGCATTATTGATTCGCTGTTGAGCGTCCAAGAAGAGAATGGATCCTTTGAAGCAATGGGCAAAAATTTTATTTGAAAATTAAATATAAATTTCTGTGGCAGCAATTACATTCGACTGTGGACTTCAGACACGGTTCGCCTGACAGCGAATGCATTTGCATTCGTAATGCCAGCAGCATCAATGCCTGGCTATACGATGCCAATTTCATTCTTGGCATCGATTGGACAAATGGTCGGCGGAGGCGGAGGCGGAGGCAGGCTGAGTGGGTGATGGGGTGGAGAATGTTACCATTGAAATATGGGAAAGACAAATTATTGGTTTTTCTTTGAGTGCGCTTAAAATGAGACATACGGTTTAATTAAAATGAAGTGGAGTAAAGCGTGTGAATGGGAATTTGAATTGCAGTCACAGTCACAGTCACACATTGATGAATGCGTTCCCCATGCGAACTGAGCAACTGGCAAACGATAAAATCTATGATAAAATGCCTATGAATTTCAGAGTTTAATTAGCGCGCAATTTGAGGGTGAAATTCAAATGATAAATATAGTTCAATTAATGGGGGCATGGGGTAGCACATGCAACGATAGATATGCAGAGATATATAAAATGTGAGAGAGACAGAGAAGGATAGACATATAGAGGGAGATGTTTACAAATTAGATAGCAAAATAAAAAATATAGAGATGTGTAAATAAATTACTGTGCTAATTTATAATGTTATATTTATGTATATTTAAGATGTATATCGATATAAAAATGAGTATTTTGCGATTTATTGCTTTTTTAATATTTCCATACAAAAGAGAAAAGAAGCGAGTTGTTTAGAGAGGGTAAAAAAGCATATGGGCTAATAAGACTGATCTCTAAAAAGACAAAAGGCATAGAGCAGTGAAACAATTAAATTAGTGTAAATAAGAAGAATCAAAAATAGAAGAGAAAATAGAAGTGCAGTCGAGTGGAGCAAAGAAACTACTCAGACATGAGACTATAGAAAAAAAAAGATAATATATGAGCTGAAAATATAGATCCAAAATATATATTTAAAAAATTTTTGCTTTACATTTCTGCTTTAAATAAATATTTCAATTATTACTCTGAATAACTCTATCTAAAAAATAAAAATAAAAAGAAAGTAAATTATTTGAACTGTTATTTAATGTGCAACTTGAGAAAAGAGCTGATTGTGTCTATGTTAAGCGAGCCAATGATTTTTTCGTTCTTTTACTACTATAAAGAAAATATTTAAAATATTTACAATTTACAATTATATTAAAAATAATTATCGATAATGAAATATATCTATTAATTTTAATATTAATATTAAAACTATTTTTTTATTTACCTATATTTATTAATATTTTTTTATTTATTTACAAAATATTTAATATTTATTAAATTTATTTTGCAACTATTTATTCGATTTTATAAATTAACTTTTCTTAACTGCGAGCCTCTAATATACAACTAAAATTTAAGATTTTGACCTGGCAAACTTTATATGTTACATGATTTAAATTACATTTGATAATGAAATATGAATTGGCTATTTTGAATTTAAATTGACATAACACTTCTGCATGCGTGTGTGTGTGTGTGTGTGTGTGTAAACTGACAATACCACCGTAACGTTGACCGATTGATGTTCATATTGTTTCACCGTTCAGATCTCACTCACACATCAATCAGTATCGACCACATCCGCCCCCCGCGTTGTTAATTTGCGTTCTCATTTTAAATGGCATTCATTGCATATGCAATGCGTTTATTATGCACATTTATCGCATTACACAAACAATGGGCGTTTAATATGGTTTAACACACATATTTATACAGTCGATTATACATTAATGAGATGACCAACCGCGCATTGTTAAATACTCGCAATTCACACAGCGAACTCTTCCAATTTACTCAAAATTGCACGTTTTTAATTTCCGTTTCAATTACTTGTACCATATTTCGCATCAAAATATCAATTTTCAAATTCAAAATCTTTGATTGTGAGTGAAAAGAAAATCAAATATAAGCCATCTGACCGGGAGTGCCTGACAAGGATATAACATGCATATGACATTCCAATCATTCGATTATTATTTTCAATAACATAAATATACATATAAGAATACGGTCGAACAGTACCGACTAAGGTCGTGCTGATCAATGATATTTACTATATGAGCTATGTATGCATATATTAAATATGCAATTTAATATTAAATATGCAATTTATTCATTTTCTGTCTAGCTATAAAAGGCCAGATATTTCGACTGTGACAAAGAGCTAAAGGTATAGGCACAACGTTGCTTGGTTAACACTGGTTAACTTAAATATCTTTACGTCATAGCTAGCAAAGATTTTGTTATCTACAAAGAGGTATATTTTACTCACACTCTGTGAAAAAACTCAGATTGCTTCGATTTCTCAACAAGTTCGTTCGCGTTCGACGCTCAGTCTTTTTTCCGATCGTTTAGTTGAGTTAAATGAGGCAAGCAAAAGGTTTTTTCTGCATGTATTGGTATTCTAGCGTAGCTCGTGCTCGCATATGAATTGAGTGAGTGAATGTGAATATGAATTCATATTCATCGTTTTGAGTTCCTTGCTTAATAACTGAGTTTGATTGAGCGAACACAAAACTTAACTCTCCCAAAGCAATGTTCGTTAAAAGAGCTTTACACGAATAGTTCATTCCAATGCACTCAATCGAAATTAAAAACAAATGGAGCGAAAGCAAATGAGAGAGCGTAAAAGCGTAAATAAAAGAACGGGTAACAGCTATTTTCGAGCTATGAATTTTGGCTATACAATGATTGTCATATAAATTATAAAATCCAATTGTTTCAATTTAAAAAATTGAACATAAATTTGCATAATTAATTTATAATAAGATACATAATACGATGATTGGCATATCAACTACAAAATACTAGATACACTTTTTTTTAGTTTAAACAAATTAAAAATAATTTTTTTTTTTTTTTGCAAAGGGAATACATATTTTATAATTATTTTATAATTATTATTATTAAAAATAAAATTTCATTATTAATTTCATAGTTTTTTGCAAAGGGAATACATATTTTATAATTATTATTTTTGAAAATCTAGATATATATAGAAAAAGAGATAAAATATTATTTACTCTTGTTTTTTTTTTTTTCCTTTAAGATTTGTGCCGTTCAAAGTTAGCGTTCCTTAAGAGTCTTACCAACAAGCGACTTGTCCTATTTATTCAGTCTGTGTTTATAATTAATATTTAGCCCTTACTATGTAGTATACTTTTTAGAGCTACTGCAGCACTTGCCGTGAAACGGGCAAAGCTGATTCGTGGAATAAGTGAAAATACTCTATAACAGCTTTCAGAGATACATAGAAATTTGTTAAGAAATAATTACAACTAAAATATTAAAATTTTTATAACAAAAAAATAATAATAAAAATAAATAAATAAATTTAGTATAAAATATATTTGATTTATTTTTATTTTTCTCATTTTTTCTAGCATATAGACCAGGGCACACTGTCTCGTCCAGCATTTCATAACATGATTACTTTTCATTAGCAAAAGTTTCGCTAAGAATTTCAGACCAGTTTGCTTTGCCCCACACATATATATTCACTTATGCGTGCCTCGACTAAGTGTTGGTCCGACCCAAACAATGGGACGCTACAAACATTGACGACAAATTGCTGCGTTGTTGATGCTTGCTTGTTGCAGCAGCAGAAAAAGGGAAAACTAATAAAATGTACAATATTTAGCCATAGCAGCATAAATGTGTGCGTGTATGTGCGTATATGTGTGTGTAGTTGCTATCGTTTGAATTTCATTTCGGCTCATACGCAGCATGCGGCTATCTGCGCTGTTGGCGATAACGTAGCGTATACGCAATGTGTGTTATATCGGCCTGCACACACACAGACACAGACACATATATATAAACATATTCACACACACAGCAGCGCATTCACACTCCTCAATGTACATATATGAGCATGTGTTCACATAGTTTGTAGACCTGGCATGTTTCAGCAATTGGCAGTGCTCCAGATTATCGAGCCCCATGTTTCCCACCTCTATGCGCAATTGATGCTGCTATGGGGAATTTATATTAATTAGTGTGGGATTCTGTGCAGCTATTGTCTGCAAGCTAACTAAATTGATAAGGCAGCTTGCAGCACTAAGCCTTTCGCTTATGCTTAAATATGTAGTAAATTAATTGCTGTAATAGCTCAGAATATATATATATAGGTATTATAACATATATAAGTTGAATTAATATTATTACATGTATTATTAGATTATAATTAAAACGAAAAAAAAAAATTGTTCAAAGTACAACTAAAGGTAGCAGAAAAATATTTTAACAAAATACTCAAATTAATGAAATATGTAAATAAATAAAAAAAATATATATAATAATAAACAAAAATATGTATAACTAAATTAAATTGCATTTAAAAATAGCAGGAAAAAATGTGTTTATTATATAAAAATACAAAATAGAGAAATACAAATAGAGAATATATATATATATATATATATATATATATATATATATATATATATATATATATATATATATATATATATATATATATATATATATATATTATTTATATTATTTTTATTTTAGTTTTTTTTTTTTTTTCTTTGACAGTTAACGTTTTATACAACATAATCCAATTATATATGTACATATATCCGTTTCTACAGATATCTCAATTTTATTCGCTTTCAGCATTCATTGCATGAAGGCATATTAAATTAAGTTAAACGAGTTAAATTGAATATATTTTTCAATATGTATAAAAACAAAACAAAGTAACTAAAGGATAGCAGAAACCTTGTTTAAAAAATATACAAATTAAAAAAAATTGTTAAATGCTGTGTTTCGTAAATATTTTAATTTCATTTTATTTGCTTTCAGCTTTGAGCGTAGTTCGCATTAAACTCATTTTAATAATACTATATATTTATGATGTCGAACAAAATTTAATTTAACTTAACTTCATTAGTTTTACAAGTTAAAACAAAAAAGAAATAATAAATAAAATATAAACAAACATTGCAGTCACTTAAAATTGTTTCGGCAATGTAAATTTTGCTCGTTTCGGGCTCAATTCACAAAACATGTATCTAAGTAGAGGGCATCGCAATGTCAGCTAGCTGATTGCGAGCAATCATTCCCAATATTTCGTCCGCCTTGCCGAATGACAAAAGCGATTCACTCAGCTGTCAGGGCCATAAGTGACCAATGTCCTGTGCCCAAAGGGCGCATGCATAAGAACCCAAACAACAATCCAAACAGACATTGCTCTGATGTCTTGCTTGTAGACACGCACTGTCGCATACGGAGGTAATGAAATCTTGCCACGGCTGCTGCGAAAATAGTTCGCATTTATGGAGCACGTCTGGAGCAAGTGCTTTGCGAACTGTCCCCAGTTGTTGCGCTTCACAATTGTTTCTGATTTGGCACAGGATGCTAATAACAATTTGCTCCGCCCGGAAAATGATATGGCAGGGAGTGCGCTTAAAAACTCATTCAATACAAGCATTTGGCTTGTTTGGTCTCCTATCTCTCCTACCTCTACGCTTCAGGTTTCTCGCTCTGCCATTTGCTACTTTAGCACTTTGAAGCCAGAGCACGCAACCTGCCCATGAAGTGAGCTAACAACTGTTACCTCCGGTTCGGGTTGTACTTTTGGTATAGCTACAGAAGCGTTTCCTCAATAATTTTACCGGCGGCTGTTTAACAAACTTTACCGGCGCCATCTTCGCTCCTTGCAACGTCTTCGTCCTTCTACTTCTCACACAGCCAACAGACACAAAAAACCAAGAGGGCGAGAGAGAAAGATAGACTGAGACTGAGACTGCGACTGAGAGTCAGCTGTGAAAGCGGCTGCATTTTATTTCATTTCCGCTCGTTTTTGCTAGTTGTGCATATATTGATATCTGCAGCGATTTTTATGCTGCGCCGGCGACTGCGGCTGCGGCCGATGCTAGCCTATTTCTATATAGGAAATGACATTGCCAAGTGCAACTTATTTGATTTGTGTGTTTGAGAGAAAACATTAAGCAGTTGTAGCTTAGAGAATATTCGTTGCAAGTTTCATTTTCCAAAAATCTCCAATTTCACGTTGCACATTTCAATTTATTTTCGTATATTTATGAGCAAAGTTTTGGGCAAAGTATTTAAACCAAAAGTTATTTTAAATTTTTTATTATTTTATTTACTTTTATTATAATTGTTTTAAAATATTTCGTGCATAAACTAATAGGATATTTGAAATTTGTTTTTAAACTTAAATATATTTTATTTAGAGTTAATTATCTATTAAACTTATATATTTATATAAACAAGTATGAATTACTATAAGTTTTAATGCTGAAACTTTTAATATTATTTACCAAAATTTTATTTAAAACAAAAAAGCATATTTAAAAACTTTATATTACTTTAATAAAAATTTAATTTAATAATATAATATATTCATTACAAATAGTAATAAATTTAATATTGAATATTTAAAATATATAAAAGAAAATTGTATTTTTTAAATTTATGTAAAGAAAATTATATATAAAATATAAATATACATTCAACTTTAATTTGTATAATATCTTTATATAAAAGTGAATTATTTTAAATTAAATTTAAAAAATTTCTTCTTTAGATGTATATATTTAAAATACTTCTGTTTATATTAATATTCAAAACAAACTGTTTGATTTTGTATTTTTAAATCATTTATTTATTTCATTTACTTCCTACAACTATTCTCAATTGTTCGATTAAATAAAAGCAGACCAAATATACAAAAATATTTGTAAATTCTTTTCCACTTTCACCACATGCCTCATGCATAAGATCAATGTTCTCTTGTAAAAAAAATTGTTTACTTTTACAGGTTGAATTAAAAAAAATGTGTTCGAATTTACGTTAAAATTAAAAGCTTGTCCATGATCTTTTTTTTTTTTTTTTTTTTTTGATTTTTGTGCGGCATTTAATTGAAAAATAAATTAAGAAAAATTCCAAATAAATACTATCCGAAGAGCAAACCTCTTTGCGCGACGTTCATTAAAAAAGTTTTTAGGCCAAAAGCAACACGTACGAAGGAAAAGTTTGCAATTGTCAAAAACTGCAACAAGGAACTCAACCGCAAAAAAGACATCACTGGAAAAGTTTCCAGAGTCAAGTGCCGAGGTCTGTCTAGTACTGCTGGCTCCTTAATAAAAATCAAGAGTCCTCTCTATGTCTCTCTCTCTCACTTTCTGTCTCTCTCTTTCTCTGTTTGGAACCCTTTCTTAATCAGTGCCTCTCGAAAAGTAGATGCTAGAAAACTTTGACATCTGATGCCCCACACACAAAAGAGAAAGAGAGAGAGAGAGAGAGTGAAAGTTTTGCAAATTAAAACAATGTCAGCAACGTTGATGCAACAATTTGCTGTGTTGCGCGTTGATTAGAGTTTCCAGTGGGCCGTGTATAAAGCAAGTTGCCAGCACGCCTAAGCGGCAGCCATATTAATTTTTCATTTCCCAGCTCAGTTCGTCTTACTATCCAGCTATATTTTTTGGCTTGCCTTTCCTTACCTAAATCTTTTACTCATTGAAAATGGACAGTGTGGTGCGTTTTGGTGGTTGATCAATTTGGAAAACATATTCTTATATATTATAAACAAATCAGATATCAGTTATAGATATTCCTCGAGAAAACTTAGGCTTCATTTTCTAACCGGGGCTTAGATATATTGTTCTTATCCGTTATATTTGAAATTTTTTATTTTTTTTTTCAACATAGTCTTCTTGCTATCCTATTACCTGTTACTGTTACTGTTACTGTTAAATAGGTTTTTATTAATCCATTAAAATATGTTCTCGAAAATCAAGCTTTCGAAAATCGTAAATTGATAAGTATCTTACATAAATATAATAAAATTCTTTAAAAAAAACTAATAAGTAAATAAAAATTAATAATAAAAAAAATAAATAAATAAATATAAATCATTATAAATAAGTAAGATTTTAGTATTCATTTATCTGTGAAAAGACAAGTTCTGAAGCGTTTTTGCAACAAATATATAAATGTAACTGATAGCTTAGAGGTTTGTCATAAAAAACATTTTTGTCTTAAGAACAAAACTCTTTTTTGTTAAAAAAAAATGTTATCATACAAATATTCATAAATTCATATTCTGCAGTCAGCTAATACGAATACAGAATTTCCATTTACAAGAAGTATTTCGTTTATTTAGTTTAGCATATTTTCCCCTGGTCTATTAAATTCAAAGTTATAAAAGTCTAATGTAAATTTTATATTTATTAAAATATATTTCTAATCTTTAGTTTTCATGTTCATTGTTCATTAAATGTGTTTGAACTTTCCATAAAAAACTACCTCTTACTGCTATTCAACATTTCATTACAGGGTATCTCCCCCGTTGCTCACTTGCAAATATATAAAAAACGATTTTTTCTTTCTATTTCTTCTCTTTGTTTGTTGCATTTTGTATTTTGGTTTTATTGCTTGGGCTTTCGTAAATCTTTCATCAGTTGCCGCTGATCCGTTCTGTGTGCTCGTGCATCCAGCATCCACCATCCAGCATCCAGCTGCTGGCGTAATTTTTCCACGTCCTGTAACTTGTCGTCTAACCTCTGGCATTCTCATCCAGCTGCTCCGCTTGTCACACTATTTATGAGTTTATTATTTTTTCGCTGCTCTATTATTTGGCATACAGCAGCCCAGCTTCCAGCGCAGTGCTTAAAACTTCTTTCATTACAAGTGCTGCAATTTCTCATAGTTTTATTTATTATTTTGTTGGATTTTTCTTCTTCTTCTTTTTTTTGAGCGGTTAACATTTTTTACCCCTTGCGTTTATTTTGCTGGTTTTTATTTAGTGGCTTTATTTTCGTTATTTTCTTTTTTTGCACCCTTTTTCGCAGTTGCTTAAATTGTTTGCAATTTTTGTCAGTTGGCGGTTGGCGCTGCGTGTTTTATTATGAGAGCAGACGACGATAAATAGTTGTTCTCTTCACCACCAACTGAAGGTTCTGTTTATTTTTGTTTCATTTTCATTTTCATTTTTTTTTATTTATTTATTTATTTTTTCTGGGTTTTAATTATTGCCATGTTGGCTGTGGGTGCTTCCCACAAATGAGAAATTTGTGCAAAAATAAAAACGAAAAGAAAAGAAAAACTTGTTATGAGTAGTTGGCAATTTGCTGCAGCCAATTTTCTGCTTGGCAAAGTTGTGAGTGGGGATCGGAAAGCGACATTTTAACAGACACTGACAAAGTCTTCACCTGCCAATGATAAGCCAATGAAGTCCCTTTGGCTACTTTATAAGCCAAATGAAATGACATTTTTAAATGCTGTGCAAAGAGTTGCACCAAATGTTATTTGGCCCGTTTGAAAATGTGTCGTGATGACTTTAGCTACTCTCATTTGGCTTTCTAGTTGGGAATGAAAGAAATTACCTTAAAGCAAGTGTTATTTAACATAATTAATTAAAGTTTTCTTTTATTTCGTTAAATATATATATTTTTATAGACGCATGATCTGATGTATTGTACTTGGTTTAATTTTTTATCATCTCCCTTTCCCATGGTATTATTTCCCATTTATATATTTCTCATTATATGTCTCTTTTACTCCTTCTGTGTTTCGCTTTTATTTGTCTTGTGTGTCTTTTTTGCTCCTTTCCTATCTCTTTTATTCTTGCTCACTCAATTTTTAGTTCTCTCTAAATTCATTGTGTTTTGCTTCTTATGTATCTCTCTTTCTATGTCGCGCTCTCTCTCTCTCTCTATCTCTCTCTCTCTCTCTCTCTCTATCGCATGCTATCTATATGTATATATGTATATATACACTCTCTCTCTCTCTCTATCCCACTCTATATATATCTCTCTCACCCTCTCTCAATCTATCTATTTATATGTGTGTCTCTCTCTCTATAAATCTCTCTGTCTCTCTCTATCACTCCTTATGTGTTTCTCCCTCCCTCTCTCTCTCTCTTTCTTTCCATTTGCACTTCCCTCTTTCTGCTTATTCAGAGAGATCTCTATCTCTCTCTCGTCCTCGTTCTGTATTACTTATATTTTCTGTTCCTCTCTATCTCAGCCTCTTTGACTTACTGAGCATTGCAATAACTGCTTAAGAACAGCATAAATTACGTTTCGTTTGTGAGGAAGCAAAGACATATTACTTTAGACGAAATAAAATTGCATACAAATTCAGTAGAAAATTAAAAAATTATATTTATATTCTATGCTTCAGTCTATGCACTCCATTTCGTTTCAACTCATTTTGTGGACTGCAAATATGTTCTCCTCTCTTTTTCAATTTTTTTGTTAAACAACCTTTTTTAACATCGAAACAACCTCATTTTATAGAAGAACTTTAGATATGCTATCAATTTAAGGAAACTGTAATTTTTCAAACGCCCCTTAGTACATAAGTATACCATAAACTATGAGAACTCTTGACTAAACTTTACAATCACTTGAGGGAAATGTCGTTCGCACTCCCTCCCCCCTCTCTCTCTCTCTCCTCCTTCAACTGAACTCATCAAACACAAAAGTTCAAGTTCTTTATTTTGGCCAAAATCAAGCCAAGCGATGTGTTTTACAACTTTACAAGATGCCCCCGAGCAGTTGAAGCAAAAAAGTAAAAGATTTCTTTGCCAAGTATTTACCACTTATATGCATATAAAAAGTGCACCAACAGACGCGATGCCAAATACTTGAGCATTTATTTCATTCGCTCCAAATACAACATACAAAGTTGCAGAGTCAAATGCTGCAAAGTACTTTGCCACACCTGACTTTTAAGACCCAAGGCAAAGAAATGAATCAAAATATATTTGGTTATACAAAATAAATAGAAAATATTTATGCAAACGAGATTTTCTTAGACTGGCAAGATTTTACGCGTGTCTTCAAAGTATATATACTTTTAGATAATTAAGAAAATATAATTATTTATGATTTTTTATTATTAATAATATATTATTGTATTTATTGATTTATACATATATAAATGAATCAGAACACTTTTGATTAAATGACAAATAAGATTTTAGCCATTAATTTAGAATTAAAAAAGGTTTTTTTTTTATCGGTGAAGTTTATATACCAAGAATAGTTCCAAGTTTATCTTTTAAATAATTTAGAAAATATAAAACAATAGTTTTTATTTATATTTCATATTATCAGTTATTTATATATAAGTTACTAATTATTTTTTTATTTTTTTTTGTTTTTTATTTTTTTATTTATTTATTTTTTATTTATTATATATATATTATATTATATTTATATATTTATTATTTATTTATTTTTTATTTTTATTTATTTATTATTATATATATTTTTTATTTAAAAAAAAAATTTTTTTTTTTAATTTGTATTTATTTATTTTATTATTTTTATTTATTTATTATACACTTACATGTATACTTATTTGCTTTACATTTAAGTTTCACATTAATAGAGCTAATTAAATAGCTATAGAAAAAAATGTTAAATAATTTTAATTCAAAAACGTTGAAGATTTTCCATATTTTCATATTATTTGAAAATTCTAAATTAAACATTAAAATTATCTACATTATTTTAATGCTTTACGATTTGTTTACACTCAATAAATATATAATATATATATTGTAAGCATTCAAGAAATTCGTATATAAAGTATAAAGTTAATTGGCTTGCTTCATGCCAGAAATGGCAAATCATTTGTTTTTGATGAAAATTTAAGGGACGTGACCGCCTATTTGGGTAAGGGAGCACAGCAATTTAAATGGACTATATAAATAAAACGATACAGCAGCTGGCGCAAAGACCAACAAAAACAGCAACAAAAATATTGTGAGAGTCCCTTGGAGCAACAGCTGGACTTGGCCATTGGCACAACACGCTGTCCGTCCGTCCGTCAACGTCTCCAATATCCGGTCAAATATTTTTGCAATGCTTTGCTTTTCACTTTTACTTTTTTTTTATATTTATTTTTATTAACAAACGGAACCCGATTTATACAAATATATATATATATATATATATGTGTGCATATATTATTTTCATGTATATATGTGCGCGTTGGTCCCTTATTTATGTTAGGCAGCGGCAGCACGCGGCGTAAGCAAATTGCTAACCAAAAAGCTGAATAGTGACTATAAAGACGGCTTATCTGTTCAAATATTTGCAAACAGTCAATTAAATAATAATAGACAATACTGTCACTAAAATAAAGAAATAAAAATAAAAATGTAATAATTGCCAGGTTTACTATTCCATCCTTATTAAAATTTCAAAATATTTAAATTGAATTTGAAAAAAAATCACGCACGGCGAAAACTAGAACTGTGTATTTTTATATGTACAAATAAATATATATTTGTGAAAATGAATAGCAAAAAAAAAAGGAATAAAACAAAATAAAATGCACTTGGAAATTGACAAAATTGATTGACAAAAATCATGTCACACAATGATTTTTGAAGAATTTTAAATTAATAGCATTTTATAATGATTTTTTTTAGAATCTTTTTTTTTTTTTGTAATTGTCTTAAACGTAATGTATTTTGTTTTTAGCAAGTAGTTTTTTTTTTTAGTATGTTAAAATAAATTGCATTTTATAATGAATTTTTAAATGAATAGCATTTCACCTTTTTATACCCTGAACCCATTAAAAATGGGAATTCAGGATGTAATGATTTTGTGAAAACTCATGTAAGAGGCAGAAGGAGACGTCGCAGACCCCACAAAGTATATATATTCTTGATTAGCATAAAAATATTAGTTAAAACAGCCCTGTTTATCTGTCCGTTCGTATGAATGTCGAGATTTTGGAAACTACAAAAGCTGGAGAGAAATTTCACATGAATACTCGTATGCTAGTAACGCAGTACGAGTTTATTTTGTTTATTTCGATTCTCAACTCATTCCGTTTCCAAATTATCGATAAAAATCTAAAATACGTTTTTTACGTTTATGAGCATAACTTCTATTCCGTTTGAACTAGAGGCTTCGATTTTATATATTTATGGATACGCAAATCTCCCCTCCCCTCTCACCAACAATTTGAAAGAAAAAAACACATTTCAAATAGAGACTTGCAATTTGGCAAATAGACACATATATATGCCATTAATATATTCGAAAGTTTCATGAAATGGAGTTATAAGCGTCCAAAGTTCAGCCTAACCCACGGCAGCAACTGAGCAGAGCGTGCGCTCATACACGCTCTTTGCAGTGTTCAGGGTATTTGGTAGTCGAGCAGTGTCGACTGGAGCCTTTTTACCTGTTTTTATTTATTTTAAAATGATTTTTGTTAGCCCTATTAGAATTCTGTTTGATTTTTAAATGAATAGCATTTAGTGATATTAAAATTGTACGATTTTGAAATGAATTATTTAAATGTTTGAATGAATCGCATTTTATGATTTGTTTATTATAATATTTAAATGAATGATTCGAATTTCACGATTGTTTTAATAAGTTTCATCATGTTATCAATTGTTATTAATTAATATAATGAATATTTTGATTTTTCCACAATTTGTAAATCGCATTTCATGAAATATTTCATTATCGTTTTTTTTTTTTTTAATTTTAGAAGAAAATTATCGAACCTTGAATTTTAGGTATCTAAATTAAGCTATGGATATTGAATGGTGCTTTATTATAGTTTAATGGTTCATTTGATAAATATGTTCAGCAATAATACCTTCTTATACTTCATTATACTGTAAGTAGTTTGGGTCAATAGATTTTTAAAGAATAATTAATGTTAATGAAAAGATTTTCAAATATAGAATATAGATTCTGAAGTATGTCAACTGTTGATCAGTTGAGAATAAATTTTAAATTGTATTCAATACAGAAACTTTTGTAGAAAAGTCTGGAAAGTCTTTTGAGTATGCTTTATAAACGAATATAAATGTAAAAAATTTAAAAGGCGGCTAAAAATATTTAAAGATAATTTTCCTATTATTTTAATCCACTACTTTCCATTGTTGATCAGCAAAATTCGGTTGTCAAAGTAATTTTTCAAACTGTCAAGAGCATGCCGAAATACGCATTCACAATCAAATAAAGTGAATATGCCGGCAACAGATGCTACTGTGCCACTGTGTGGGCTGCTATCATTATTGATGCGCTGTTCGGGCTGCTGGCTGTTGATTTTACTACAAAATAAATACGCGGCGGAGAGACAAGACAGAGCTAAATAAATAACATATAAAGTCCAAAACTGATAAGGAAATACGGACGTTAGTTGACATATGAAAACCGAACTGAAATCAAATCTAATCAACAGAGAGACAGTGAATGAGACAGAGAGAGAGAGAGAGAGAGAGAGAGTGAGACAGAGGGAATGGATAGGAGAGAGATGACAGAGTAGCGCAGCTTCTGCAGCTGGCATTCATTGATATATGGACATCGATAGATATAAATTCTAGATGCCTAGACATATATGCAAGTTGATATGGCATTGTCAGCGATAGTGCTGATGATAATACAGTCTGACAGCCATTAGAATGGCAGATGGCATGCGTGCGTTTGGGCATGTTTGCTTGCTAGGGCCATTGTGATATACGCGTCGCAATTTTCATTCACATTCAGTTTTCATTCAACCGACGACGCATTGCATTCGCCATTCGCCATTAGCCATTAGCCATTCGCCGTGTAAGCCGAAACCGACAAAGATGCTGGAAAACGGACAGCGACTGCGACCGTATCTATCTATCTCGATGGCAGAGACACAGACACGAGCCGAACCCCACAGAGAACGAGACTTCAAATCCGCATTGTGTGAGTGTGAGTGTGAGTGTGAGTCTCAGTGTGGGTGTGAGTGTATGCGTGAGTCTGTTCGTCGGGCTCAGCACGAGTCAGGCACGGACACAGATTGTAGCTGCCAGCATCAGAGGCGGACAAACAGCAGCTCATTCGTGTTTTCCGCTTCGTGCAAAGCGGACGTTAGTTCTCATTCAGAGTCGAGAGTCGAGCATCGAAAGTCGACAGGGTTTTGCGCCGTGTTAACCGGAAGTAAGGATAATTTTGCACAGTGTTGCATTTGTATGGTGTTTCGTCTTGTATTTGATCCTGTTGCGCCGTCGCAATTGTTAGCTGCCTAAGCCAAACTAAACTGCTCTGCCATTCAAAATGGCGGCAGTCTCTGTCTTTGTCACTCTGTCTCTATTTCTTTCTCTGTTGGCAATCGCGTGTTTAACGCACCGGAAGTGCTTTCAGAGCCCATTAATGCGTTGCGCTTTTTGGGCAAAGCCAAAATGCAACCAAATGTGTAAAATCGTGTAAAACTGTGCGGAAAAAAAGGCCTAACGAGTGTGAAAGTAGAATGCACAGAGAGAGAGAGAGAGAGAGAGAGAGAGAGAGAGAGAGAAGAAGGAAAAAACGCCACAAAAACATAACTCAAAATGATGAAAAATTAAATGCACAGAATGAACTTCAACAGTAATTGCAAAAAACACAAAAATAACCTTAAATACTTGGAAAAACTCTGCACACATGTGAACTCAATGAAATGAAATGTAATTTTTATACAAAAAATTCAACGTGTTCAGCGCACGATTCAATCAACAGCTGATAAGAAAGTTCAAAAGTTCAACATTGAAAGCGGAAAATATTTCTATAAAAGTTTTTTAAAAATATATAACATTATCGCGTGTGTCTACTCTTCCTCTCTCTAGCTCTGTATTTTATTTGATAAGCAACTATGAAAGAGACGATGAGATAGGAGTGAGAGCGAGAGAGAAAGTCTAATTAGAGTGCTCTTTAATACTATCTAACGACATTTGCATCGCAACCATCAATGAAGATGCAAAAATCTATTTCCACTTGACGCTTTGTTCAATTGTGCCTGCAGGCCAAATGAAACCAATCGAAACAAATATGCAAAACTAAGCAAATTGTGTTTTAATGAAATGCAACATTTTAATTAAATTCGTATTTTATATTCACCAATTAAATCAAGAAATAATTGCAAAACGTGTTGTTAATGGCTAAACTGATAAGTGGCTCTGAAATGGAAGCAAAGCAGCTAAGTGAAAGACACATCCACTCAAAACTATTTAATTACTATTTTATTTTTTATTTTCTAAAAATATGAAATATGAAATATGAAATTGATAATCAAGCATTCACAAAAATTTGTGGCCCTTGGCATCGCTTGAAATGTTTTTGCTGAAAATTTTATTGCAGAATTTGAGAAGTCCTCTTGATTTTTAATTTCATAATATTGTTTTATTTCCATTTGCAATGAAATGCATATTTAAAATTTAAAAAGAGATTTTTTTTTTTTTGTTAAAATTTTAATTCGTTTTTGCTTTTGTTTTTCCTCATAGATAAAATTTTAAAATGAACTCGCTGAAATATAAGTTCAAGATTTATCTTGTGTTAGAGATATTATAGATATTTATTGATAACAGCTCGGGTTGTTAATTTAAGGATTTGAAAACATTTTTTTTTTTTTTTTTTTTTTTTTTTTTTTTTTTTTTTTTTGATTATTTTACTTCATTTATTACATTATTTTATTTATTATATTATTCATCTTTATATGATAAGATGCTCAATGATTTTATTGTTGAAGCAAATAATACATATCAGAATGACTCGACTTATTTTCCATATTTAAATGGGGAAGTGAGTTTATAAGAATAATTGATGAAGACCACATTTCAAATTTGTCTATGAAAATATATACGGAAACATTGAAAAAAATAATTGTTATTTAGTATATGAATATAAAAGCATGTTAATTGACAAAATAAGAGATAAGGATTTCTAGCAGTAGATTGTGAATCAATTTTAGAATAGAGAATTAATAAATTTTATTTTAAATTTATTATTCTACAGATATTTTCTTTCTAATATATATAAATCTATGCCAAAAATATATTTTAAATAAGCTAGCTAGAATAGATTTCTAATCTATATAAGTATATGCCATAAATATAAAATATATGCTTTGCTATATTTGATTATACTATATATAGCGTGCATATTTCTTATTGAAATAAAATATAATTTGAGCCATTGATGTGAAAATAAAAATTGGGCAACCACTCTCAAAATCAAATATATCAATTCTATCGAAATTCGAGTACTCTGCAAACATTCTCATCTGAACTGAACTGAAATGGCAAAAACAAACCAAAGACTCTTGGGTCGAATAATATAAAATCGCCGTTAATTCAAAAAATTGTTTTGAGTCGCATTCAATAAAAACTTTCAATAAATTATAGTAAATTCTAATCTCATTTACTTTTGAATTATCAGAACATTTACAGAATTACAAAATTATATAAATACATATATGTAAATAAATATATGTAATATGCTTTTTATATATTTAAAATATTAAATATTGCTTTATTTATTTTAAAGAAAATGCAGAAACAGAAAAGTAGAAAAAAATATTTAGTTGACAACTGCAAATATATTAGTTTAAAAAAATAATAATAAATTAAAAATTTTTTTTAATAAAAACATACTTTATATAAATATATATATATACAAATTTGTGATATTTATCTATATATATTTACATATTATTTATAATATTATTATTACTATATTTTTCGCTCTTTACAATTTTGAATATCTCGCACTTAATCTAAAATGCATTTTATTTAATTTAATCGCCAACAGAGTACCCCTCTGCCTCAGTTCGACTCTGAGTATATTTGAGAAGAAATTTGCAGCATAATTAAATTTCTGATGCTAACATACACTTTACACATATGCACGTGTTCTGGATAAGTTATGGCTGTTAGTGGCGCATAAGATAGTTATTGCCCAAAATTCTTCGCACCCTCTTAAGCTGCTGTCAACTGCATACGTATGCTTTATATATATATGTATATATATCAGTATATATGTATATATGTATATATGTGTGTGTATGTGCATGTACGTGTGAAACATTTGTTCAAGGCAAGCCAACTAACTGCAACTCGTTCACTTTGCTTAACTTCCAAAAAAAATGAAAAAAAATTGGCGCACAAGTGGTGCAAAAGACAACGGAATCCAAGTAAAAGACAGCAGACTTCCTTTTTCCTGGCACCTACTCAGGTGGTGTTACGCTCTTCGTTTGGTATTTTTTTTTTTGTATTTTTTGTTTGTTGTATTTTTTTTTCTTATTTGCTCGTGTACCACGCCGCGTATGATTGTTGCGTTCAAAAATTGCATTTCAGACAGCATCGTTTGAGAAAAAACGTTGCATATGTATGAAGACAAGCTTTCGCTCTGTGTGCGTGTCTGTGTTTCTCTCTCTGTGTGTGTGGGAAAGCGACAAATGCAAAACAGTCAAAGATGCTTTTCTGAAAGCAGGTAAAAGCAACGCCCCAGGTAAAACGCCCACACCATACGATTTTCCCAATTCTGTTCTACCATTTGCGTCTGTTCACATTAAAGCTAAAGGCAATTATTGAATTTTATGGTAAAAATTTGCACACTTCAAATCAACTCAAATTCAAGTGCTATACTAGTAACTATTGGGGATTCTTTCATTTCTCGTCTTTCTTTTCTTTGTGTGGACAATATTGTCTTGTGCGCAGCGCATCAATCTACTTTAACCCGAAGGGGTTTTTAGGGCGTGCAGACACGTGCCGACATATTTAGTTGAGCAGGCAACACCTTGGGGGCAATGTGATGGAGTGATGGATTTAGCTGCGAACTCAAGGAACTAGCTAAGCGGTGGGCTTAGTGTGAAACGATTTGTGTCATGTTTGATTTAAGGCAACGACTTAAGCAAAACATAAGTTAAAGAGACAATGCGATGTCCTTTGACAAGGCTCAAGTCTAAATATAATCGGCTGGAATGAACAGCTGTCTTTAGAAAACCAGACATGAAATTCTCTTATATACAGACAGCGTTTGTATAAAACATAAGTCTATTCACATGATTAATAAAGTATTAAGGAAAAATGTATCAATATAAGAATAAGACTGAGAAAGAAAAAAAAAATTATATATATATACTTTATTATATTTATATTATTTATTTACACACTCTTTGCAGCAAAGAAATTAAGAAAGCTACAAATTCGTATATTTAAACATGGTTATTAAATTGAAAAAATATATATATTATTTTCAAATAGTTTTGAAATTAAACATTTTTGATTTCTTGGTACAGTAAAATTTTTTTTTACGTTTTATATTTCATAAAATTTATTAAATTTTTAGTAAATTTTAATTATGTAAATTATCTGCCATAAAGCAGCAATTTCTTTTGCAATGCTATCTCTACCACCTTTAGTTTATTTTGGCTTCATTTTTTTGTTGCTTTTTAAATCAATTCAAAAATAAAGCACACTGAGAAAAAAAACACACAGAGAGAGCAAAATGAATCATGTTGTACAGCGAAATGTTAAACAAAATTAAATATTTTTGTGTGCATAAATTCTCTTTTTGCCTCATTTATATAAAAAACCATTTTAGCTCATCTATAGAAAGATAACTTAATATACACTTATTATTTTAATAATTATTTATTTTTTTTTTACCATAAATACACGATTTTCAGAAAGCATTCTCTGTATTTGCGGTTAGTAAAATTTATTTCTATTCAAGTTTTTCTTTTTACAATGAGATATGAGCAGAAGCCCCACTGTGCGTCGGATTAGTACTTAAAATACTTTCCCTGAGCTGATAATATGATTTAAAATTAAATGAATGTGCCCAATTAAATTTAACATTTAACTCAAGTACTCAAATACTCAATACATATTTTAAAATATATATAAGAAAAAATTAAAAATATATAAAAACTAGTTTTTCTGCAGCTCGACACAAACTAATTTAAACAAATATTTAAAAATATGCCAATTATTTAATATTTTAATACTGCTACGACAAAAATCTGTATTTCAATTCAGTATATTTTAGCAAAACCGTGTATAAACTAATATTTATATATATTTTTATTATTTTATTTATATATGTACGTATGTATGTATGTATGTACATACATTTAAGTCAAAAATAATATAATTATTAACTTAACCAATAAAATGGGCCAACATAAAATGAATAACAAGCAAAAGTTTGCATAAAAAATAAACAAATTTTGGAATTCTAGATAGGAAAAAATGACAATGAAAATCATTTGCAAATTTCATATATATTTATATATATTTTTCTAATTCAAAAAATACAAATTTTAATGATTTTTTTTTTTTGTTTAATGTAGAAAATAGAATAAGTAAATCAAATTTAAATAAAATTATTATTGTTATAAAGCAAAAGTTTGTTATTGATAACGGAATTTACTTTAGAGATTTTTAGTATTTATTTAAATTATATTTAATTACATATTTGCGATATTTTTTAGTATTTATTTAAATTATATTTAATTACATATATAAACTAGTATGCGAAAAAGAAGGAAAAGGTGCAGAAACTTTTTAGATAATATGTAGAATTTACTGTAATTAATACGGTAGACAACTTTTGAAATTTTCCTTTAACGTACTTGCAAGGATTTGTTCAAAAAGTAATAATAATAATAATATACACGTATATATACTTCTATTTATTACTTTCAAAAGTGCGCAGCATAAACTAGTACGACTTCATTCATATTCTCATCACAGTATCTTCTAGACTAAAAACAATTATGTGAACCAGGTGTAATTTAAGCCTTACGAACTCAAACTAAACGAATAAATTTGTACTTTCAAATGTGAACAGTAATTATCAGTCGAATACACACACACACACAAAGATTTCAAACATTTTTAAATTGTATAAATTAAAAAGTTTAAGAATTTCTTGCAGTTCAGATGCATTTAAATTCTTGCACTTGAGAATATTTGTTGAAATGGTATTTTAGTTATTTACGCTTGAGCTAACCTCTCTCTCGGTTCTATGCTTTAATTATGAATACAATATTTGGCAGAGTAATAATGCCAACACAAGCCAATTAAGTCTTATCTAGAAAATACGAATTTATTCAGGCAAATAAATATGCAACGTGCACAAATGATTATCAACAAATGTTAAATTTTAGAGAGAATTTTGCTCAGCACAAATAATGCCTAGCATTTGAATGGAGCTTAAGGCAAACACATTGGCTGACTTACATTATAAGCCACGACACGCAACTTCCCCCAAATTATATCGAAGTACTTGTGCACTAAACATACTCACACACACACACACACACACACACACATGCATACACCACACATACATACTGCATGCAGTGTAATTATCAAATGAATGGATGATTCCGCATGTCTGTGCACAAAAGTTGCACATAGTTCATTGCTCTGGGCTGTGGCAGTGACTTGTGGCAAGGGAATCTGTAGTTGACCACTCCCTTGTCCCACCCGCCCCCAAATGTTGCTCAAATCAATACGCATACGCACTGTTGTGCACTGGCAAACATTTGCATAATTCGGCAATGCTCACTTATATACCCTTTGCACTGTTGCAACAGCGCGATCGGACACAAGTTAAGGGACTACAAAATAAATGTAGAATTATGTAAATTTATTTGAAAAAGTCAAAAGTATACGGCTGCCGTTCCCATTGGAGACGATAGAAGGTGTTCCCAAGCATTTAGCGTGCACTTTTTCTACCACATCCATTCTAGCCCGCTCGCCATCCAGCCAGCAAGCTAACACGGCCAATTCTCTGCGGGCTCTGGCAGTTTGTCTGACTGCTTTTGGCCTGGCTCTATGCCGGGTTTTATGTGGCTTAAGTCGTTCGCACTAACCGCCTGCCTTTCCGCCTTTTTGCCTTGTTGCGCTGCTGTCGTGTGTTGGCCATAGTTGTTAGGCTACTTAGATTTCTGTTGGTTTGCATACCCTTTAAAATGGCTATGGGAAAGGCTATATTGACTTTATGCTGTTATATGTATAAGAGAAAATAGTATTTTTTTAAAGTCATTAACTATTTTAATTTTTTGATTTTTCATGCCTATGGAAATGCTATAAAATAAATTATATATTAATTTTGAATTGCTGAACGGCATTTAAAGAGAGAGAGAGAGAGAGAGAGGGGTTTATTTGATGCTTTTAGCATTGACCTATAAGAGAATTGTAATTGAATATATTCTTAAAATTATTTAAAATTTAAAATTTGAAATTTATAACTTTTAATTTCGTATAGCTTATAATTAAAATTATGTTATTATTATTATTTATTTTTTTTCTTAAGGCTCCTCTAGATCTATATTTTTAAATAGTATATAGAAATCAGAAAACGAAAACAAAATAAAATATAATAATATAAAAAAATAAAATTTATATTTTTTAAAAATATATTTATTTTATTTTAATTTTTTTGCCCGACTCGAATCATTAATCTTTAAAATTTTCAAACTTAAAAATTCTAAAATTCGATTAAGGATAATTATATTAATTATTTATTCTGTTTTCATATTCAACAATTTTTTCTGAAACACGAAGGAGTCTATATTGATTTTATTATATAGAAATAGAATAGAAATTGTATTCTAATTTACTTCTATTTAAACCTTTTATTATATATAAATATATATTTTTTATTTAATATAAATAAATAAATAAATATTGCATGCACAGAAACTTTGCACATTTTAGCGTTTTTTTTTTCATATTTTATATATATAAATATATTTATTAAATATATATATATAGTATCTAATATTTACTTAGATCTTTTCATTATCTTATACTGAGCAATCCTTAGTCAGATCCTTGCAACGCAACGTTATGTTAGTTGCGCTTAGTCTTTGTCGCCACACTTTTGGGTTTACACGACTTTTATAACGTTGTAATTAAAAAAAAAAAAAAGAAGAAATGATGACCCAAACTTTAGTTGGCTTGCACGCTCAGCCCAGCCGCAGCTTGAAACTTGTGTTTTGCGTTGGCCAAGTTTCCAGACTTTTTAAATGGCATCTAATTGATATACATATATACATATATTTTTAAGTACATAAATGCACGTGTTGCTGCTGCAGCTCTAAAGCATTTAAAGCAAACGACTTATGAGCAGAAACTGTTACAAGTTTGCTAACTAAGTTGCGAGCTATGGAAGCAATGCAAAGAATTGAGGCAGTTGAGGATTTAAGGCAAATTACATTAAACTTGTATGAAAATTGTTAAATTATTTAACTGAGACTTTTACATAGTATATTGTACATATTATACATATACGCATCGACATTTATTTACTTTGTTTTTGTATAAAATAAATTGAAAAATAATTTATTTAGTTTTTATAGTTATGTTATTTATGATTTTAAAAAAAAGTAAATATTTTATATATTTATATAAAAATATATATATATATATATATATATATATATATATATATATATATATATATATATATATAATAGTAATGGAATTTTCGTTATATATAAATGTCACTCATGATGTTCTACATAACTTTTACTATTATTAAAATTGCACCTATCAAGATATTTCAAACAAACAAGTTGTTGCTTAAATAATATTCAACTCAGTTTAGTCAAAAAAAAAATTTACATAAAATTTATAAAAAATAATTAAATATGATTTTAAACGAAATAAATATTTTTTTCATTTAGTAAATTTCTATTATTATAAATTTTTCATTAAAAAATTCAATTTAAGAAACCTCTAAGCTAAATTGTATAATATGTTTAAGGTGAAGCTTGATTGGTCTTGTCCAATTTTAATTTCTCATTTCTCCTCTGGAAAATAAAACGCTCTAACTTAAAGGAATAGCAATTTTGGTCTAACTATCTACAAACTCTTCGATAACTCGTTCTTTTGGACGTTATCGCAAATCGACAACATGATTGCGGATTTAATCTGAACGTATTCTGTTGCAATTTGGCATTGAGTGTGCAGTAACTGAAAATCATGCTGCTGGCAATTTTAATCTCGTTTATTAGCCATTTTTCAAGTGCTGCACATAATTTTCAATTTTGCAATTTCTCGCCCAGGCAGCAAACGCATTCAGAATTGGCATTGGGTGTTACAAGCACCTGCAGCAGCCGGTGCAGCTCCCACGCCTCCTTCCCACATGCCTTTGTCTTTATCGAACATGGTACAAACAAGGAAGGAAAAAAAATGAAAGCTGGCACGTGTTGAACAGGAGGCGGCTGGAGGGAATGTGAAGGCAATGACGAAACATGGCACCCATTTGGATGCCATTAGGGTCATGCTAGGCTGGGCTAGGTAGCCATGATGGCCAGACTGCGAGACTGCCTGCCTGCTGAACCAAGAAAAACAATGGCAGCAGCAAAAGCAAAAACAATTTTTTTTTTTTCTTTTTTTATGTTTTTCTGAAAAAGTAATAGAAGCCGCTGCTAACGCATATTGGTAACAATTTTTTTTCCTGTCTCTGGTTTGAATTTTGAGTTCTCTTGTTGCAGTCAGTAAAGTGCCTTAAAAGGCGTGGCTGCAGGGACTTAACGTTTGTGGCACAAACAGCTTTGCAAACTCGATGAAATTTGTGTCTCTGTTGACGTGGTTCGAATTGTTATTATTGTTGTTGTCGTTGTGAAACTTTCAATAAGCGTTAACATAGACATGGCCATGAGCATGCTGCAGTCACTGTTCACAGTAAATGTTTATAGTAGTCACTGTTTCGGGGCAGGAAGTACAATTTGATTGGTAGCAGCAAATGCTCAAAGCTCTCCAGTTGATGCCCTTTGCATATGCAACAACTCTGCATCTACTTCCTACTCTCTCTCTCTCTCTCTCTCTCTCTCTCTTGCTGTCTGTCTCCCTCTGCTCGCTTTGTTATTAGATTTGCAGTTCACGACTTGCGAACGCCCTGCACCACCCAGAAGTTGCATCCTTAAGCCTTTACCAGTCACTATATGTAACTCGCCCCGCGCCACGTTTGCAACAAACGTAATTGCATTTAGTGGAGAATTTATGCTCGTATTAAATTTATACATTTCTCATACCCTGCCAGAGGTACGGTTAAACGACAGAGGAATTTGTAAAAATTACTTTCAAGATGTTTTTTATTCATCTTAACTTTTCTATTTTTTTTTTTTTTTTAAGATTCCAAATATTGCATATAATAAGCTGTTAGTCTTTTTAGTTTCATGTTTTAAAATAATAATTATAAAAAAAAGGTTTAATTTTTTTATTTTTTTTTTTTATTTTAATTTGTTAATAAAACTTCATAAAAATAAGAGGATGATAAATTTCGGGATTCTTTATTTGACTTAAGAAAACAATTTAAAAATTATTTTTATTATTATTAATCTCATTTTATGACAACAATAAAAAATCGCAAATAAAAGTTCCAAAATTAATATTCTTCCATCATAATATTTTAAAAATATTTGTGCTTAACTTCTCTACTTGAATCGCTATAATTAGTTTATGCATTAAATTAAATTGAATTTTAAGATCAAATTTTATTTAAATAATTTAAAAGCAATTGAAAATTAGTAAAAAAAAAAAATAGATGATACTCATTCGATGAGCTTTGAAGTTAAATTTTCAAAGAATTAATATGTTTAATTTTACAAAA
This sequence comes from Drosophila koepferae, assembly GCA_030914345.1. NCBI lineage: Eukaryota > Metazoa > Arthropoda > Insecta > Diptera > Drosophilidae > Drosophila > Drosophila koepferae. The sequence goes on along the minus strand of JAUESR010000198.1, from coordinate 769,138 downwards.
ATTTTATTAGGAAACTTACAAATTTTATATATATATATATATGTATATATTTTATATATATATATATGTATATATATTTGTTCATATATATATATATCAACGATAAAGCTTTACAATCGCTTACTCATAGTGTATTATTAAATTCGTTACAATGAAAAGCCATCTAACTTTTCCTTGTTTTTCTGCTCGCTAACAATCTGCTTAAGTTTCTACCTACGTGAACTTGGCTGCAGCAGCCGCGTGCCCACACTCCTAAAGCAACCAAAGAGCTCTTAACTCAACTTCACCTTCACTTGAAAATTGCATTTTGTACAAAAATGTTTGCCCTGCCCAGAAAGTACATGTATATATATACCTATATATATATATATTTCTGTGTGCATGTGTGAGTATTCCCGATATTGCATTGGGTATGGGAGAAATATGAAAACAAATGGCATTGGGCTTCTGCTGCAGCTTTTGCTTTTTGGCCAAGTAAACGAAATTTTGTGAGTCCTGGTTGTATTAAGATGGCCCAAGTTCGTTTGCCATTAAATGAGAGGCGACTTATATACATCTTAAACTAATTTGTTTCCGACTTGTATTAATATATAGATTTTCAAAGCAGAAAATATTATCAAATTATTTATTAATAGATATTATTTATTATTTTAATTGTGATAAGAAAGTTAAAACGTATACATTAATTAAATATATTTTAATAAAAAAAAATATAACGAATTAATAAATATATAAAATAAACAAATACATAATAAATTTTTATTTAATTTATATACATAATAATATTTGTTTCCATACTAATAAGATTAATTTTTTATGTTCAATTAGTTTATTATTATCCAAATATTGATATTATATAATCTATAGGTTATTCAAATTTAAAGCAAAACTAATTATTTTTAGTTTTCAAAAATTTTCATTGTAAAAATATTTAAAAAAAAAAAGTTAAATATATAAATAATAAATAAACATAAATTGAAGAAATTTATATATTATATTGTCTAAGCATACAAAATTAATAAATATATAAAATAAATAAATCTTCGCATATGACTCACTTACCTCATGCAGTTTGCTTGTGAAATCCAGCGTGCAGCATACTAAGCCTAATTGAATTGTATAGTGAATTGTATAGTTCTTCTTCTTCGCTACCTTCTTTAGCAAGAGACACTTTTTTCACTTTTTTATGATTAATGTATGCTACAGCAGCAGCGGAACAACCCTAGGCAAATTAGATTTATATAGCCAGCGCATTTCCGCATATCAAAAACTTCACATTTCATATATGAGATATATGAATTTTGCAATAGCTGTGCGGAAAATCCGCTTATGAGCTTTGCATAGAGCAGCGGACAGGATAACCTCTGCGGAGGTCGCTAACGTGCGCGCAGATAATGAAATAGATATCGAAAATGCGATTTATAGTGTGCTCTCTCACACACACACATTTGCACATATAACTGTAGTTTGTATTTAACTACATATACATATTTATTACTTGCCGCGAGTACTTTTTCTGCTAAATTTGCTTACAAATGGATTTCAATTTTGCAGCAACGAATTGACTTCACTTTAAAAATAACGTTTGCACATTACACTCATTATTACGTTATTTACAAATAGAACTCACTTTCACTTCATTTTACAATTTGCGCTTGAAAAAAAAAAGAGGACGAACAAATAAAACTACACGCACTTTTCGACATTTTACAATTAATTGCCAAGTGTTGGCCAATCGATCAACGATTTGCGCCAATTAGCGATATTTACAACACTGGCGCATGTGCACGTGATACGCTGATTGGCAAAAATGCGCATGCTGCAATGACACTGATCAGCTCAGTTAATTAAACAAATTAATATATTACTAATCGAATAGATCAAATATAAAATATGTACAAAAAAAATGTGCACGTTTGAAGATAACTGCAGTAATTTAAATTACTAATATTGCTTTTAGCAGAAATTAAATACAGGTATTTATTAAACCAGTATTAATTACCATTTTTTGCATAAGAAGAGAAATCTGGCAACCCTTGAAGTCAGTATGTCGCGCTTTTTCTCTCGCTTCGTGCTAGTGAATTTAATGATGGGACATATTAACGCAATTAAGCGACAAATCCGTCAGCGGCACGATTTATAATCATTATTTACTCATCAAGTAACCATTGCAATTTAAACTATGGCAGCCGCTTACAAACATTTTAACGGGCTAGCTAAAACACTTCAAACCGTGAAGAATTGATATGCGCACACACTACACATACACATGCATGAAGATCTCAATATGAACACATACATACATACATACATACATATGTATGCATGTGTGCATGCGTATGCGAGTACTTGCAAATATGTGTGTGCATGTGTATTCCTGCATATGCAGGTCACACATGCACCCTATGCTCGCGAGTGCAGAAAAAAATAGTGTTAAGTGCTTTTGCTGTTTCTTGCAGTCGAGCAATCATTGTCAGCAAATACCCAACAGCAGCCAGAAAAAATACGGGAATGGGTCCAGAAAGAAGCACCACGCAAAAGAGGAAACCACAAATGTAGCTGCGATTTATATGCTTTGCAAAGTGCAAAGAGGAAAACTAAATAAGCAGAGTGTAGGGGCGAGAGAATGTAGAAGGAGTGTGAGTAGGCGAGAGCGAGCGGGCCAGGCAGTGTGAAAAACAACCGTTAACAATTCTTTTTCATGCTCTAAAATCAAATGCAAATGCAAACCAACAGTTGGCGTCAATCGCAACGTCGTAAGCTACCCCTCTCTGTCCCACCTCTTTATGGCTATGCTTCGATTTGTTCCCACTTTATTGCTGGAATTAATGATGGAAGGGCTGCAGATGCGTTTGCAGCGAGAGGATTTCAACTGTTTTGCTTTTCTTTTCTATTTTTTCTGCCGACATTTTCTTTTCTTTTTATTTGATTTTGTGTGTTTTATGTTGAATCAAGTGGAAATTCAATTGATTTGCTTTGGCTTCAGCTTCAGCTTTGACTATGGCAAAGGCGAAATATGTACGTAAAGGGCGCTACATAATAGTGGGCGACTCTTTCTGCCACGCCCACCACATGCATATGTTGAGCTTCAAAGGAACGAACAACTTAACCAACAAGTGTGAAAACTCACAAATAATTTTGCAATATTATTTGAAGTGAAATAACGACGGCAGCAGCTGTCGGCTTCCTCATTCCAATTATGATTGCGTTTGTACTGCACTGGAAATGCTTCAAGCTATGGCGGTCGTACCCTTTCCAGTTGAACAATCACAATAATTAAATGAAGACTAAAGCTTCATTTTACCTAATGAACTCTGCAAAGAGAAATTCGATTTGTGCGCGTGAAGGGAGCCAAATCAGTTGTAAGCCACAAAACAAACCGCAAATTTTATTATGCACAAATGCAATTTGCATTGTAAATCAAATTTTAATTGAAATAATCACATACATCATTGAATATATCAATATTTATGTTCATAATATTCATTTTCTTTACAGATTACAATTTAACTGCAGCTCTTCCATATGTGCGTGCTAAATAATTCTCCTATATACTCAGCTTAAGGCAACGTTGGCACATAACCAGGCCACGCCCATAATGGGCGTAACCAATTATATGACGACTGCTATATGGCTGCTGTTGGTGCTGATCGTAGCACAAAGTCAGGCGGCAAGAGAAAGTGAGTAGAAGTTCATATAAAAATTAAATACTAATAAAATTATAAATTATATATAATTAAATCTAAGTTATAAAATAATTGAGAAAAAATTAATTAAATTTAAATTAGTCAATTAAAGTTATTAAAACATTAACAAATAGGATAATGCACTGACTCAGATAGAATAAATGCAGAAAATATTTGTTGAATGTATGAATTAAAATAATAATAATAATAAAACAATAAACAAATGTGTATAAAATAATGTAAATAATTAACATTAACGTTTTATCAAATTACTTTTAATGTTAATTATAAATAGTTCTTCTTCATAAATTAATCTAATTCGGAATGAAAATAATTTAATACAAATTTTTCCTATAAATAGTGTTACGCATACATAATCTTAATAATATAAAAATTTATTAATATTTCAGAAATTAATTTAACATTAATTACTAATTTCTTCATAAAATATAATTTAATTTAATTAAAGTAATATTAAAATTACATATTTTAATTTTATACATATTTCATATTCAAATACTTTTTAAAATTTATTATTAATTTACAAAAATAATTTAATTAAAATATTTAAAAATTTGAAATATTAAATGAAAGTTTTAAATGAAATTAAATAATTTAATAAAATATTTGAACGATGATATCAAAATTATATTATGTCTATCAATTCATTAAACTTTTATTTTAGTAATTCATGTAATTTACTTTTTTTTTTAATGTTTATTTTTTAAAGTGAAATATTTATTTATTTTGAAATAAAATAAAAAACTTAACAAAGATTAATATATATAGTTACATATATAGTTACATATATAAGCAATAATATTGGAATGCATTATACAGAAAGCTAATTATTATTAGGAATAAATAAGTATTAACATGTTTCTTCTGCAACCCTTAGATCCCCTTAAGGATCCACGAATCTGTGGTCGGCCACAATGTGAGACGGTCAATCCAAAATTTGGCTATGGCGAAAAGCTCTATAAATATGATTATACGGTTTCGGTACGCACGGAATTCGCCGGCTCCGGTGACAACAGCTCCGATCTATATTTGAAAGCGAACCTGGAGATATTCTTTCCCAAGGGCTGCGAAGGCTACTTGCGCATCAATTCAGTCAATCTCTTCGATTCGCAGCCAGAGGCGAGCAACGAGAGCGCTGCTTCGGAAGAGAAACCTAAAGATGTCTATGACTACTATGACAACTTAAGCAGCGAATCTTCGTCCGATGAGCATGGATCGAGTAGCTTTGAGCATCAACATCCAAAGAGCAGCGAATTGTCCGATGATCTAACAAAGAATTTGTTGCGATTTGCCTTCCACGATGGTCTCATAAGCGAAGTGTGCCCCACTGAGCAGGAATTGCCCTGGGTGCTTAACTTTAAGAAGGGCATCCTGTCAAGCTTTCAAAATACAATGATGCGCTTCGATGTGGACTACAACACAACCGAAACGGATGTAACCGGTGAATGTGAGGTGCAATATTCATTAGAATCTACCGACGATGTTTACGTGACCATACGTAAGACTAAGGATATATCCTCATGTCGAAGACGTTATGCTACCCAATCGGTGCTGCAAACTACGCCGTATACATTCCGGGACGATAAAACCATTTGGCCCATACTGAATTCGCAAAGCTATTGTAATGTAAGTATATGAAATTTTGATTTAGAAAAATCAGAAGAGAATCAAATCGAAAATCAATTTAGATTTTTAATGAATTTGTTACTAAAATCCAAATGAATTTATGAGAATCACAAAGAAAGGTCTAAGCAAATGGCTTGTCTGTTAATTTCAGTTGACCATTGATAACAGTGTTTACCGCGAGATTAGCTGCTTGGAGAGCCATTTGCTGGTGCCCTTCTCGAACGGCAGCTCTGGTGCCTTGACCACCACACGAAGTTCACTGAAGCTGGACAGTGAGAATGCATACGGCGTAAGCGAATTTCTGGATAAGAGTAAGTTATATACAGTTTAAAGAGAATATATTATGAGGTCTTATCTCAACTACTTTCTCCGATTAATAGATGGCGAATTTGTTGAGCGACGTTCGGCATTGATCTTTGATCACACGCCTCCAGTGAAGCCTAGCCATGATGAGATCAAAGCGGCACGCGATCATCTAATGCAAATGTGCGTTGTGGGCTTTCCAAATATTCAACGTGAGTTTATCGATGTTTTCACCAACTTTTTGCAAACATCGAAGAGCCTGGATTATAAGACACTCACAGTACTGTTGGAGCGTTCGGCTAGTATTTGCGAACAGGGCAAGTAAGTAGCACTTAAAAATCAATTTATTATCAAACTCTAAATGGTTTTTCAATTGCAGAAAACACGTGCTGGAATCGCTGCCCTATATTGGAAGCACTGCATCGTATCAAGTAATGCGGGATCAGATTGTAAATGAGAAACTAACCAAGGATATGGCGCACAGCTGGATGAGCTCGCTGTCATTTATTACGAGACCGGATGCGGAGACACTGGAAACCTTTTACACCATACTTGACTATGCTAGAAACAAACTGGATCCGGAGTACACCCTGGGCGCAACAGCTGTGGTGCACAGCTATTGCAAGCATCATGAAAATTGCGAGGAGGATCTGAAGGTGATGCAAATTATCAATCTGCTGGAGACCGAGTTTCTGAGCCAGTTCAAGAGATATCGCGGCGATCGCAAGCAACGCGAACGTTTAATAATACTGCTCAAGGGTCTTGGTAATATTGGAGTTATATCCCCAAACTTTGCAAAGGAATTGCAGTCGATCATCAGGAATAATGTGGTGCTAGTGGACATACGCTTACAGAGTATACTGGCCTTCAGGCGCGTCGACTGTCTGAAGTATCGCAGCTATTTCTTGGAAAACTATGCCGACTACATGTTCAATTCGGAGCTGCGTATCTACAGCTATCTGCAGGCGATGCGTTGTCCTGACTATATATCGATTGGTTCAATCAAATCCATACTGGAGAATGAAAAAATAAATCAAGTTGGCTCATTCGTTTGGTCACATCTCACCAACTTGGCCAAATCCAATTCGCCGGTGCGAATTGAAGCGCAGGGCTTACTTCTGAACGATGAACTGTCTGATAAATTTAAGATGGATATACGCAAATTCTCCCGGAACTATGAGCACAGTCTGTTCTTCGACGAGTACAATTTCGGTATGCAAATGTGCTATAAAAATATATTCGTTCAATATTTAATATTTACATCTTTTATAGGCACCACAACCGATGCAAATCTGATTTTCGCCACCGATTCCTATCTACCTCGCATGGCCAGTGTCAATTTCACCGCCGATCTCTTTGGCCAATCGGTAAACTTCTTTGAATTTACTGCACGCGCTGAAGGCTTTGAGGAGCTGGTTGCCAATGCTTTTGGTCCACAGAGCCCATTGAATACCAAACTGTTGCGCAAGAAGCTCGCCTTTCTCAATCGCTGGCTGGGCAATGAGAGCGCCGAGGATGATGATACCTTGGAGAATCTGCTCAATTTGGACAACTTGCGCCTGAAGCGTAAGGCATCAGAGAGCTCAGAGTCGATAGAAGATGGCGAATACGAATTCGAGGATGATCTATCTGATATTCCGCGCTCGAAACGCGATGCAGATGCCACTGCAACATCACACAAACAGGGCATTGAGCGCAATATAGATCAATTGGGCTACAAGTTAAAGTACGACTACAATAATCCGCGAGCGCAATTTGGTCTGCGCGTTTTCGGCAACGATCTGCGCTACTATAACATCGAATCCATGTCGGAAGTGGCGAGGCTGCTTACGGAGTTCAATCCCTTCTATCAGGCGCAAAAGGTGCTCTCCGGCAAGACCCTAAATTATCGCAAATCGCGTGTATTTCTGGATGCCGCATATACCGTCCCATTGGCTGTGGGCATGCCTTTGGCTATTCACGCATTTGGTGCTTCCTCCATTGATTTAAGTGTTTCGGGTAATTTGGATAAGATGGATGTCGATTGGCATTTCGATGTTCAGGGCCACTTCAAGCCATCGGTGTCTGTGGATGTGATTACCACAATGCAAACAGACTTGTTCTGGGGCCAGTCGGGAATCAAGGTCAAGAGCAATTTGTACTCCAACTCGGAGGTGGAGGCTAGTCTGAAGATGCGCGGCCGCAATCTCATTTCCTTTTCCTTCAACCTGCCGCAGGACAAGAATGAAATCTTCAGTGCACGCTCTGAGCTGCTGGTGATTAAGCGAGATCAGGAGTTGCCACAGGCGGGCATTGCAAAACGCAGTGCCAACTCCACCTGCACCTGGCCCGTGCTGGACAAGGCGATTGGACTGCAAATGTGCTCGCACTACAGTGTGCCCGATCTGAGCAATACAACAGACGCTTTGCCCAGTTTATTGTTATCCGGACCGCTCAACTTTAGTGTTATACTTAAGAAGTCAGATTTGACGGCGAAGAAATATTTCTTTGAGTACAATTGGGATCAGCAGGATGAGGATAATAATATAACCCTTATATTTAGCACGCCTGGTTCCCAAATTCCACGCATTCTTGTGGCTAATTTGACAAGTGTGCCGCATGGCCTGAATGCATCCGTAGCCTTCATCAATGGCAAAAGCCGCGCATCAGCCGGATGCCGATATAGTGGTAATCCGGATTACAGACGTCTCGATGTTTATCTAGATAACAATGGGAATCGTTCGTTGGATCTGGGCATGGAGTTGCGACGCTATCAAGACTTTACTGCCTGGATCTATAAGCCACGCATGCTTTTGTCCATCAATGGCGTGAACATAACTGGCCTGGTCGGCTCCATAAAGATCAACGAGAAGAACGGCATCAAGCAGCACGACATCGATCTCTCCTTCGAGACCAAGAAGCTGCAGGCTCTGGTCAGCGGCAACATTGTGCAGAGCGAGGTGACAACCTCAACGAATATGACTGTGAATTATAGGGTAAAGAGAGATTTAATTAAGATTACTTTTGTAATAATTTACCTAACAATTCTTTTTTTTTTTCAGTTCCAAGCCTCCAAGATCGAAACGATCAACTTTGCGGGTCGTCTGGTCAACAATGGCGATAAATCGAAGACTGAGTATCGTGGCAATGTGAAGCTACGCACCACAGCATATCCAAAGCTAAACTTTGCCTCGAATGCCACCTGGCTTAGTCTGCAAGGGCATTACGAGGGCTTCTTAACGTATAACAATGCGCCCGACTATATTAATCCAAATTACACTAGTTTGATAAGGGTTGTCTTTGTGCGCTCCAGCTCGGAGAATATCACTTTGGAAGCATCGCGAACGAGAGCGAGCTTAGAGCTGAAACTACCTAAAACTAATATTGATTATCGCATTTTGGTCAAGTACGTACAATTGTTATACTCTGAGAACTTCTTGTAAATGTCTTCACATATTCTGGATTTCGTAGGCATGAGGAGCGCAGTAAAAATGGCACCGAGCACAATGTCATTGTGGGACTGAAGTATGCGCCGCAAAAGGAAGTAACTGGTCTCTTCTCTGTGCATCTACCTCGTCGCAGTCTCTTTGCCATCGATGCCTATATGAATATATCTGTACCTGATTTCAATTCCTGCACGGCCAGCGTGAAAGTCAATGAAAAAGCGCCCAAGGATTATATGGTTAGTAAAAGATTGCCAACGTTAATATATTTCCTTATGACATTTCTATAATTTTTTTAGCTGTTTATCAATGGCTCTTGGTTTACGGGCCACTCGATAGCCGTCAAGGGCAATTACAAGGATCGTAGTTCGCGCTTGCAGGCGCTGCTCCATTTGAAAATGATCGTGGAGAGTCCATCGTTCGAGACGACCTCAATCAACATGGTCTACAGGCGCAATCAGCTGCTGATCTTCTTCGATGTGCAGAGCAAATACGGCAAGGATCCGTATGGACTGACCGTACAATATGCATCCAATGCGCACAATCGCAATGCCAATGCCGAAATTCGTCTGAAGATCAAGGAAAAGGATTATTGGATCAATTCCAAATTGCTCTCTGAGCAGCCCAAGCTATTACAAGTTGAGATTCACATAGACAAGTAAGTGCTCTGCTTCAATCTTAATTCAATATTTGATTTAAATAATCAACAATGCAAATTTCTTTAGACTTCGTGATGTGCACATTAAATTGGGTCTGCTCAACATTGAGAAACGTAAGGAAGTTTCGCTGGAACTGAAATGGGATGCAAATCGTGATCCATCGGAACGCTTGGGCCTGCTCATGGAATATAATAATCCGGGCAATAAGCATTACGACGGCAATGTGATGATCACCTATCCGGAACGCACAATTAATTGCGGCTTTAATACCTACACAGGCGGCCCCACCTACTATGGTAAGGCGCACGGTTCCTGGAGCATCACAGAGGTGATTGAGTTCAGCTACAATGCGGGCATTATGCCGGGCAAGACCGTGCACAACTGGCTGCATGCCGAGGTGAACACACCCTTCGAGGGCTGGCGAACTAATACGCTGAAGGCCGGAGTTTACAATGTACAAAATCTGATATTGGTTAACTCAACGCTGTCTTGGGCGGAAGATCAAAAATTGCAGCTGGGGTACAGGAGCGATCACGATATACACGATCAGTTGGTTAGCTTCGATGTGCAATTTGGCATTAACAGCACCATCAAGGATATACCCACAATTAATGTGAAGGTTGCCCACTGGCAGGATCCAAAGAAAGTCGACACAGATCTGTATCTGAGCTACAAGGGACATAACGATACCTTTAACACCTACAGTGTCAAGTCCATCTGGGATGTGATACGTAATCAACGTTATCAGAACATTTCGGGCACTGTCGCCTTAGTCAGTCCGTTCGAGGGCTATCGCAAGGGCGGCCTGGCTGCGATGTTTATGCTAAACGATAAGCGTGAGGTGCAAGGCGCAGCCTCATTGGAGTTTGAGGTGCGCGAATTTACACTCACAATGGACGGCTACGTGCGAAAGTTTACGGATAATATGCTGATCATAAATATAACGACACCGCTGGAGAAGTTCCGTACAATTCACGGACGTTTCGGTTTGAATGAGAAGAAGCGACACGCGGTGGCAGAAGTGCGAGCACCAACTGGTGCTTTGGGTATCGAGGCACTAGCGGATATTAAGAATCTGCTAGACTTTGATGTCAAGTTGAGCGTGGCCACGCCCATTGAGAGTTTCCAGCAGGCAGCAGTGTTCGGTCAGGTGAATACAGAGCGTGTGGATATGCGTGGCTTATGGAACAATTCGACATTGGGCTTCACTGGCGTCTGGCATATGCGTAACATAACAGACTTTCAGTACTCGTATCTGGTCTTCACACCGTTGGCTGGGTTCGAGGAGAACGGCTTCATTGCACAGGTGCTTAAGCGGGAGAATTTTATCTTCAAGCTGCATGGAAAACTCTCTAACTATAGACTCGGTGTCAAGATCAATGGCCAGCCGAAGCCGAAGCTCGTGAATAAGCTGAGCAATCAAAAGATGCTGTTGGATTTGCACTTCGATGATGACTTCCAGCCACCCAAAATTCAAATTGACGCAGAGGATGAGGAAGACGAAGAGAGTTATCTCTCCTACTTGGTTAACTTCGAGGTGGACACACTCGTGTGGCCCACCATAAATGGCGAATTGGATTTGCAAGAGAACATGGACTTTTATTTCATAATGGGCAATGTGCAGTTGCCCCAAGGCCGTTTGGAGTTCAGGGATCGCCTTTACTTCCCTGACTATATCAATGTGCTGAATGTTCTTACCGTGACTTCACCCTTCGACATCGCCAAAGACTTTAAATCTGTGTTGGAGTATCACCTTGACTTGCATTTCAACGCATTCTATCAGCGTGTATTGTTCATGGTGAACGATGCCAAAGACCAGTTCCAAGAAATGGGCTTCGAGGTCAACTATACAAAGATGGTGGACAATGTTAGGCCTAAGGCTTTCAATGTCCAGCTGAAGCTCATTACGCCTTACCAGCAGCTGCCGGAAATCAAGATATATGGTCGAATCGAGCTGGATGACAATGCCTACAAGGGAAACATTACCTCGATTACAGCGCACACACATCTTTCTCTGGCTGCAGCTGTGGAGGTGAGTACTTTCTTTCTTATGAGGTTTTGTGTAATGTCTGTCCATCTGTCAGTCTGTATGAGCTAGAGACTTTAACTTTTGTATATATGCTCTGGTTGTTTGTCTTTTCCAATAGTCAATAACTATATATACTGATATATTTGATAGCGGTTTGACTTTTAGTATGTAGTCTATTGTCGGTAGTGTCCGACTGTAACGATGTTACTTTTGCTTATATAAATGACTTTGATTTCAGAATGAAGATAATTTCCTAGAAACATCTGTTGGCATTCTGTTGGAAACGAATGTTATACCGCACTACGCTTGCAATGCTTACTTCAAAAAGGACTTTTCTGCTGTGGACAATATTGTTGACATACGCTTCGAGGTCACCGACAATGGCGTGGTTAACAAGGTATTTATACTAGCTTTGCCCAATATAATTATTTATTAAAAAATATATCGTTCTTCTTTAGCTACAAATCGAATCGGATTGGCATACAGATCCCGCTTACTATGTCAACGTCAATGGCAAGGTGCATACCACAATGCTGCCCCTGCAGCTGGCCTCCACCTCAATTCTGGTCACGAAGGGGCCCAGTCCACAGTTGAATGTTGATCTGAATTTCCTTAGTCGCGATGGTCAGAGCATTGCTTACGGCACGCGCGCCAATAAGAAGCAGGATGTGTTCAATGTGGAGGTGTGGACACCGTTGAAGAACTACAGAAACATCTCCATGCACGGCAGCATTGTGCGCAGTCCGCAAGATCCGCAGCGCTACGATGTGATAGGCAATCTGTATCGTAATATGGCTACCTATGATGTTCGGGGTGTGGTTCGCATGAAGGACACGTTGCCAATAGATGTCACGTTGCGTGTACAGCCGAAGTCTGGAGGTCGCGATGGGGTCATTGAACTGAACGTCAATGAGGCGGGGCCAAAGAAAATCCGGTTCTCGTTTAGCGCCATCGAAGATGGCAAGATGTGTCAGATATCTGGCGGATATAGCGTTAGCGATAGAAATGGACCCATGGACTTCTCAGTGCTGGTTGAGAGCACCGAACCGGAAATCGCTCGGATTAATTTCTATGGCGATCTGAAGGTCTTGGAGCAGGGTCGCCTGGTGGGCGATGTAAATCTGCAGACACCATGGAAGCAGCTGGGCATCGATTCAGTGCATCTGCATTCCGAGGTGGGTGTTCGCACTGATGGCGGCAAAATCGTAGGCGAATATCAGATTGGCAAATATATTGGACGCGGCAGCTGTTTTTGGTCCTGGATTCTAGCCGAGAATATGCAGCTTGTGTTGGAGAGCTATATGGAGCGACCTAAATCCCAGCCGCGCATTGTGCACGCCAGTGCGAAATACCTGAATCCGGGCAAGAATTTCCTACAACTGCAGTCTGGTGGTCGTCTGAGCGTCGATTCCAAATGGAATCTCGATGTCAATGGAAGCTTGCGCTACAAGTCGTCGGATGATGTCGAATTCGATGTGCTCACCCAGCTGCCATTGCCAGTGGGCGACATCCACAAACTGAGCGGAAGTTATAGGGGAAATATAATTAGCAAACAACTAAGCAGACCTGAATTCGACATCAGAGGCAGCTACGAAGCGCTGGAGGCACAACGCAAACTCTCAACGCATTTCAGCTATCAAAACAATACGAAATCGCTGAAGGGTGTGGCTCATTTGGACTGGGGCGTAAAACAGGATATTTCTGTTGTCGAAGGCGATTTCACGCTGCTGCAAAAGCAAAATAATCGCCGGGAATTCCAAGCGACGCTGACAACGCCCCAGTACAAGGGTGAGCACACCTTCGGACTGAGCGGACACTATGACAGGCCCAGTGCGGAATATGTGAACTTTGTCTGTGCCCTGGATTATCCAGCCAGTCGTCGCCTAAGCGATTTGGATGTGACCTTCAGTTCGCTGAACAACATGCATGGTGTCATCAACTCAACGACGCCTTTCCTCAATGTCAGTTGGTTCAAGACAGATTTCGAATTTACCACGAAGAGGTAAGTAGTAAAAGATTATATTGTTTACATGTACTAAAATCTAATCATGCATCTCTCACATAGTGGTCAGAGCTATCGTTATGTGCGCTGCAACTGGCCCAAGGACAGCGCGTTCTTCAAGCTGAAGAGCAACTATGACAGCGATAAGATCAATCACAACTTGAATGGCAACATCGAAATTGAAGTGCCATTGACCACGAGACACCGTGCGGATATCGCTTACGGTCTGCAGGAACGTGCCAATCAGGATTCGGGCAATTTGAAGGTCGTCTATAATGCACAACAAATACTCGATGGCAAGTACAAACGTGTGGAGGTGAAAAAACATCCCATCTACAAAGACACCACGGATATTACGCTGGAGAACGATATGAAGCCACTGGGCATACACTATGTCAGCACCAGGGATATGCGCAATGCGGGTGGAGCGCGGGACATTAAGCACATTGAGGTCTTCGAGTTGCGAAACACAAAGAACTTCAATCTGACTGGAGAGCTGCATGCGTTGACCACGGCAACAGCCCAGGAATTCAAGGTGGTGGCCGTACATCCAAATCGTGCCGTTATCTTGACCACCCGGTACGAGAATGTCGATCCACATGTGGTTAAACAGCATGCTAAGATCGAGTTATCGGAAACAGCCTGGATAGGATATAACCTGGAATTGGGAAACTTTAGCACGGTGAGTCTTTGCTTAGTTTACAAACATAGATCTGACCGGCATCCGGACTAAACCTTTCATACTTGCTTTTAATTTAATCTGATCTCTTTTTGTATTCCATTAGAACGGCAATGAATCTCAACGTTATGCACTGGAACTCTTCTATCCGAAACGCAATCTTTCATCATCTGGCTGGTACTATCTGACCGAAAATCAATTCAATGCTGATCTGCGTTTGAAGTGGGCTGGCACTGGTCCTCACGAAGAGTCCCGCAAGATTCGCAGCAACTTCCAGTGGAGAGCAGAGCCATTGCGTAAGGGCGAACGGGATCATCAGACATTTATCTGGACAGTGGCTCATCCGTACCTCGAGAAGGACATGTTGTGCAAGGCTACGTATTATCGCGGTTTACAGGATCTACTTAAAACTCATCTGATCATCGACTATTCAAAGAATCCCGAGCAGTTGATTACGCTGGGCGCCCATTTGCGCGATTTATACACCGACAAGGGATTCACGAACTATACGTTGAAGATCTATGGCTATCATCCGGCTTCGGAGTTAGATGTAGAGGTGAATAGTACGCTAGTGGCGCGTCCTTCATACTATAAGACGGAGTCGACAGCACATTACAAGCGCGACTATTCACCATTGTATGGCAAGTTTTTGGCTCTGCTGGATCTGAATAAACGTGAAATCGAGTACGAGCGTCGCTCACCCTATCACGCCGTACGCCTTTGGCTGCTGCCAACTGTGGAGTATCCTGTATATGGCCTGAATGCAACCATATGGGATACACCTGACACCAATCACACAGGCTATGTCTATGTGAATCTTTTGGATCGCACCGCACGAATGGACTTCAATCTGACCGAGGATGCCAGCCAGAATCTGCAAATGGTGGGATATATACCAGATACCCGTAGTGGTTATCTGGACATTTGGCGCAACTATGAGGAAATACGCATCATCGACGTGAGCTCCTATCTGAAGATGAACCATTCTCGTTTGATCACAGGACGTTTCCATTGGCGTCCCACCATTAGGGATGAATTGCGTGAAAAGATCGAGAGCATTAGTAATTCACTTTACAACTCCTTCTCAGACGGCATTGATTTCTGGATCAAGTCACTGTACACCGAGTCGGTGGAGTCGATAGGCGTCATCTGGAACACGGCCAAGGAATACAACAAGGACTTTATAGATGATATAAGTCAACTGAGTGTATTGGAGGAGGATCTGAACGATTTACGTCTCTTTGTGAATCAGTCGTACGAGGCAAACGATTTCTATATCAAAAATGTGGTCAACTTTACGCTAACCATATTGGATGAGCTGGCTATCAGAGATCATATCGAGTCAGTGCCCAAGATCTTCTCAGAACTGTGGCAAGCCATGGGTGATTCGGGCAAGGCGCTGCGCAACAGCATCGTCTGGTTGATCGAGACCATTAAGGCGACCTACAACAATGTTCTGGATGCCATCACACGCTTCTTCCATGGCGAAAGTCTTACGTACCTTTCGACACTAATGGGAAAGGGCATCGAGAAGTATGACAAGTTCGTCAAGGAGCTGCACATAAAGTTCATAAAGTACATTGAGAATTTGTTTAATAAATTCTGGCGTCTGGCGGAGACCTATTGGCTGAGTATACTCAAGCGACTAGAGCCGCACATGTTCAAGATCATCAGTTTCATAGAGACGACCCTTTGGGATCTGAGCAAGGAGGTCTTTGATTTCATCTATAAACGAACCAACGAACTAGCTGAATCGCCATATTTCAACAAGATGTCCAGCTTTACGGCCGATGCGGAACGCCTGTACAGGGATATCCAGGCGAACGACGCGATTACGAATATTAAGAAGTATTCGACCTTGGCCTGGAACTTCATCAAGGAAAAGTATTTCAAGCTGGTGCCGTTTGGAGCTGAACTGAATGAGGTGCTTACGGAGATCTGGCAGGAGATTAAAGAGCTGCAAAAGATCGAACAAGTGCAGATCGTGCTACAGAAGTACAATGAAATCGTTGCCAAATTGGAATGGATTGCGGATGAACTGCAACTGGAGTATCGCATACATCAGTTGTATGGACTGTTACGCAACAAATTCCGTAACTATGCGCTGAATGCCCTGGAAACGGCTGACATGTACAGGGAAGCCAAGACGAAGTTCATCTTTGATCCGGAAGTGGGCATCATTGATCTGGAACAAAAGCTGCCCATGTCCTGGCATGCCTTCAATGAGACGCCCAAGTTTGAGGAGATACCTGAGTATAAGATTCTGTCCAAGGTGAACAGCTTCCTCAGCGAGACCAACTCCTCAATCATCACGAAACTGTATAATATGAGAGCCCATCTGGATCCCAAGACATGGCTGCCACCCTACTATTGTGAGTTAAGAGAAGCAGAAACAAAAGGGATTTATATTAACATTTTAATATTATATATTTTTAGCTCGTGCTCTACTTATCGATTCACGCCACTACATGACATTTGATCAGCGCTTTGTTGGCCTCAATTTGAATTACGAACAGCTGGCAAATGGTGGACGCAATGGACGTTGCAGCTATCTGTTGGCACACGACTTCTTCAAGCGTAACTTTACGCTGCTGCTGGAGCCAGCGGTAAGAAGATTTTTACTCTGTTTTATGAATTTTTGCTGTATACTCATTTACGAAAGTAAAATGAGTTTATTAGTTTTGTGCAGTGTTCGATTTTCTAACCGTCTGTCCGTATGAATGCAATATTTTATAGCTCTATTGAAGCTGGAGATTTTAAATTGAGAATATACACTCGATAATATTATCAAGATTGTACTTTATCCTATCTTGGATATAAAATGATATCTCAAACTTCATTTATACAATTATCATTTGTTTTTTATTTTACTTTAGGCCCAACCCCTGGGTGCTCGTGAAACGGGCGATATTTCCACGCGCAAGCTGAGCTTCATTGCAAATGGACAGCTTATTGAAATAGATCTTGGCACTGATGTAAGTCGAAGAATTTCCATATGCTCCTCAATTCATTTAACTAATTTCTTTTACCCACAGCACATTAGCATCAATGGCAATCCACAGCCCATATTACCGCTTAAGCTGGGCGCCGTTAATATCTATCGTGAGCTGGATATTCTGTCCATCATCTCGGACACTCAGTTCAGTCTGCACTGCAATGTGCAGTTCGATCTGTGCTGGTTCGAGGTGAGCGGCTGGTACTTTGCCAAGACGGCTGGCTTGCTGGGAACGCTCAATAATGAACCGTATGACGAGTACACCATGTCGAATGGTTTGATAACGGCCGAAACACAACAATTCACCGACTCCTGGAGTTTGCAGCGTTGTCAGCAGACGCAGCTAGCCAGACCGTTGCCAACAAGCCCCGAAGTGCTACAGATTTGCCACAGCTTCTTCCGTTCGGGCATTTTATCTGCTTGCAGTGCTGTTGTCGATTCGACGCCTTTCTATGAGATGTGCCTGGATCTGGGCATGAAATCACAGCCCATACGCCCGGGTCATCCAGCCATAAAGGGCGCCTGTGCAGCTGCACTTGCCTATATCGAGACTTGTACGACGTTCAAGGTGCCCATGCGTGTGCCGGCTCAATGTGTGTTGTAAGTGCAAAATCTATATAACAATTCATAATTATCTTCAACTAAACTCTTTGTAAATTATTTAACAGCTGTCAACTGACCAATGGCTCTTATGTGCCGGAGGGCAAATTTATAGAGCTCAGTGGTGCGGATATACCACGCAGCAGCGATGTTGTCTTCATAGTGGAGGCCAAGTCATGCAATCAGAATCTCAAGGAGAGCAAGAGCATTATGAGTGTCGTGGCCAGCATTGAGGAGCAGCTGCAAGCGGCTAAGATAACCAACAATCGGTGAGCAATAAGTTTTGGAGTCTCTCTAGTCTATCATTATACTCATTCAAAAAGGGATACCCTGCTCTCCCTACAAAATTTGTTCAAATGTATATAACAAACAGAAGGTGACATATATCATAAGGTATATACATACATATCAGGTTAATGAACTGAGTCGATGCCGTCCATCTGCATTTATGATCCCATAGATCAAAGAATCTATAAGAACTAGAACTTGATATAGGTCTCTATAGTTTGCTTAATGTTAGCTTTTTAATATCGATTCCTGTTATATTGATTAATAACAAAAGGAAATCAGGTCTATCAGCTTTTTTAATAAAATTATATCTCGTACATCTTTAGAGCTAGAGTCTCCATATTTTATATTAGATTCGTATTTTATTTATATTTATATATATATATATATTTTTTTTTTGAAAACTTACTTTCAAATGCATTCATTCTATTTCAAGAATTGCGAATGCGATTCAGCATTAAAATTTTACTTTCAGCTGCTTTAATAACAGCATATATTTAAAAGCACAGATCATGCAGTGTTCAGGGTATCTCATAGTCACGCATCCCGACTAGAGTTTTCTTACTTCATTAACTTTGTTTCACTTCCAGTTATGCGGTTGTGGCTTTTGGTGGCGTTGAGCCTTACGACAAACCGCGCAGCATTATCTATGAGCGTAATGTGTTTACATCGAAGCCCGAACAGCTGGCGGAATACTTTGCGCACATCAATACAGGCAATGGCACCAGCAAGGATATCATGCTGGCCATTTCAACGGCATCCCGATTGAACTTCCGGCCAGGCGTATCGAAGACATTCATTTTGCTCTCGTGCAGCAGCTGCTCGCCCAGGGACATGCGCTTAGAATACAGCTCCATATTGCAGTTCATGCTTGAGGAGAGCGTCAATTTGCATGTTCTGGCGGACACTGAGTTCGATTTTGAGCGCACGAAGAAACTGCGTCACTTCTTTGGCTTGGACAAGAAGCTGGTCTACTCGAAACGTTATCCCGAGGGCGATGAGGAGACGCGCAGCCAGGTGCACATACCCAAGAGCAATTTAGGCATTTGCACATTGCTGGCGCTGGAAACGAATGGCTCCGTGTTTAGTGCACGCAAATTGGCGCCGGAACGTAAATACCCGATAATGCGATTTGCCACCATTTTTGCCAAGCGTGTTGCACAGAGTGCCATGCCCGTAGACGCGCAGACCTGTGAGTGCTCTGGCTACAATTCAGGCGTGGCGTATGTAGCTTGTTCGCCACAGAAGTTGCCCGGTGACAAGAACAGCTTGGATGATTATGTAAGTGAAGGCTTTGCATGCACAGAAGAAATTTTGAATTCTACAAAATCTTTTTTTTTTTTCCTCTCTTTAGGACGCTTTCGACGACTGGGAATGGGAAGATGAGCTAGATCAAGAAACCTACCCAAATACATTTAATTAAGTTTGTATTCGATTAGTTAATTACGATGTAAAGTTTTTGCCACATAATTAAACAATATTTGTAAAAATAAATAATTTGAGTAATCGATTTATGTCAATTTAATGATGCAGTCAGCGTATTTGAAATTTCTACAACTTTTGCCATTCGCATCATTTGTGAATTAAGTGAAAGCAGAATTCAAATTGGCAGAAATCCGTTTAATCTTCAAGAATGCCGCATGAATGAAACAAGATCGCCGTGTCTCACATTTGTGGTAAGTCACATCGCTCAACTCAGCCTTTCTAGACTTGTAGATCAATCATAACTTATGGATTCTTTGACAGCTTACTTCAATAAGTTTCCGACTTTTGAAGTTCTTAAGGAGAGCATTGTCTAGAAACGCGAGAACTTGTCGCCTGAGTGATGAGTGACAATTAAGAAAGCTGTAGTCGAGACTGCTCGACTACGAAATCCCCTGAGCACTTCCAAGAATGCTTCGTTTCGATTCTCCACGCGTAAGAAACTATAGATGCAAAAACACGAGCACACGCTGATCTATGCTTGTACGCCTGTATGTCTGTAAGCATTGCAGGCGGCTTGCTGTCTCGCAGGGTATAACAAAAAGTATATAAGCAAATGCAGCCACAAGAAAACTCGATGGTTCTAAAAAAGCCAAAACAAATACAATATATTATCGTAAATTTACAAAAATGTACAGTGCGCCATCGGTGGATCTGGCGGCACCTACGTCCGGTCACCTCTGCCATCAGGCGTTAGTACTATCTTTGGTGATGATGCCGATGCGGACAATACCCACGGTATTGTGCGCATCGGCATCATCACCAATGATGGTGCTAATGCCTGCTGGCAAAGGTGACCGTACGTAGGTGCCGCCAGATCCACCGATGGCGCACTTTTCACGCAGTAGTAACCCCGATGTTGGCACCGCATAGACCTGACCACCCAGCTGCCTATCCCAGCCGGCGACAATTCCACTGGCAGTTATTTCTTTACTTATTGGACGGCCGCATCACTCACGTAGCAAGGCTGTTTCAATATATAATGAAAGTATTTCATTGTATTTTCAACGATATCAGCCAGATCGTGGGTAATAGATGTTATCCGTGATCCGAGTTAGCTTATTGGCGATCCGTTTTGCGATGTATGCAAGGCAGCTTGTGCGCGAATCTGCGCCCAACACAGCGCCCTCATCGAATTCAGCAGCCAATATTGTAGTCTAAAAGGATTGGATCGATGTTTAGACTTGATTCCAGATATGCATATATTTCCATACAAAAGTAATTAATATACTTACGCCACCGTAAAAGTCATTTGTGTTCATTGTGCAGGATTTTGGAGTTTTCTTTGCTAACCAATATAAAGTCAAAACAAATCATTTATGTAAAAGTTACAAAAATATATTTTTGAACTGTATCAATGCGACTCCAATTGAGTAATGAATATATACATATATCAAATCAATAATTTGGGCACTTTGATTTAGTTATTTAACTTGTCAAAAGTCAAAGTGACTTTTGCGTCACGGCAGCTGTGCTGCGGGGAAAAATGAGGAATGAGCCCTTGATAAATGGAATTTGGTATCTGTAATTTCGTATTTGCAAGGTCATTTTCAAAGCGTTCAGTGGGTAGAGGGTGAAATAAAAACATAAATAAAACCAGTTAACAAAAATAATAAAAATGTTTTTGGTAAATCAAATTTAAAATGCATTTAAAATTCATAGATAATAAAATTGTAAAAAAAAACTAATTGAACAATTGAAAAATAATAAAATTAAAACAAAATTTGTGTAAGAATTTTAATTTTGTAATTTTCAAGAGAAACATCTGCTGATTACTCTTGCCCCCACCCCATATTTCCTTTTAACGCTAACCCACATTTGTGTAGTTTTATTTCCCCTTTTGTGTTAGTAGGTAAAATTGTGGTTCATCAAATCATTTCCTCACTGAACTTCATTTATAGTAGTTCCTTAATGTGCCGACTGGAATGCATAATTCTATGTTTGGCAGCATTGATTATTGTTTCTGGCTCAAATTACGTCATGGCTAACCAGTTTTTGAAGTGCCCTGCAACAGCAGTGGCAACGGTGCCTGTGCCCACGGCGCAACAATGTAATGAAAAGACCATTTCCTAGGCAACAACAATTGCTGCTTGGGCAAATCTCAAAAGTGGTCTGACTGGCTGCAGTGGAGCGTTGGCTTTTGGTGACTATCACTTTTCACCAGTGCGGGTTACGGTTGACGGAAGTGATCGCAGAACTCAAGTACGTGTAACAACCTTAACCCCAAAGCTAGCTTAGGTCCAGATTGTGCCCAGGAGGCAGGGCGGAGCAGGGGTGGAGCCAGGCTGGCCAAACACCTGAGGCCATTCACTTTGCGATAGAGAGACAGAGAGCTGAGGGATACTTGATACCCACTTGAACCCAATTTGTTGTTATAACATTTACTTGGAAAAGCACAATGAAAATTATGCGATCCGAATGGTAATGCAATACTTTCTATTTCAATGTTATGGTTACATCAACTAAAGACCTGACCAATTGCAATGGGCAAATCTTTCACTTTTGGCCAACGCGCTGACTATAAAAGTCGCCTGACTTTTTGCAGCTACTCGTATTGCTTAACTTGTATTCGCCGCGTGTGCATCAAACTAAACTAAACAGAATCTCAGCTCACAAAATGTGGTTACTCGTAAGTGCGCCCAAATCCAAATTTTCCCAGAACAGAATCTTATGTCTTGACTCCTGGACAGCTTTTAATCTGCGGCCTGTCGCTTGCCCACGCCTCAATTCACTCCGCTGAAGGACACTATGAGGGCGGCAGTGGAGGCGGCGGTACGGGTATTGGCAGTGGCACAGGTATCGGAGACTATCACCAACATACGCCCACCACATACTCGGAGACATCGAAGCATGTGCCTGTCCATGTCATTGAGAAGGTGCCACTGCCCATACCACATCCGGTGGCTGTTCAGGTGATTCAATCTCAATTCTTTATACTCCATTGAATTTTAATAATAATCTCTTCTCGGTTTCTAAGGTACCCAATGTAATTCGTCTACAAATACCAGAGCCCTATGCTGTTCATGTGCCGGTGCAACAGGAAATTCAAGTTCCAGTTTACAAAATAGTTCCTGAAATTACTGAACGCAAAATTCCATACACTGTGGAAAAACCTTATCCTGTGGAAGTGGAAAAACCCTATCCCGTCGAAGTGATCAAGCACATCAAAATTCCAGTACCCAAACCATATCCTGTGCCCTATACCATTTACAAGCATGTCCTGCACAAGGAACACGGCTGGTAAAGCCTTCAACAGGTGTTCAACTTAGTTATAGAACTTATGGCAAGCTAACTTTTTGAGCCAGTATTAAAGATGTTTGATGATGCAAATGGGAAATGTATTTTTTCATTATATGAATTGAAATCTCTTGAATTTTTATTGTATATCTAGATCTCTCCTTAAGTGCTTATGCAGGTAAGTATGTATTTCTATCTCAAAATAACTAATAAGCGGAAGTCTATATAAATGTGCAAGTTTAGAAATGTTGTAAGCTTCTAAAAGGTATTGACTTGTGCAGCTTTGGCCGTAACTTACACACTATCACAGATAACTTGTCTAGTGAATAATTAATAAATATACTTTTTATCAGCTTTTAAATAGTAATATTCTTATTTTATTTTATTGGTATTCTAATATATTTGTTATATTTTCAGGTTGTATCGCTTCTTAGTTGGGTTTTCATAAAGAATATAAAATATTTAATTAATTTCTTTTAAATATTGTAATTATGTATTATATTACACATATGTTAATTTCCGTAAATCTAAAACTAGATTAAGATGCTAACTTGTCAGAATACTTGTATTATAGAATATACAAAATCAATAAAAAAAAGTTTATGCAAAATTGTTCGATAACATTATTTAGTAAATAATATATACATACATGTATATAGACATAAATAATTTAATATATAGACATGTAAATGTTTTTTCATTATCAATGTTGACTGTATATACCTTAAACTAATATATATATATATAATATAATATATGTGTACATGTATTTAAGTAAGCAAAAACTGTGAAAATTTGAAACGAAATAAATACATTTTTAAACAAATAAATTGCTTTTTTTATTTGAAAAGTCTGCTTTGCTGATAGTTTATGTTCAAAAATTAACGGAAAATGCTTCTTTACGAAATAAAGTTGCATAACTTAAGGGGCTGCTGATGTGGCCGTAGATGTCTAAAATTGAAGGGTTATTTTCAAAAGTACCAGGCAAACAGAAATGAGTAGTAGGGCGAAATATGCTAGCTAACAGTGTATTAACAGAATTATTTTAAGGCAATGTTAACTAACATAATTCTGTTAACGCACTGTTAACTAACATAATTCTGTTAACTCACTGTTAACTTACATAATTCTGTTAACGCACTGTTAACTAACCGAATTCTGTTAACATTCTGTTAACTAACATAATTCGCTATGTTAACAAACTGTAAAATAACAGTGCAATAACATGTTAAATATTATTTTGCACCCTACAGCCCATTTCTGCGCGCCTAGTACTTCTCTCAAATTTCCATTTAAATATTGGTCCCAACGGCCGCTAGAGTCATACCGTGAGTATGCAACTATTTAATTTTCGGTTACAGTTTAAATGTAAAACGGCAGTTGACAACCAAATATTCCTTAAACTAACTATATTGAGTGAACTATAGTCGTATTTATTTTGAATATATATATACGACTCTCTGGATTCGTCTTGGTCTAGACAAATGATACAAATATAATATTTTAATTTAGAAACCTATGCTAAGTTGGATATATAAGAAAAAGGACTCTGAAAAAGAAATTATACATATTTTGGCCCCAGCTTTGAGGACTTTTAGGTACGCCAGGACTACATCCATGGTATGAGCTAACCAAGAATATGTATGTCAACTGGGAACCATTGAGAATGGGCGTTGTTCTTTTTTAAGGCTGTGGAATAAAATCATACATATTTTTCTACTCAATTATTGAGCATTTAGGTTTGCCAGGACTAAATCTTTGATATGATGTAATCAAGGATATATGAGTCTACTGTAAACCATCCATTGCATATGACATATTTAGCATGATATTGATTTTCAAAGATTATTTAACTCGAATAACGATTTTGATCTTGGTGAAGGGTAATCTATTGGTGGCCATTCAAAATTTTGTAATTATAGAAACAGCTGAATAAGATAATGCCAATTAAATTTGTTAATTTTTTTATTCTTTGAGTAATTCCTTACTGTTTTGAAATATACATTTTCTTTGTATTTCTTTCGATTGTTTGTTTTGCAAATTTTTGTTAAATATGTAATTTTGTTAGACAAAAAATTTAATAATTTCAGTATTTATTTCATTAAATTTTTAAATCAAATTTAAAAATTAAGATTCGAAAATATTTTAAATTAAATAAACATCAACAAAGTATTATTGTTATTATGCATTTGAAAAACTCAGCGCTCACTACACGTGCATTGTTTATTCCTTAATATTGTTTATAAGCTTTAAGCTTGCAGCTTAGTGTTAACTAGCTAAAAGCTCTAAACGCTTGTTACAATAAAAATCCTTAAAAGCGTTCTCTGCTATAATAAATTTCCCTAAAAACCCAATACGCCAACCCCAGCACAGTCTCTAACAGCTAGGCATAAAAGCTTCGTGCGTGAAAGCTTGTTAGCTTATATTTTAACTGTAATTGTAAAGCTTTGAGTATAAAATGGAGCTCTTCATAATAAATTGACGCATTACCACAGAAATGTGGCAAGTAACGGCAAGCATAAAGGTGCGTACATTCACACTCACAGGCACACACACACCTTCACTCTCTCTCTCTCTCTCTCACACACACACAAACGCACACACGGACACATGTGCATACACGTGCTGCGTGCGCTTGTAAGTTCGTTAAACTTTGTTGAATCCACGCAGATTGACGTCCCGACTGTCAGAGCGACTGGCTCGTCCATGGTTACAGCTATGTTTCCCTTTAGCCGATGACGTGCTTGAAATGTGCGCACACTCAACCCAGGTCGCCTTCCGCCTCTTTAGCCCCTAGCTGGCTGGGAATGTGCAGCGATGTTAAATATCCCTCATATGTCCTTGATAGAGGAAATCGTTTATCGTCTTTAGCTTTCAACAATTGTGCCAAGTTTTCCATTGACAGTCAGATGGCAGTCAAAGCCGTCGTTGATTCTCATATGTTGCCCTCTCAAAGGTGCACTCATGCCTTGTGCTCTAATCAATGCATCTGTCAAGCAATACATTTACCAGTCAGTCAGACAGTCACTCAGTCAGTCAGTTTAGTCAGTTTAGTCACTCTGTCAGTCTGTCAATCAGTCAGTGTCCAATTATTGATGCACAACCTGTATGAAATGTATCCAATGCGTTGCTCACGTTGTGTATACGTCATGTTTGCCTACGTGCTCTAAAGGTAATGCTTCCATCAAAGACATACGCTCACACACATTTATCGTCTCTCTCTATATATATACACATATTTAAGTATGTATAATAAACTGTATTTGCTAAGTAGATAGATTCCTTCTAGAAGCTAGGGGCTTGCATAAAATGTTATTTATAATTGTATTATTATTTTTAATTCTATTGGTCGATTCGGTATATTTGAGATTATTGCTTAGGAAAGGAAAAAATAATTTTGAAAAGTATATGTATATAGAAGTAAAATAAGTTTTATTTATATATTATATTTATATAAAAAATTTTTAAAAATTTTGTACTTGAAAACTTATTATAACAAAAGCAATAATAATTTTATTTATAATTTCCAGAAATTACAATTTTTTTTTAAATTTTTTATTATTATATATTATATTATATTTTTTTTTAATTTCAGAAAAATTTTATGAATATATTATCTTAGTGTGAATATCTGGTTTTATAAATATATTTAAGTTTTTCATTCTTCATTTAAGCTCTAAGTTAAGGCACCTTAAAATAAAAATTCCCAGCTCTCATTTTTGAATGGTGTATATATATGTACACTATAAACATATAGTATGAACGAATATTCCTTGCCCATATTAATTAAGTTAATTTTTGTATTGAATTAAGAATAAGATAAGATATTTGCCTTCAATTTCCCTTCAGATTTCAGCAAATGCATTTCAGATATATATTTATAAGCTGAATTGTAGATTATAACATTTAGCTATAAAAAAGCATGATTGATTCAGCATCTCTAATTCCTTCCATAATATATAGTTCATTATCATTGACTTTTCTCGTGCTCATAAAATATGTAGAAATTGACATTTAAACATTATAATATTTTCACATTTCCACATTTTCCATATGCGTCAGATGAACATTTAATGATTTCAATGGTCATAATTCAATTGATTGCTGCATTCGTCAAATCGTTTGGAAAATTGCCTAATTGACTATTCAAATAATGGTAGAACGAATAATGCATTAATTTATGTGCGGTCAGCTGAGTACAAAATGGACAAAATGTGGTTTATATAATCAGACAGGAGCTTGCAAATTTGTCAAATAATGCGCTGATGGGCGTAAATGAAACGTGAGCGATTGACCAAAATGTAAAATATATCAACAAAATATTCATGAGCTTTACGCAAATGGGAGCGGAGTTTACTTGATGGCATATGCTAGATAAATTTCGAAAAAAAGGTATTTAAGCTAAATTTTCATTTTTAGATTAAGGCACAATTTTACAAATTTAAATTTAACTATAAATAAATATTTACTTTTTAACACAAAAGTATTTTTATTATTTAATTTCAAATAATTAATTCTAATTAAAATATAGATTACAAACTCTTACAAATATAACATAGACAATATTTATTTTTTATTAATTAGATTAAAAATTTCTGCAAAATTTATTTTATATGTATATAAAAGATAGAAAACTAGTATTTTAAATAATTTTTTGTAATTGGAATACCCCAAATTTGTAATCCTAAATTTTATATTCACATTGGGGAAAGTTTACAAAATAATAATAATATTAAAAAAAAAGTCTTAATGTTAATAAAAAAAAAAAAAAAAATGTTTAAAATACTCATTGAAATTGTAAAAAAAATATATATATATATATATTTGCACATATTAAAATACATAAAAATGTTAATATATGAATAAATAAAAAAAATATTTAAATATTTTAGAGTAGATTAATTTATGCATGAGCTATTCTGATGTAATTTAAAAATTGCTCGAAATGATAATTATATATATTCGTATATTTAGATGGCAAAATTAAGATCTAATATTATATATGTATGTACATAAAAATGATTAGTAAGTAGTTTTTAGTTATTTCTTTGGCAATTTGCCCTTAACAATTTGTCAGCTTAAAAAAAATACATTTGTTATATAAATTTGAAAATAATAGCATGCGCCTGGCATATGAAATACAAATTGAGCTGTTGCCACATTTGGCATTACAAGGATCCCAAAGTGCTTAGCCAATGAGTTGGCAGCTCAAAGCCAGTGGAGCAGGAAAATTTACAAGACTAAGCTCACGGGATGATAAAATAATAAAAAGCCATACAAAGAAAAATAAATAAAATATATTTGTATGTATATAGAAATGAGAGAGATGCGGAATTTGTGGCACATGTTTGCTTGGCAAAAGTTTTTTTTACAGCGCAAATATTTCGTGGAATTAATTTAAGCTAATTGATTTTTATGCCAGAAGCTTTGCACGTGCCTCCATTGAAATTTATGTACGCCTGGCAGAAAACTGTCCGCCAAACCCGTCAGCCCGCCAAACCCGTCAGACCGCCAAACCCGTCAGCCCGCCAGCCCGACTGCTTGTGTGCCTGGCTGATAGATAGATAAAAACAGGCAGTTGAATCGGATGCTTGCCAGTCAAATAGTCAAACATATCGACAGCCAGAGGTAGACAGACAGACAGACAGACAGACAGACTAAAAGAGAGAAAAGAGAGAGAGAGTGAGAGAGAGAGAGAGAGAGAGAGAGAGAGAGAGAGAACAGACAGAGAGACGGACAGAAGGATACGATTTCGTTGGGTGCTGAGCTGTAATGAAATAAATTTCCTTTTCAGATATACACACTAACGATACACACACACACACACAGAGGTTGTGTACACACACACACACACGCATCTGGCACATGTGTCAACTGTCTTTGGCAGGTGGAGCACGTCCTTCTGCCTTCTGCATCGTCTTGTCTGCGGCTGTGCTTGACTTTGATGAACTTCCTTGAGGATAGCACGGATATAAATAGCAGCACTGTGTGTGCCAAAAGTATGCTGCCAGCCAGCACTCAAACCCGTCTAAAACTAGCATGCAGCACAGAAAATAAAACCAAAATAAAAAAAAATAAAATAATAAATAAAAAAATAACGTATAGCAAAAATATTATTAACGGCAAATTAAGTAATTGCTCAGTGAGCGTTGAGCGTATTAATTATTATGGAAAAATTGCCAGCACATTGATTGTTATTTTTAAACATGTCAAAGCGAGCACCTACCTAGATTTGAGATACTGTTCGTACGCGTCGGCTGCCTAATGAACTGTTAAGTGGTGTGAATCCAAAGAGTCCTTTGATGCCCAGCCCTGCTCCACAGCGAAATTTGTAAAATGCAAAATGAAAAACAACAAGAAAAAACTGAAAAAAGAAAAAACAAGAAACTCTCACAAAATTATTGATTATTTAATTTTTGTTTTTGCTCTCACTAAATTTAGATGCAATTCAGTACTGAGCGAGCATTTGCCGAACCAAAAAGTTTCCCATGTTCGTTTCTTATCTCTCTCTCTCTCTCTAATTAGTTTATAAACTGTCTTTGTCATATGTCCCGCGCATCTGTTTCACAACAAACTTTCCTTTGTCACATTTAACTAGTTTGTGAGTTGAATTAATGTAGATTTGAGGCTTAATGTGAAGTGAGCTTAAGTACTGTGCATTTATTTGGTAATTACGTTTAGTTAGTTGGCCAAACACGACGGAAAACAAGAGAAAATGTCAGAAATTTATGTTTGTCTGCTTTTGGTTAAGATAAGCTGAAAATAAACGAATTAGCTGAGTGAATGATTGTCCTTGTCGGAAAAGAGAAATTGGCATGATATGGGTGGATCTTACTGGGAGTTGCATTATATACAGGAATTCATAAGACAAAAGGCAGGCAGCATTAAGTTTATCAATCTATACTAGCATACTCAACTCGTGAATCTAGTTAGCTCTATATCTATAAGTGCGTCTATATCATTGATTTCTCTAACTATGCACTAGGAGGCGCAGTTCAAATTTGTATTAAATGGGCGATACACTATCTTTTTTTTATGGAGACATTAATAATGAAATTAAAAAATAAAAATTTAATAAAAATTAATGTAATAAAAATTTTTTTAATTTATATTTTTTTATATTTAAAATAATATATATTTTTCAAAATAAATAATTATAATAATAAAAAAGCTTTTCAGAAATAATAGAGAAGTAGAAATATTATAACTAATATTATTGATAATCATTAATTATTATTGTTATTATTATTATTATTATTATTATTTATTTTTATTTAAAATTGTTATGGAGGCGTTCTTCAGATTTGTATTAAATAATCGATAATCAATCTAACAATATTTTATGGATATATTAATAATATAAAAAAATAAAAGAAAATATGAATATTGAAAATAAAAGAAAAATAAAATAAGTGCTTATAGATATACAGGGTTGTCTATATTCGACTGACACATTTTTTTGTTTATTTATTATTATTATTATTTTTTAAAATCAAAGATAAGCCCAATTTTTTTATATTCAAGATAATAATCATTTTTTTAGGCCCAAGTAGATTTGTGGACATCGTTTTTTTAGTATAATATCTCTCAAATGGCCGCCTTGAGCCGTTTCACTGTTTTTTTCATAGTTTTGGCTAACAAGAATATGAACAAATCTGTATTTTCGGGTAAATTACAGATTATTTTCCACAGATTATTTTCCAAGCGTCTTTTTGTTTGCACATTTTCTCAATTATATTCCCTACTTGTACTTCCCAAAAGGTTTTTGAAAGACTTCTTCTGTCTATCTTTAGCTGAAGAAAGTGTGATCTGCACCATAAAGTGGATTGTGTAGTAAAAAACCTTTGGAACCTATAGATCCTTCTCGATATCTCTGGTACTCTTGTACCGTGCAAGCGTAACAGATCCGTTTCCTTGGTTGGACTCTAAATATAGTCAAGTTTGTTTTGGTTACAATGCCATATATTTCTACAGCGTAGTTCCAGATGGAACCTAGTAGAGAATATTTCTATTTTCCATCCTTGCGCTACTCAATTTTTAGAAACCTTTAGAAACCTTTAGAGAAAATCTATAACTAAATAAAGATGAATAATAAAAACCGATTCATAGTATATAGTTTTCTGTTTTACTTGAAATTATTTAAGTTATATACCGACTCAAATCAGTCTACAGAATTGTCCAAAATATTGATCTTTGACGCTCAAATGAAGCAAGTACTCAACTCAGTATGCAAGTGACTCGCATTGACTCTAGTTTTATTACACATATACTATTTATACTTTACTTTATTTATTCCAAAATTCGCTTCGTCATGTTAGCTGCAGCTGCACAAGTCACAGATTTATTATGCATAAATCTCATGAGAGAAAGCACCTGAAATAGCTGGCACAGTGCAACAGCTGACGAAACTTGCCATATTCCAATTACCTATGCTCTCTCTCTCCCCCGCTCTCCCCCGCTGTCACTCGCTCTCTTTCAGAGTCACTGCTGCGAATATTATATGACCAATTGCGGTAGGAAACTGTCAAAACGAGGTCCCAATGCTCAGTGCTCGTGTTTGGTCATAAAATATAAAACTATAAATAGCTACGATGCTGGGTACTTGAGGCCAGAAGCCAGAAGCCAGCAGCCAGAAGCTACATACATAAAAATGTGCAAAAATATACTATAAATCAATGGCGGCCAACTTGCCTAATCCCAAAGACCAAAAATAACAACAATGAGGAGAAGAACACAAGAAGACGAAGAAGAAGAACAGCAGCAATAATAATACCTAATGACAAATCCCCAGGCGCTAGTCAACAAGGGGCTGAGCAGGCCGGGCCATGTCAAAGTGGTAGGCCATTAAAGTCATAAAAGTCGCGTGGACTAAATTAGAAAGAATTTTCTTGCTGTTGTTGTTGTTGCGACTGGACCGCGGCTTTGGCAGCGGCGCTTATTCTTGATGTACATAATTTTAAATGACTTTCAGGAGACGACCTAAAACGGCATTCGGGTGTACACACTCACACAAACAAACACACGGGCACGGACAGTGGCACAGCAGGCAGGCAGGCAGCTGGCTGGAAGCCCAAAGTAAAACAGATAAGATTAGACGCCCAAGCCCAATGACAACAGGCGGCATTCGTCAAGATGGCGCAGGCGACACGACAAGCAACAGGAGGAGAGGCAAAGAGACACAGAGAGAGAGAGAGTGAGCCAGAGAGAGAGAGAGAGAGAATGAGCGACAACAGAACAGGAGCGGAGCAGCAGCAGCAGCAAGACGAGCGAGGAGCTGATAGCCAGCAGGCCATGGACTCTTGGGAGGCGCCACCACGCCCACATTGAGTGTGCGCGCTCGTGTATGCCGTAAGCGAGTCAAGGTTAAGCCCCAAAATTGCTCAGCTACCATTGAAGGCAGCACACACATACACACACACACACACACACAACGTGAGTCCTGTGGCGCTGGGGTGGATGCTAAACGTAGCAGAGATAAAAATGTTCGGGCTTTGGCGCGTGGCAAGGCGAACAGCTGGCTGCCTCGTAATGATTACGAGACTTGTGCGCTGGAGAACAGAGAATGAAAAAAAAACAAAAAACACAAATAAAGCGAAAAGGTGCAGCTCAACACTGGCACAGCCTCTTGAGCTCTTGTGGAAAAATATGCGTACACGGCCCAACGCCCATCAATCCGAAAGCCCATTCCCGTTTCCCATTCCCATTTGGCACTTTATCATTGGCACATCGTTGCAAAAGTTGGACAGTATTTATTGAAATTATGCCAAAAAGAAAAGCGAAAAATTGCTGCCTAGAAGTAGACAATGATTTCATAGCCCCCCCTCACCTTCCTTTCTACCATCGTAATAAGCACGGAAATGGCTCACCCGTCGTATACTTATTATAATAAATACGTCATAAAATGTAATGGACGTGCTGCTGCGGCCGGCGTTTGATATATTTTTAATATGTAAATCTGGCTGCCATTGGGCATCTTTTCACTTTTTGGATATGCATACATATATATTAAGCGGAAAAATCAAATACAATAATGCCTAGCCTATGCTAGCCTCTGGTATAAGGTAGTCAAGCTGAAGCTTATGTTTCGCTACTTGAATAGCAAATCAAATATTAGAGCTTAACTTCCAAATGAATTTTGTTCAGTGAATTGAATTTAATTTCGGAAAGCTCTTAGATTTACTTATTGATAAGTGAGTTAGATTAGAATTAATTTCTAATTTTATATGACTGTATATAATAGAAAAGATATTTTGAATACTAGAGAGTGGCAAATAGGCACATTTAGATGATACTAATATATTCTGAAAGTTTCATGAAGATTGTCCGCCTAGAAATGGCGTTATAGGCGTCCAAATAAATATTAATACAAATAAAAATTAATAAAAACTATTAATTTTGTTATTATTATTGTTTTTCAGTGCTCGGACTGATTTATTTAAATTAATTTAAACCCAGATTCATTTATTTCCTCTGCTATTCTTTCAAGCTGCCTTCACTATATAACGTTTTCAGCTTTCGTCTATTGTTTTTAAATTTCTTTTATATTTTGTGGCCAGTTTATCTGTGAGCTGGTTTGGTTTATCCGCTTATCTGCAGCTGTGAGCTGTGTCCTCCAATGAATTCTGCGAATGTAGGCATCGCTCGCTCGCCAAATTCTCACTCACCGAAATCAGTCAGCTGCAATCCATCTTGCGCTTTGTTTTTGCCCAATTTAAATTCACATAGGAGGTTTTGCATATCCGCATTTATCAAGTATAAAGTATCTAGTATCACAGATGAGTCAATTTGTAAACTTTTTTAGTCGTGAAGATTCCACAGTACATTCCTCTATAGTTGCCTAGTATCTAAAATAATATCTGCACTCGCTACATCATGTCTATGTTCATATATATATACAGTCTGGTTAGTTAAGTATACGTTATAATAATTAGAAAAGAATATTAGTAAGTATAAAAAAAATAGAGGTGTGCTATATACACACAATATTCTTGTCCCTCTTTATACAAGACTGATGCAAAGTCCCTTCAACTCCAAGTGAATTACATTAAAGAACATAATTACAAATAATTTCTGTTTAACAACTCAAGAACTAAATTTTATTTCTTCAAATTTATTTCTTTCTTAACTTTATTAACTGATACAAATATTTTTTCTTACAAATAAATGTAATCTTTTCTTTAAATATAATTCATCTCTACTGCAATGATTTCCTACAGCTTATAATTGAAGCATAGAATGTTTTTCTTACAAATAAAAAATAAATATAAATACATTATATAATAATAAATAAAAAATGCAACAAAGATTTTTGTTAAGTAATATTTCCACTAAATTATTTATATAAATTAAATTTACATTTCTTGAGATTTGTTGTGTTAAATAAATAAATCGACACTTCCAGTAACATTTCTGAATCTATAAAGTTTATAGGTATTTTATAAAGGTTTATCTCTAATTTGTAATTTAAAAGTAAATTTTTTCTAGAAATTGAAAAGAAAACAAATAAATTCTATCTCAAGCTATATCGAGCAAATGAAAACTAGTTATTGCCAGCATTCAACAATTGCTTAACTTTTGTTACGCTCAATTTTCTTTTCACACACGCTAGCACACACACACACATACACACACACATAAACGGAAACACATTTCCGTTCGTTTGTTGTCACACATATATACATTTTTTTTTCTGCTTATTCATTGTGTGTGGATTTCTTTCGTAAAACGTATAGGGAACACCCGTGGGGCGACACATAACCGAAATCTGGCGCCACGTTGCTGTTGACTGTTGTCAAAAATGTGTCGGGTCTTTTCCATTTCCATTTTCATTTCAGTTGCAGTTTGTTTTGACTATCTTCCCTCTGCCTCAGTTTCCCTCTCTGATATTTCTCTGTATTTATGTCATTGTCTTTGTCAGGCCGAGTTGCGTGCCAAAAAAAAAAAAAAAAAAAAAACATATAAAAGC
This sequence comes from Drosophila koepferae, assembly GCA_030914345.1. Lineage (NCBI taxonomy): Eukaryota > Metazoa > Arthropoda > Insecta > Diptera > Drosophilidae > Drosophila > Drosophila koepferae. The sequence continues at coordinate 734,144 of JAUESR010000198.1, read as the reverse complement.
GTAATGTGCAAGTGAAAGTATATAAATCAAATGTATGTAGAAGAGAAAAAATTATATACATTTATATGTATAATATATGCCACTATAATTTCGCAAGTAGATACAAATATCTGCATATGTATGTGTGCGCATATTTATATTACGTGCGTGTGTCGCATGTAATGTCTACGTGTTTGCAATATTTAAATATTTTGTTAAATGAAGGGCACATAAGAGCTTCACATCCCATTTCAACCGCATCAAGAACCACCAATATGAAGTGCGGCATTATCATTTAGATATTTGCATATGATATATGTATCTGTTGTATCCCCCTCTCTCTATATTCGCATGCATGTTTCGAATTGCGTTTGCGTCCCAGCGTTTGTCTTTGTGCTTGCGTTGCGATGGAATTAAAAGGCAACCTTGAAAATGCCAGACACGTTTTCATATATTTGGCACAAGATAAATGTTTGACACACACACACACACACATAAACGCAAATACACGCATACACCACGTAGTCCCGACTTGCGGCTTAAATATAGATGTTAAAGGTAAAGCACAGTTTTGCGGTTTTTTCGGATTTTTTTTTTTTTTTTTTGTGGGCTACAACTTTGCAGTCTTTGGCAATGAGCAATGCTGCCAATTTAACGTTTGAGCGAACTTCCGAGTGCCTTTCATTAGTTTATTTAGGCAGTGAAACCGTAAAAACCATTTCACAAATAGAGAGAAAAAAAAAAAACTATATATATATACATATATATATATATATTTATTTGTTTGTTTTGTCCACTTGGTTAGAGTACTGAGATTCATCGATCTCTTTTATATTAATTAAATATCTTGTAATAGAATATTGTCTTTAATCAATAATAAAAAGCCTACAATATTTTACTAAAGCTATAAATTGGTTAGAGTATAAAATACATAAATAATGTGGACCAAATTCTTATCTGCAATATTAGTATAAAGAAATAGTTAAAATTTCATTTCAAAATTTCACTTATATTAAATATAACATAAATATAAATTATATATTTATTTTTTTTTTCTTACTTATATTATTATATTATATTAATATCTTTTATGCTAATCAAAGATTTTTATACATAAAATATTTTAATACATTTAAATATTTATTTAAAAAGAAAATTTTAAAAAATTGTTATCGTGTTGATATTAAATAAAAATCAATAACTTTTAAAGATATTGTTGATGTTGTTTTTAATTGTTCTTATAACGTATATATTAATTTTTTTATATTTTTTTTTTATCATATACATTTTTTATTGTTGCCTTATTAATACTTTTATTATTTTTTATTTTTTATTTTTATTATGAATACTAATAATTATACTAATAAAAAGTTTTAATAATAGCCAAACAACTTAATTTATTTTAATTTTATAAAAAATACATTACATTTGCAAAAATTTCATGAACGAAATTTAATTAAAAACAAGTAAGAACGTTGCAGTTAGGCGCCACTAACTGCGATATACTTTGTTCCCATAGGTGCATCTTATTTATTTAATAAACATTTAATTAACGAAATATTTCGGCAATTAGAAAACGTACATGGCAAGCAACAAACGTTTTTCCTACACATACATACAGATTTACACATGTACACACTATACGAGTATACACAATTTTCTAAGTATACATACAAAAGTTTGCATGCCAGAATATTCTACGAATTGTGACTGAATTGGGAATTTTTCGATCGTTATTTTAGTTTTGTCAAAAGGCGCTCTAGCAATGCATTACAATATCTTATTTGGTTTTAGTTAAAGGAGTGCAGATCAGGGCAGTGGCGCTGGTGGTAAGCACTATGCAAGCTATGCTTAGGTGCGTGGGTTCGAATCCCACAGAAACCTTTTTTTCAAAAATTATTTATTTTTGATTTTTTTATATTTGTATATTTATTATAAAATGCTTGCTGCCAATTGATGATAATTTATAAACATACGCATATGAATTTTGCATTTAAGCAAAAACTAAAACAATTTTTCCGATTTGCCACGCTGTGTGGGGCAAGCAGTTTTTCTATGCATGCATATATGTATGTATTTATGTGTAAGTGTATACACATCCAAAAGTGTATACATATTGCAAGAATTGCGATTGTATTGTTTTGTTTCGTCACAAGCTGCTGATCAGCTGGTCAGCTGATCAGCTGTGAATTGATTTAGGTTTAGCTAACGATTACATGTTGTTTTCAAAAGACCTAGGTTCGAATCCCGGTGGAAACTTTTTATTTATTAATCAAAAACTTATCAATTTTATTTTTTAAAATTTTTTAATATTATTAAATTTATGTTAAAATGCTTTTTGCCATCTTAGCAATTGCTACTAAGCTATTATATGCATGAATTATGCAGTTGGCCACAACAAACTTCTTTGCCGATTTGCCACGCCCCCAGTGGGCGTAGACGCATAATTTTTTGCCAGTTCTTAGAAAAGGCCGAGGCTAACATGCCTGCAAAATTTGGTTGCTTACATTCCAAAAATGCGAAAATTACAGGGTATTTTTCGATATGCCACGCCCCCAAAGAGGCTGAAAAATTATTTTTGGGGCATCGATAGAGGAGAACATTAGTAACTCAACCATCCAATTTTCAAGCTTCTAGCTCTAAAACTGTAGGAGATATAAACTTTTGCGGTTTGCCACGCCCCCTGTGGGCGTAGATATATCTACCATAGCTTATTAGTCTTGGGTTGTCAACCCGAGTATACATGCAAAATTTCAAGTCTCTAGTGTCAATAGTGTTCAAGATATAGCACAATTTGAAAAATCACTATATATTCAGGTCCGATTTGCCACGCCCCCAATGGGCGTAGACATATAACTTTTTGATCGATCTTCTTAGAATCATAACATTAACTCACATGCAAAATTTCAGCGTTCTAGCTTTAACGGTGTAGAAGATACGTATTTCCCGATTTGCCACGCCCCCAATGGGCGTAGATATATCCGCCATAGCTTTTTGAACTTGGGTTGTCACCCCGAGTATACATTTCAAATTGCAACTCTCTAGCTCATCATCTAGTATGATAACTTAACTATGGGCGGAAGAGTTTTCCGATTTGCCACGCCCCTAGTGGGCGGATCGGGAAAATTTTTACACTTTATAATTCGGGAGCATATATGAGTATATGTTTAAAATTTCAAGTCTCTAGCTCTAATAGCGCCGAAAAATATTGCGTTCATACGGACAGACGGACAGACGGACGGACAGCAAGACGGACATTGCACAAAACCAATATACTTTTTTCCCTTTGGGAACAAAGTATAATAATGAAGATTGTAAATAAACCAAGATAAATTAAAAATTAATTAAAATACCTTGATAAATCGCCAATGCAAAATAAAAAATATAAATTAAATTGACAAAGTTTAGTTTATTTAGTTAAATTTAAGGATGAAAAATACCACGAATTTTTGTTTTTCTTTAGCATTATAAAAAACAAAACTGAAAAAATTTTTTTAATTAAAAAAAAATTAATATAAATAAAAAAGCCCTAATTTTCGCTTTTAATAGTTCATAATTTTTGTTTAACATAATTAGGTTTAGTAAGCTTCTTTATTCTTAATTCAAAGTTATTCGAAACCCTTTTAAATATAAATTAATTCTATTACTATAATTTTTTGCTTACTCCAACTATTTTTTCTATTACTACATTATATATAATTTATTTATATGACAGAAATATAAATAGGACCGTAATGCTACACGCCATCAACTGAACCAATTCGAGCATGAAATTTTGTAATAAATTTCAAACAATGAAGCGAACTTTTTACCCAACTACTTAGTTTAGAACAAGCGAACCGAATCGTGAATCGAAGCTTAACTTATTTTTCAGCACTTGCTCGACTGTCGTCATTATGTCTGAAGTTTTTCTGCCGCTGCTGAAGAGCATCAGATTTTCATCATACTTTCAATAGTTATGGCCATCCGCTTTGTGGCTGCCGCAGAGAATTCCTAGAAAGTAAAAGAAAGAGCGAGAGAGAGAATCTTGGCAAATGCCTTGCCATATTTTATGCCTGGCAAAAACTTGCCGTCATTTTGGCTTTATGTTCTTAGCTCTTGATGACAACAAGGAAAAAAAAAGAAAAAAAAAAAAAAAGGGAAACAACAAAAGAAGAAAAATAAAACAAAAAACGTTTTCACTTTATTTTCTTTAGACGCTTCTCTTTGTGCACCGATTGCTGAGCGCATTGAGTCGTCTTCGGCTTCCTTTGGGTCTCTGTCAGGGTGTAACTAATCAATGCTCATGATTTTTACCGCCGCAGCGAAGCAGCAAATATAAACCACAGAAAAAAGTTCATTTCTCTTTAAAATGTCCGTCGCAATCATCGTCGTCTTCTTCTCTTTTGTGTGTCCTTCAGCCGCTGTGTGTGTGGGTTGATTGTGTAGCACTTTACCTTCATCAGCATCCCCCAGCCGCCAGCTTTCAGCCTCCAGTGTGCCAGTCAGCCGTTTCAACTATCAGCGCTGAGTAAAAATCGCTGATGCAAAGAGCAGAAGACGAAAAAAAAAAGCAAGGAAAAATTTTCCACGGTTTCTGCTGCTGCTGCTGCTTCTGCTCCTTCTGTTTCTGCTTTTGCTGTTGCAGCTGCCAAAAGGTTGTGTTCGTGACCTTTGCCAGGCGCTTTTCGTAGTTGTCGCCGCATTTTGTGCTTGGCATTTCTTCGCCTTGCTGCTGATTTGGCAGCTCCATACCACGGTCCCACACTCTGAAAAAAAAAAAAAAAAAACGCCCACGCACACTCGCACAGCCGCCTGCTAGTTACACGCTTGTTTTAGTACGTGCCAGAGCTGAGCCACTTGCCTGCACGCACATTTACTTTATATACATATGTATATGCATGTCCAAATATACATACATTTATAAATATATATATGTGTTTATATACACAATGTACTTGCTACTTGTTCAGCTGCCAGAGGCAGCTCATAAATTGCATGTTGCGTATACGCAGCGTAGCCAAGCGCTAAAAAGTATGCTAGCTTTTTTTTCTCTTTTTCTTTTTGCCTTGGCTTTCAACTTGGCTTTCAGAAGAATTTCCGTTGCAAATTTAGAACTTTTCTTATTTTTTTCTGCTGCTGGCATTGAAGTGCGAAAACGTTTAGCGCAGTTGAATAGTTGAGTTTCCAATAAAGTGTCGAGGTCTTCAAATGGACAAGTAGTACAAGTAATATGACTAGAAGGTTGTATATATTAGAGAGAGAGAGAGAAAATCCTTTGGGATTTAAAGTTTTAATGGAAGTGAAAAGAAAGTAAGATAAGTGTCAAGAGATTTATCTAAAAGTTAAAAGTAGACATTATTTTGAGTTATTTCTTATGGTAAAACGCAATGATATAAAAAATGATTTCCCATTTTCAATGGGTTCAGGGTATAATGAAATATAAAATCATTTATGTGATGATAACAAAAAAATTTACATATTAGTGAAACTATTTAATGCTAAGTCTACGTAATTTTTTATAATTAAATTTTCATTTCATGTCGTTGAACAACAATATATACATATCTAGCAATGTAAAAATGTTTTTTTAATGTAAATAAATTTTTTATAATATATATTTATGTATATTAAGATATAAGAAACTGTTTTAAATTATTGCTAATGCTTAACAAGATATAAAAAATGACTCTAGACATTTTGAGATGTATAAATATTTTTACTTGAAAACTTTTCTTAAAAAAATAAATTTTTATTTAAATGTGTATTAAAGTAAATAATAATTAAATATAAATTGTTCATTTAATATATTTATGTATATCAGCTTACTGAAACTATTTTAAATTTGTAAAGTTCTAAAATTATAAATAAATTTATATTAAAAATGTTTATGTATAGCAGATTCTTTAAATTTTTTTTTTATTATTGTTAAAATTATATTTATAAAATGATTGATAATCGCAAATATATTTTCATAGAATATACAACAAAATTATTTGTATTACGATTAATAATTCTTTTACTAATAAATGTTCAACAAAATTTCCTATAGAATATATAACTAAATTATTTGTATTACTATTAATAATTCTTTTACTTATAAATTTTCAATAAAATTTCCTATATTAGTTTATTACTATGACATTTTTTCTTTAACATTAAATTTCCAACAAAATTTTCTAGAGTGAAAATTAATAATTAATTGGAATTTATTTTTCACCCAAGAGCCATGGCTATTCAGCTATACCAACTAAATATATAAAATATATACAATATAAAGTTTATATGTACTATATACATATGCACAGTGGTCACACAGTTATTTTTTCTATATGTAGAGCTCCGTGCACTTAAGTTCTGCTGATTCTTTTTTTCGTTGGCCTTTTTCGTTAGCCTTTTTCTTTGGTTTGCTGCTAGCCCGTTTAACCTTTACAAAACAAGTTTTGCATACATATATTATTGACATTTAATACATGCGTGAGTTTTGGTTAACCACAATTTATTTTACCCTGAGAGTGTGTGTGTGTGCATGTCCTTGTGTGTGTCCAGCAGGCGACCTTCGTCCACAATTAAATTAAGTTTCCTTTTTTTACGTTTGTTTTTTTGTATTGAATAACAACTGGATAATTTATTGTGTCAGCAAAAGTTTTGTCCAACCTTGTGCGAGGCAAACTCTTTGGCAAAATTGCTTTTTTGCCATTTACAATTTAGCAATTGGCAATGGACAATTGGCAAATTCTGTCGATTGTAAATCAAGTGACCAAGAGCTGCTCCCATCTGGTCAGAGCTTCAAGACAAATGTCACATGCAGACTGCCAAGCACATGCTGTTCTCTGATGAACGACAATTGGATTTCAATTCGATTTCAATGCGAGTCGATTCGATTCGATCAGCTGCTGACACAGGTAAGCCACAAAATTGATTTCCTAATTGTTGTTGACGAGCTTTTGTCTTTGGTCGTACATGCTGTTTGCTATCGAAAGGATTTGCATGCCCAATTCATCAATTGATTGATGCCTGCTTCAAATTTTGTGCCAAATTGACTTTCGAGCAAGTCGAGCCGGAGCATTGTCCCTCAGCCTTGACTGATGTTGATTCATTTTGCCGCACTACTCATTGCATCATCAGTCGAGCGACAACTGTATTAAATACCTTTGGCATTGTCCTGTGGGCTCATTTGGGGCTTCCAATGTGTGTCCTTCGCGATGGCTCGTGGCATACATACATATATATTTCGGACTGCCTCGGTTACACTTTATGGGCATCACGCGGCTGGATTCTGCCTCTGATAATTGATATTAAGCCAAAACGAGCACAACGCTCGCACCAAGCCGGCGACAGAAATAAACAAAGTTATTTTCAGCATGCGGATTTTCACAGTTGCGTGTGCAAATGCTTAATAATAATTTTTTACGAGCTCTGGCACCATCAAAACTAATGTTTTCACTCACACATGGAAACAAAGCGCACAGATCTGTCCAAACAAGAATAAACCATGAACACAAAATGTAATCAAGGATGTTTTTATAGACTTCTATATACCCTAACATTGAGACGCTTGTTGTTGTTGTAATTAAGTTGAGCTGTTAAGCCCTATTAGCTGATACCCAACTAAAGCGTAGATCTCTGATTAGAGGGTATAAGTAAGACTGGCCAAAAATGTATATTCTCATCGTTGGCTGTACTCCGAGCTTTTATATATTAGACTCTACCATAAACTTGAAAGGTTTTCATGCACTCAATTAAGTAGATTAACTTGCGCGTGTCGCTAATGTTGTGACTCACGGCAACATATGCCATATATTTAGGTTGATTCTTTTTAATATGCTAAATGAGATATATAAAATTTAAAAAAAAAAAAAAATTTTTTTTCATTATTTTTCAGGGCATACAAACATTAAAAATCCTTCAATATTTTTAATTTTAAATATTTTTTATTAATTGAAATTATTTTCCTGAGAAATGAGTTAATAGTTGGTTCGATAGAGTAATATTATTTTCATACAGCTTTTATTATTGTGATTAATTACATTTAAAATAAACAAAATATTTTAAAATTATAAAAAAAACTTGTTTAATGAAAAAATAAATATCTTTTTAAATTACTTAGAAGAATGTTTCATTAAATATTTGTTTTTTTCAATTTTAAAATACTTACAAATATAGAACACCAATGACTTGATGCCGTTTCTTGATGTCTGCAAATAAGTGTCTTTTCTCTCCGAGTGCTTAACACTCTAAGCAAAAGCTCTGAGAGCAACCTATTGCTTCGGTTCTACGTCGAGTTCGTTCACGATCCGCTAGCAATCACTTTCTATATTTTTATTTCGCTCTTTCTCTCTCTCTGCTTCACCAAACATTTCGTTGAGTTAAACGAACCAAGACAAAGACTTTTGTGCATGTAAGCGAAGATTGAGTTCGTGAATTGAGTGTGTGCATGTGAATGAAGAAGGCAATTCGAATTTGAGTTATCTATATGTTCTACGAACGTCAATCGTAGCTCTCCCTAAACAATGTTCGTTAAAAGAGCGTCACTTTAACTCAAGGCGCTCAACTGAAAACAAAAGACGAAAAGAACCAAAGTCTCTGGCTGAGAGCGAGTAAGTCTAATTTTTTTTGGCTGATCAAATTTGTATTTACTTTTGTATTTATAAAAAAAAAAAAAATATAATAATAATTAAATATTTTTTATATTTATATTATTTAAAATATTTAAAATCATTAGCGATCCGATATATAAATATATGCATTTCTCTAAAAAATCCAACTTTATGTAGCGTTCGGTTATTAATAGCTAATGTCATTAAATTTTGTTGTAAATAAAAAAAATATATATTATCCAAATATGATATATAAATTATATTAATTTTCTGTATTATATTAGAATTCAAATATAATTAATATTTCAAATATTTTATATTTTTAATACTTTATTTTATTTATTTTTCAAATATTATATTAATTTTCTGTATTATGAAAGAATTTGAATATAATTTTTATAAATGGGAAATGAGGGTATAATGGGTTTTGTTAATTTTAAAAATACTTTATATTTTTAAGAATTTTATTTGTAATATAAATTATTTTTAAGTAAACAAATATTTTTTAAAAATTGGTAAAATACCTTTTTTTTATTAACTTCAAAACGTTAATAACGTAGATCAATTCAATTTCAATAACAAATTTAATATACACAAATTTAAAATCGTATCTTCATTGATATTAAGAATCTGCATATTCAACTGATTATGCAGAAACTCAAAGTTATAATGAACCTTTCAAGGAAAGCAATCCATATGTGTATATATGTATATAAGAACTAATTTCATTAATCAATCAATCAGCTGCCAGGCGCGCTGCTGACCAAACTCAATTCAATTTAAGCCCTGTGCCAACAGCTTTACCTTTCAGGGCAGCAAAATGGCAATGCGTTTGTCTTTCGAATTGTGCGTAAACAAAGTGCAGCAGCAACAAAAGAGGCAACTGTGTGTGTGTGTGTGTGTGTGTGTGAGGAATGGTAGTGCAGAGGCTTGGCATACGTATGTCCTTGGCACGCTTCAATGGTTCGCCGAGTTAAGCTTCAAAAGCATTTTGCAGCAACTGACGTTGGGCAAAGGCTCAGTTCGTTCGTTCAGGCCTCACCTCTGCCACTCTTTGGCTGCCACCTGGTCAGGTGAGCCACATGCACAGTGTCAGGTTAACTCTAATGACGTCAATGGGCGGCGTTTGTCAAAAGCACGGCAACTTGTGCCCGCTGGCCGAACGAAATTGGGAGCTGCCATCGGGTGGGGGCTGCACACTGAAGGGTTTACGTTGTGCTCCTGACACGTTGCAACATAACATGCAACAGGCCGCCACCGTTGCCGCTGCCGCAGCCGCCGTCGTTGTCGTTGTCGTCACCGCTCGACACGAGATGCTGCAAAAATGCAACCAAGCTGAAACTTTTCGTTGACGTTGTTGCGCTGCTGAAAGCCGCTCAAAAGTGAACAAAAAACTTTTCCCTTTTTCATAACTTTTCATTCGCAATTTTTTTCTGCACTTGATAAATCCTGAAAACTACTGTTACTTAAAGCTTGGGCAAAAGTTCGTCAATATTAAAAAAAATCACGTTACTGTTTTTTAACACAAATATTGTATATCAAATATATTGTACATAAATAATACTGAGCATAAAAAATATTAAAAAGAAAATCTATTAATGTTAATGTCAGATACCATTAAAAAGAATTTATCAAAAATATATATTGTATATATATCTTAGATTAAAAAAAAAAAAAAAATTAAGATGATCATTATCATTGAAAAACTCCTTTATATTTATTAGAAAATCATTAAAAATTTGTTTTAATTGGTATCAACAGCTTAAGTTTTAGTGCTAAAATTTAATAAAACAAAAGTTATTAATATTTAATGTTGTTATTTGTTAACAATTATAATTTAATAGTTACTTAAAACTTAGTATATTAAAATATATACATATTTTCATGTATATATATATATATATAAAATGACAAAAATTGGTCATTATTATTATTATTTTAATTAAATTTTTTTTTTTGTATTTTTCAACTATTATTTTTTTAATAATTATAATTTTTAAAATTTTTGTATTTGCTTTTCAACAATTTTTTTTAATGATAAAAATTTAATTATTTATTTAATTATTATTTTTTTGTAAATATTTTTGTAATGAACAAAATTTAATTATTATTTATTTATTTATTTATTTTTTTTTTTTTTTAAACAAAATTAAAAATTTCTGAAAATGAAGCATTATTAATTATTATTATATATAAACTTCTCAAAGAATTCCAAAAAATGTTTTAATTCTGGTGATACTGAATATAAAATTTCTATAGTTTTCTAACTTGGAAAAAAGCTTTAAATAAAATGTAAAATCTAGGTAATTCTTGTGTTCTAACATGAACACTATGATGCACTGAAAAAAGTCTCTGAGTTCCAAGCAAATGGCTGTAGTCGATAAGAATATTAAATGAACCGCGCTTAAGTGAGTAGAAAAGTAAACAACAGGAAAGCACGTGTAAGTATATGTAAACATATGAAAGTGCATTGATAAGTATAATATGACCAATGAGTGGAAGTAGTTTTAAGATTCTTGTGCTCAGTATATTCCACTAGGAATAAAAGTCTATAAATGGGTTCAATTTCTGAATTAACTACAATTAAGGCTGGTTAACTGTTTCATTATGTGATTTGGGCTAAGCACGCATTTATTTGATGAAATATATTTAAATGTCATCAAGAAAAACTAACAGAATTGGCAATGTACACAGAAATTAATATTAGAACTCTAATATTTATTTAATAAATAATATTAATATTACTAATATTAATATTTTTATTACCTAAAAATTTAAATTGAAAAAAATGTTAATTAAAAATTATATTATTTTAAATTATAAAAAATGTGCATTGTAAAGTGTAACAGATTTTGTCATTAAATTTGCTCAAATATCAATAGAAACTGCTATTGTATATATTTTGTATAACATTTTTCATAAAAAAACCTTTCCTTTTTTGTCATTATTGAAAGTTTTAATTAAGAATATATAATATTGCTTTAGAAAATGTTCAAAATTTTCGTTACTTTTCAATTAAAGGTTTTCGCGTCACTTTTGCGCTTCAACCTTCTACAGAAAGTGGCTTTGGTGCCAAAAAAAAAAAAAAAAAAGTGAAGTGAAAAAACTCAATGGCCATAACGAATTTAGTGCAAACTGGAAGCCATTTGGTAAATGGGAACGTTAATTCAGTTGTCCATTCAACATTTTTTCTGAAATGACCAAAAAAAAAAATGCGTCGCTGCGCAGCTGTCCAAGGCTTTGGCCGGTTGGCTTGTCTATGTCGATGTTGTATATGTGTGTGTGTGTTCCCTTTCATTTTTCCATTCTGTGGCCTCCATTTTAGGGTTTCCCATTGAGTGCGCAATTAAATGCGCATTTGCGCAGCAGCTTCTACCGTTGCCCTGCGCTTTTTATTTTATCATTTTTCTTTTGGCACAGCTGCATTTCCGACCCAAACGAGTTTGCTTGTTTACGCCACTTGGCCAAAGGTGGAATCTCAGCCTTTCTCTCTCAGACTCTCTCTCTCAGTCTCTCTATCCCTTTCTTCTTGTCTAGCTGTGGGTAGTGTCTGCCGGTGAAGCGTTTCATAAAATTTGCGTCATTTGGATTTTATTTTTAGGCTACGGCGCACATCTCACTGAGCCTTTATTCATAATAAAAAACATGAACATAAATATTTTGCCTTGTTTGATTATTGCCTACTTTTAGGCTGCGACGAAAAATAAACCCATTTCGATCGGGGTTAGATTTGGAGGCGTTTCATTCAGTAGAACTGCGTTTGCACGGTTCATTAAAATGAACTAGTGAGCTGACACAGTGAGCTCAGTGTAAACAATATAGTACGATTTAAGCGTTCATATATTCTGACGCAGTTATTCAACCAATCATAAACGTTTACAGTTCACTAACTACTGTATTTTTTCATATATTTTTAGCAGTTGAGTAACAAATATATTTTAATGGGATGATCAAAAATTTCTTAATAATAAACTCATATCAGGATATATTATGAAAACATGAAGTTAATACACATTTAAACAAAAAAAATAAAATAAAATAAAATATTAAATAAATAAACACATTTTAAAAAATTAAATAAATTAATTAATAACTCTAATGAATTGTAATATATAAAATAATATATATATATGTATATATATAAAATTTAAAATTAAATAAAATAAAAAATATATAAATTATAAGACAAAATATTTACAAATTTTAAATTTAATTCAATAACTAATAATCAAAAACTTTAATTAAAAAATGTTTAATTAAATATTATAATCATAAGCAAAATTGGACTTTCGAGCATCTAAAGAAATCTTTGACATTTCACTATAGATTTTAGTATTCTTTGCTCATGTACGCACACATCAATTAGTTAGCAATGCATGCAAAATTGAAAATCAAATAATTGATTCGATTCACAGTTATTTATCAAATTACACTGACATTTCTTACACTAATCGAAGCAAATTTGGCAGACAATAGTCGAGTGTCCCTAATTGGCAGTTAAATAAAAACAAAAGCGAATGCTTTTGCCAACAATTATTTTATGAAAAACTATTTTTAACAAGTAAGAAACAGTTGAAACAGTTGAAACTGCAGGACGTGAATATACCCAGCACTCTAAATACTGCGCAATATAACGACAGGAACTAGAGTTGCTGAATGGGCTTTACTATGGCAAAGTAATATATTATATATAAAATATATACATTTGTATCGTATTTTTACAAAATTTCTTTTCATATTTGACTTAAACATGTCCATGACAAAAGCTGCAATAAATAAATAATAATAATAAAAAATAAAAAAAATATTTGATTACAAATATAAAATAAAATAAAACTCTCATACAAATTCAACAAAAAAATCATCTCTTACAAATAATTGCCCTTGAACTTTAATATCTGACTATCTTAGCTGAGCTGATCAAATGCCAAATTTATTTGTGACTTTTCTCCATGCCCTAGTGTTCGTTCAATTTTGCCTTGAAATGTGCAGCAAACATATTGAAAGGCAATAATGGCTAGAATATATGACCAGCTGAGGCCCCCCTCCTTGGGTAATGGGGATGAGCAGAGGCGGGACAGCCGAAATGGAGACTGGCAGACAGCTTGCCTTGGCAATTCGACTGCTGCAAATAATATGGCAAATGGACTTGAGAGCGCCGAGCGTTGAAGGCGTAAAGTGGGCCAAAATGGGGGAGGCCGAAACGAAATTTTAGATTGAATTACCTACGCTGAGCTAGTAGCTGGCAGAGTGTGAAATTTTCAATTGCACAATTGCCACGCTGGCTGAAAGCAATTTGTGACTTGGAAAATACGGGTCAGGCTAGAGTGTGTGTTAATAAAGGTAAATTTAAATTCACGGTACTTGCAAATTAATTATTCCATATGAACTTGGGGGGTAAGTATTTATATATAAAATAGGTATATAAACTTATTTAATACGAACTATCTCTCTATCTGTCTACAATATATAAGTATTGAATATATGAACATTTCCAATTTGATTTATTAATAAAAATAAATAACAGACATAAGTTTAATAATAAATAAAATAATACGCTTGATTAATTCAATTTTATAAAATTATTATAATGAAAAATTTAAAAAATTATAATAAAATATATACGTATTACTAACTAAAGCAAACATTTTAATTTAATTAATTAACTAATTGAAAAAATGACTATACATAAATTGTATTAAAGCTATAATATTATAGCTTGAATAGAAAATTCTTCTTTCTTTTCTCTTCTTTTTTCGAAATGAAATAAATTAAGAAAATACAATGTAAAATGTAAAATCTGAATAACTTAAAAAAAAATTCTATTTTTAATCAAACTATTTTGTACTTTAGATTCCTTTTCATTTGTAGATATTTTAAATTAAAATTTATAAAATATTAAGTAATATATTGGGTAGATATTTTAATTTAAAATTAATAAAATATTAAGTATTAAGGAAAAGAAAATATATAAAATAAAATATATATGAAGTATTTAGTAAAAGAAAAAACATATATATAAAAAATATTTGTCAACGCATTTCTTTGTATAATCAACATTTAATTATTAATACCCTCAGTTAAAATTATCCACAGTTTTTTTTTTATCTATTAACATTTTCATAATTAAGTTTGTCAATTCTGATGAAGCTTCAGCTAAATATAAACAATATGCTGGCTGAATATATTAAGCCATTCAATTAGGAATCGCATTTATGACGAAACACTTTTGCAAAAGCACACAATGGGCAGCCTTTCAGTAAATTATGAATATAAATCGAACTGCCGTCGTTTCGTTTTATTTCAAGTTCTTTCTTTCCCTTTTGTCTCTTGGCCAACTTCTTCTCGTTTTTATGCGCCCCTTTTCATTGCTTTATTTATCCGGAGCCACAAAATGCTGCATAAATTGGAGAGCCGTGCGTATGTAAAATATTTTCTACCCCCAACAATCAGTTACCCTCATTTTCTCCCACTTTTCATCCGTTTTTCCCCATTTTCATCTACTACAATTTGCAGTTATTTTGAGGTCTGCGTCTGCTGGTCATAATTTGCGAAATAAACCATCATCAGGATGCCTACTTTATAGGGTATACTTAAAAGGGTGAAGTTGGAATAGTAAAGCTTTGTATATAGGATGGATATGTCTAAAAAATTAAAATGAATATTTGAAATGGGCAATAATATGAAATTAAAAATGGATCAAGTTATTTGATTTACATTTACATTTGCAAATAATAAATAATTCAAGTCAAATAAAACTAAAGCAAGAAATAGTCATATATCTATATATATATATAGATATATATATATATATATATATATATATATATATATATATATATATATATATATATATATATATATATATATATATATATATATATATATATTTTTTTTTTTTTTTTTTTTTATTTATTTTTTTTTTAATTGTAATGCTAAACTTATGAGTGAAGCCCAGTTACAATTATTTTATAAGTATATGTACCTTGAGCTTCAACCTTTGAATTATTTGGCATCTTATCTTGCGCCTATTTTATAAATGAAAATATTGTACATGGTCAATAATTTCATTTGAGCGAAGGTGCATTTAAGTAACAAATTTGTATCATAGTAATAAAATATATACAAAAAAATTTAAAAAAAAATATATATTAATATTAATAATAAATAAATAAGAATTAAACTTTTTAAATATTGATGAAAACATATTAATTGGCTTCATAAAAGTATTAAATATAAAATTGCTAATCTCTAACCTAAAGGCAGACTCAGATCTTCAAAGCTTGCTTAAATAATTGTTCTTAGCTGAAAAATAAATAAAAAAGATTTTTCATTATAAATCTGGTTTTAAATTGCATTACATTATTTAGTATCAGTAATAAACTCAATTCAGTATAACTTATTTTTTGCTCTCTCAACAACACTCAAATAAATATATGAAATTACTCATTGCCTGCATTTATAGGATATCTCAACGTTTACTAATGCCATTCGCTGATTTTTTTTATAATTTCCATAACTTGCAAAGTTTAGCCATTTGTGCTCCCGTATTTGGCGACCGGCTTGTTTGTTTGTCTGCGTTTTGTTGGTTGCCCAACACGTGCCGTGGATTGTCGGAGACTGCGGCGTTCCCATTCCAAAGAACAGCAAAGTTTATGGACTCCAATCCATAGCCAGGGGCAAAGTCAGAGTCAGAGTCAGAGTCAGAGTCAGAGCCAACGTCAGAGCCAGGGCTTTAAAGCAGTTACAGTGTGCTTAAGTCAAGCGTTTTATAGGCACACTAAAATTGGCTTAACTATGTACAAATGGCAAGAGCTATGCGCTGCATATGCAGTTTGTGGCACTGATGTCCTTATGCCAATCCGATTCCTGCTCAGCAACAACAACTGCAATTGCAGCAGATTTTTGGTTGTTGTCCTTGCGTGTCCTATGCACTACTGTGCCAACGTGCACTGATACATCCGCTCTGACTGCAATGTCAGCAGGCTTTCGCATCCTTCCCCATGCAGCTTACCTTGGCCTCAGCCAAAATGCCAGCCAAATGCCAGCTGTGGTTGCATCCTTCCATTGCCATTTTCACTGTCATTGCTGTCGTTGTTACTTCTGCAGCTGCTGCTGCTGCTGCTGCTGATGCTGCTGCTGCTACGACTCCTGCTCCTCCTGCTACTGCTGCAGTCAGCTTAAATCGTTGGCCCTCTGTGCTTGTTTGCCTTGAGCTGATTGCTACTGCGTAATCCTTTAAATGTTGCTATATAAATAATTCTCTTTGCATGTCTATTTTGTGTGTATAAATTTTTTGACCCAGCAATTTGTATCCTTTGCCTTCTCTGATTTATTGGCATTTGCATTATCTATCTGACTTTTCTTTTGGACAGCCGCAAATTGATTTCTGTAAGTTATGTAGGTCTATTTTCGTTTCGGCCCAAATGTTTTTGGGATAAATTTGCCAAGAATTTATGTGGATACAAAGTTGATTTAAGTTGAATTGCAGTGTTTGTAATATTCAGTTTATAATTGGCTAATAATTTTCTTCCTTTTCTTCTAAATCATTTTCTAGATTATTTTCTGTATTTTTCTAATATTACAAAAACATTTTATATATATAAAAATGTATAAATTTTTATCTGTTTTAATTTAAACAAAACCATGCCAAAATTATTACAATAGAATTTGTTATAGATAATGTTCTTTTAAGGGTTCTTTATACAAATTGAAAAATCAAATTTAACATGGGTTTTGAAACATTCTACTACAGACATGTTTGATTGATTGGCGCACAAAGCTTAAACAGAAGAGACAAAAAGATTACATTATTATTATTATTATTATTTTTTTTTTTTTTTATTCAGTAAATTGACTTCGATGAAAGTTTGAATGTTGTTTCAAGAGAATATTAAATTCTTAAATATGACAAAAATATATATTATTATTAATAAAATAATATGAAATAATGCAGAAAAATATATATTATATTTAATATTTAATAGACTAAGGCTGCTTAAAACATTGAAATATTTTATTTACTTAAACATTCACAGCTTAAAACTTAAGTTAAGTTTGTTAAGTCTGCTTTTGCCTTTTTATTGTTTCTTTTAGAAATTTTAAAACATCTACAAAACTGAGCAAGTTTTTTGAGAATTGAGGGAAAGAGTATAAAGACAGTATTTATTATATATGTATATGGAAGGATGATAAGGTAAATTTGTGAGATGAATACTTTGATGGAATTCATATTTATAGATCTGATTAAGTTCTCATTACTAAGAATATGTGAATTTATATATATATGTTATATATATATTGTTATATATTTTATTCAAGGTTTGTCAAGTGTGACTAAATTTGGCATTGTGGTAAATTAAATTAGTAAATAGAATAAATTAGAAATTGAGTAATATTTGTAATATTTTGTGCTGGAGTCATTTTATTATATGCGGTTTTTTCTTGTACTCAATGTAGAGTCAGTAGCAAGCTCAAATAAGGTTTAGAATGAGCAAGTTTTATTTGAGTTTTTATGTTCCTTGAAATCAATAAGTATGTCCTCTGGCAAAGGAAATAGAGAATGCCCCCGTGGCCTATTCACAAACGACCTCAAATCACAATTATAGTCACATAATACAGTTACTCTCAAGCTATATATCAAGCAATGAAGCACTCTCATGCCCCTGTTTCAGTTAATTAAATCTATGCATCTCTGTAACTATGGCAACTTTGTTGGGTAATAAAATGTAAAGTATATCGTAAACGATTTGCTTAATTGCAATAGAGGACATTTAATTTATTTTATTATTGTCAGCTAATTGCTTTCTAACTGGAATTGAATATATGTGTGTACATAGTATATGCGATAAATGTATGTATATGTATATCAAATGTTTTTTCTAGGAACCCATTTCCAAGAGCGCTCTAATGGACTTTGCTGCATTCCACCTGTTTGCTACTAGCACTTGTCATTCGTATGACTCTTGTGTGTGTGTGTGTGTGTGTGTCTTTGACTTTTCCACAAGCTTACATGGTCTTATCATGTATTCTGTTTCCTACATCTTGTCAACTGTCTGTCCGTCTGTCCGTCTGCCTCTGTCTTGCTGTCTATATCTAGTTCACTTAGTTGTCCTGCTCTTATCTGTGTGCTAGTTTTCACTGGGTGCCATGGCAAAAAGTCCTTGAAGCGTAATTAGTATCGATTGCTGACAATGACTTAGGAATATTACAAATGTTAACACACACACAAACTACTCAAAGGACACTCACACACACACACACACACACAAGACATTTACGCTTACTGTGCGTAATTGTTTTTTCTAGTTTCTCCTTCCTCTCTCCCTCCTCTCACACTCTCTTGTGAGATATTGCATTGGGTTATGTCATCGGATGCAGCTATATAGCATACATATAGCTATATACTTGGAGATACATCAGCTGCCTTTGGCTTGGCAATTTGTCGCCTAATCGTTAAATTAGACGCTGTCGAGTGAAATGCGAACAAAAAGGGGAAATGTAATTTTCGGTCGTCATCAAAAGTGGCTTGCATCATGGCCAGCATGCACTTAGTGCCGTTCACTTCACATTTCGGCCACAAAAATTAATTTGCCCCAAACCGACACTGAAGGCAACATTTTGGACATATGGACAAACGCCTGGCATTGACACTGGGGATAGACGAGCAGTCATTTGCGTCAGCGTCAGAGTCAGCGTCAGCTATCTGTCCTGCCAGCTGACAGAAAATTCAATTTGAACATTTTTCCTCTTGCTCTTGCTCTTGCTCTTGCTCTTGTGTATTGTTATTGTTGTTGCTGTTGCTGTTGACCAAATGGCTGCAGCTGTTGGCAACATCAGCAGCATCTACGAGGCAAATAGCTTGGCCCGAAACTTTGTTACGCTTTCGTCTCTAGACTTCACTTAATTTGAATGAAATAAAATATAATAAAATAAAACTAATTGATTTAAGGCAAAACTAAAATTAAAGCAAGCAAGTTGCTGTCAAAGAACTGCACAATAATTCAGAGTGAAAATTCATATTTTATTATTATTATAATTATTTTTTAAGGCCACTTTGAAGTTAATTTTAAAAAGTAAGTTCGAGTTAGTTTAAAAATATTGAAAAACACTCACTAGAAAGCATGAAATGTAGTAAAGCAATGATTAGCTATATAATATAAATAGTCTATATATTATAATAGGCTATATAGTTTGTGTACCAATCTCTAGGTTGTTCTACAAAGAATTTTAATATTTCCAGTAACTATTTTACAAAAGCTATGCTATCTCTACTATATAAGTCAGAGCTCAAATAATAGTATTTATTTATTATTAATATTATTTAATTTTGGACGATAAAAACGTAGTTTGAAAACAATTTTACACGAATATTGTATTAATAATAATTATTTATTAATTTATTATTAAGCCGTTTAATACTTTCTCAGTGGCACTACTAGTTTTATTATAGATGAAAATATTTGCACATTTTAAATGGTTTACTACTACTATTACTTTTACATTTACAACTTGATCATATACAAATTGTCTTACATTTTGGTAAGAACTATGTGGTAATAAAAAAATTTGTATATAATGAATATCTGCTTTAGCACGTAATACACAAGGTGTACGAAGTTGGCAAAAATCATGTCTGCAGTGCCTAAAAACCATCGTAAGGTTTATAAGATAAGTGTAGCTAGTGCCTGATTAAAAAAAAATTATTATGATTTTCCATCTGTAGTCACAATTTATAAAGAAGCAATAAAGCTATTTTTTATTCTTTGACAGATAAACAAAAAAAGATAAAAAAAAAAAAAAAAAATTAAATAATATAAATGATAAATTACATTTTAAAAATAGCATAAAAAATTTATTTCGTGAACGAATAAAAAATACAAATTCTTTGCATGAAAATTGCCCTGAATGCAACTGCAGAAAAACTGATAAAAAGTTTGCGCACTGCAAACAAATACAAAAAAAACTTGTTAATCAAACAATACACACATATTGAAAAAATATAAATATATATATATATATATTTTTTTTTTTCACCTAAGAAAAACATTTATATTCTACCTACATATTTGGCCATAAAAATAGGCACAATATTTATATTACAGTTTTGCTTTTTCGCACTTTTACAATCAGACGATTTGACCTTGTAACAAATATGCACAAATTGCAAACACCGGCAACAACAGCAGCAGCAACAACAACATCAACAACTGCACAAAAAAAAAAAAAAAATAAAAATTGCACACAATCCGCACGACAACGTCGTGTATCTATATCTATAGCCGTAGCTTTTGTGCGAGGCGCTAGTTTCAATGCTTACATAAAGTAGCGTGTCGAAGAGCTGAACAGAACTACAAAATTGAAGCACAAAGGAAAATCGCAAATAAAACATAGCGAATGACAGATGCTCTGTCTTCGTTATTAATAATAATTAATAATAATTTAACCCAAAAAATCTGTGAAATATTATTTGATTTTAATGCATGCCAAGATATTTTTATGATAACTTATTTAAGTGAGCTCTGGTGCCATTTCTAAAACTATCATTGGAGTCCCCAAATAAAAAGTAAAATGAATAAATATATATAAAAAAAAAAAAAAATTAAATAAAATAAATTTAAGAATCATATTTTTTCTTTTTTTTTTTACATTTATTTTTCTTTCTTTATTTATTTTTACATTTATTATTAGGAACAGTTCAAAAAAAAAAAAAATAAAATAAAATAAAATAAAAAAATAAAAAAATCTTATCAGCGTTTGTCAATTCAATTATTTAATAAATTTGCCATAAAAAGTATTCAAAATATTATTTATTGAATTGATTCAATTTATAAATTACATTTAAATATTAATTTATTATTATTATTTATTATTATTATTTTTCCAAACACTTCTTTACACAAATAAATTCTTATCAAACTTAAAGTGAATTAAATTATTTAATAAATCGTTCATAAAAAGCAATTAAATAAAATCATTTATGGAATGACTCAATTATATTATGATTAAATTTAAAAAATGATAAATAAATTAAAAACTTTTTATTTGTATTTAAAAATAAATTTGAGTATCCATATCAAACTGCAAATCTTGTCAACTTAATTTAGTTCATACAACCTCTTGGTCTCAGCCTAAGTTCACTAGTCAATTGTATATTCATTTCACTACATTGAACTATATTTGCATTTCACAGATTAGAATAAGTTGAGCTTGATTGAAATCTATGACAGTTTTGGGACTTTGCTTTCTCTACATTTCGACATGATTGTTAAATAAATAAGCAATGTGGTTCAAGGTGCGTTCAATTGCCAGAGACAACGAGTTGAAGTATCTTGATAAAGGGCTGTTACTAACGTCAAAGAATAATGTTCAAAGCAAGGTCTTTACTGTTATATATTTATAAAGTCACTTTGTATATCATGCTTAAGTTCGTCATAAAGTTTTGCATATACCGATGTAGACGTTCTTAACCCAATAAATTATTGATCAGCACGTTGACATGATGTAGACAGCCTTTATTTACTCAGTCACTCAATACAGGCAAGACAATTGCACTTAAAAGCTTTTTAAATATTTTTAGTACTTATTTTTGTTATAGACTTATGTATCAATAGCACAAAGAGAATTGTCTGCTACATTTGTATCTTTCAATGACCTTCTGAAGCGTCTCTAGTTCATTTTCTCTTGTCAAATCAAGTTAGGTCGAGTCAAATGTCAATCGCCCGTAAGCGTATAAATTTGATGTCAGTTCACTTGGCGTATGAGTAATGTAACTTAATTAATTACGTGTACGCGTACGTGCACAGGCCATTGAACAAATCACTCGCTTACTGCTAGAAAAAAGAATAAGAAGAGAAGCTACGACTGCAGCAGAAAGCAACAATTAGACTAATAACTAAATAAACTCGAACTACTTAACGTGGTTCACATAACAATGTCAAAGTACGCTTCAGCGCGAAATTGCAAATAATGCAGAGAATCAAATAAAACAAGTAAGAAAGCTGTAGTCGAGTCTGCTCGACTACGAGATCCCCTGAAACCTTCTTCGAGCGAATAATATTCTAAGAATTCTTCGCTTCGTTTCTGCACACGTAACTAACTATACATGCAAAAACATGCACACACACACACGCTGAACTGCGCTTTTACGCATGTATGTGTGTAAGCATTGCAGGCGTCTTCATGTCTCGCTGTCTCGCTTGCTCTGCCTCTCGAGTTTTCCAGCGATAACTTATTGGTTTAATAAATCTGTTTCTAGACGCACAATCGTTATCAAATGTTTTGATTATGATCATGACATTCATATCTATATGCCAAATCAAACTGTATGTCTCTAGAATTTGAAATACATTTTTACACAATTGGTGGTGTGGGGAGAATTGGGGACCGGAATAAAAATCTGACGAAAACCGAAATTGTACTAAATTATTATCTATATATGTAGAAGATTTGGAGAGTCTAACTCGAAAGATAAACAACATATAATTTTATAACTGATTCTCGATAAATGTTCAAATCGATAACTCAGGAACGGAAATAATTATCGATTTTCTGAAAGAAACTCGTATAGCGCGTGCACGGACTTAACAAAAAAGGAATGAAGTCTCCTGCTCTTATAGTTTCCGAGATTGACGCGGCTATATCAACTTTCCTCGTCACCCTGATTAAGAATATATATACTTTAGCTGTGTCATCCTTCTGCCTGTTGCATACTTTTAACAAAACCATTATACCCTGATTTCCCATTTTCAATGGGCTCAGGGTATAACAAGATGAAAATCTCTCGCTCGCTCTGTAGGAGCTGGAGAGGTCACAGGCACTTGTTGCGAAGCTACCCACAACTGCGCAGCTCAACATGATACCGCAGCAGTGGGTCGCATATTTTAAATTTCTCGAGTGCAATTTATGAACGGCGTCTAGTGAAGTCTTCTAGAGTATATCTTATTAAGTGGCCGGCACTTGAGTGTCATTTTGGGCTTTGTAAAACGCTGAATGCGGAACGCAGAACGCGGAACGCGGAACCGAACGTAAGTTCTATATAGTTAATTTTAGAGCATTGCGAATGTCAAAGCAAAGAATTGATAATGAATGGACATTTCTCTTCGTTTGATTGCGCCTGCGTCTAATCAATTGGCACAATCAGAGATTGCGGGAATCAGGCATATGGGTTAAGGTCTATAGCACTTTAACATAATCTGCTGCTATATACAAATACAATCTTTATATAAAATGCCAGTTATTGGTTTTATTAATGAATTGGATAAATGGCGCTTTCTGGTCTATTTGAATGGGCTCTAACAATATTTTCCATAGTCCAAAATTAAGTTACATATATATATATATATATATATATATATATGTAAAGAATAATTAAATTTATATATTTATAATTTTTAAATTGATCCAAATCGAAAGTGCATTGTCTATAATATGGAGAATAATTTGATTTATTTATTTATAATTTTTAAATTGATCAGGAAATACTTAATGCAGAAAATAAGTATGACTTGTAGTATTTAATAAAATTTTATTTTACTACATTTAGTATTTTCCTACTAAATATAATATTAATTGAATATTTTATCTTAACAAATGTGCTCAATGATTTCCTGTTGTCAAAATGCAATTGCTATAACATAAAATACGTGCATATCTCTATGGAAATGAGTTTTCATTTTATTTTTATTAATATTACATTTTGTGTTTATAGTTCAATTATTTCAGTATATTTTCCAGCACGGTGGGAACATCTAAGAGTCTTGTCAATTAAATAAGACTCTTAATCTAAATGATATATATATATATAAATAAATAAATAAATAAAAAAATAAATAAATAAATACACAAAAAAATAAATAAATAAAAAAAAATAAAAAAATAAATAGAATATAAATGAAAAAAAAAAAAAAATTAAAAATCATCAGAAGAATAAAAAGTAAATAAAATGCCGATCTTATAATATTTGTTTACGCTTCAAAAGCAGTTCAATGAAATATTTTGTGATCTGCTTAATAATTTATATATACATACACGAGTAGGTCCCAATACTTCACCAGAAAAAATTTGTACAAATTTAGTTCAAAAAATGTGAAGTATAAATTGTAAGCCAATTTGCAGCTCTACAGACACTTGGCTGTCAAACTTTGCTTCTATCTATCCATCTACCTATTACAAAACTGTAGACAAATTATTGAAGATGAATTCACTGTGCATATTTTAATCGGAAAACTGTTTCTTCAGAAATATATATAGAGATAGATAGATAGTAGGTAGATATATCGAGTATTTATTATTTAGTTTGAAAAGATATTTAGTTTGTCAGTTTACCATCTTATAATACAATATATAATATATATGTTTTTTAACATTTTACATATTTATCAAACAAATTTGCAATAACATGGTAATACTTTGCGCTAATGCAAACAGCCAAAGCTTGTACCTACTGTATTTGCCTTCGTCAGTAAGTCTGGCTGAACAATTTCAATGCACTCATTTCACTTTGTGAACTAGTTTAACAATGAATAGTCATTTTAAAAATTCAGTCAATGCTGAACGCTTTTTCTATTTAAAGCTATTTAAAATGGTTTATTGAAACTGTTACGAAGTTGAATTTCATTGTATATTTATAAATAATATATAATATATATTATTATATATATTTTATAAAGTCTTTATTTCCACATTTATGCTTTGCTTTTACCTAAAAAACAATTGCATGTGAAATTCTTTTTCTCTCTCACTGGTAGGTCAAGCTTTCAACAAGTTTGTCTATGAGCTATGCAGATGCCCAGCTGTTCTTGCTTCACTTTAATCACAAACGATTTTTTTTTTCTTTTTTGACAAAATGCCCACTGTTCGTGCCGTAGCAACAACAACAGAAATTTATACAATAAAATTTTTGCGCGACATTTCTTATATACAAACGTATGTATTTCGCAACGCAACGTGAGCGTCATACAAAAGACCAACAAAAATACAACAAAATAATAAACGCAGTCGAGAATCGAGACTGAGACCGAAAACTGGGGGACTGAGTGCAAAAATTGTAATGTCAGCCAGTCAAACAGCAATTCCAGCAGGTCTTCATAATAAATTCATATGCGACAAGTGTATCTTAAAATAAATACATATATATATATATATATATATATATATATATATATATATATATATATATATATATACGTAGTATGTATTGGTATATGTGCTGAGCCGGTCAAGCTGAACTCACACACATTTCGTTGCCATTTTTGGCAAATTGCAAGTTACGCACTCACATAGATATGTTGAAATGCTTAGTTGAAGTTTGTTTTTATTTTTTTATTTGTGTCACACTCTGCCCACGACAAACAAAGCTTCGAAAAGCAAAAATTTCCAAAAATGAAGAAGAAAAAAACAAAAATAAGTAAATAATAACAAACAATGCTCGACTACATTTCTGACAGGCATTGTAGGCGTGCATTTCAAATATTTGTGGCGCAACTCGAAGCACTTACTCAAGCAACAACAATAATTGCACGCCACTCAACTGCAATTCCGATTGCGAATTCTGGCACAACCAACCAACCGCAGTCACAAATCAAAAGTAACTAGCTCTCTCTCTCTCTCTCTCTCTCTATTCAAGGGCCACCCTGCCCCCCGCGCTATAGACATTCCCCAATTCAGTTTGAAGACCATGAACTTTGAATCAAATAGCGCTTAATAGCATTTACAAATTGCTCCTCGTTTTGTGTTTAAAGAAGGTGGTTCACAAATAAATAATCTAGAGCTGAGCTACATAGCAGCAGGTACAGACATATATACGGGTATATTTATATATATATATTTCCGTATAAATATATAATGAGCACATTTACAAAATTAGAGCAAGCCGCGAGTTATACAATAAAACGTGAGAAATGCTTGGAGAGCAGCTCAAAGCTACATTTATAGTAATAAATAAATAAATAAAAACAGATGAATTCATGCTTAAGAAAAAGTTTAATAAAAAATATAATAATATAATAATAATTAAAAGATAATAATATACAAATTTAATTGATTTTTACATATAAAAATGTTTAATTTAATTTATTTATTTATGCTTTTAACCTTCATTGAGCACCGATACTAAATATAGGTATATTAAAAAATACTAAAATATTAAAAACAAAATTAATTAATTTATATGTTTTTTACCTTCACAGAGAACAGATATTAAATGTATATTAATAATAATAATTAAATTAAATTAAATGTGTATTAATAATAATAATTAAATTAAATTAATAATACGAAAATCTAATTTATTAAATACATGAATCTCAATTTGCTAATAAAAAAAAAGTTATGAAATATTTTTTTATATTATTTATTACTAAATAAGTAATTTACATTAGTCCAATTATGTTAGAGTATTGAAAAAGCTTTTTTATAGTGATTGATTGTTAATTAGAGTTTAAAATTAATTTTATGGGTATCGAACTTAGCTTAATCCAAGGAGCTTAAACAAACATATAAAAGTCTAAGTTATTGCTCACATGAAGAAAGAAATCAAGCCACTTCGCAGCTAAGAGATAAGATAGCAATGAGACTTAATTCTTCTATAACTAGATTAGATTCAGTTGTAAGTTTGAATGCAATGAAAGGTGAATTCCCTTTAAATATTATTATTTTTATTTTTTTTATTTTATGGGAATTATCGTTGATTCCACTACAAGACTCTCCTATATTGCATATTATTTATTATTTTTTAAAATAAAAAAATAAATAAAAAACTAAAACAGTTATTGAGAGTTTCGAATGCATATATGAAAATAACTTGTATATAAAATAAATTATAATATATATTTATTTTACAAACATTTAATGTTTAAGAGTATTTGAATAAATAAATATTAAATAAATATATATAGAAATAATTTATATATAAATAAATTGTAATATATTTTAATTTTAAGGGCAGACCCAAATTGCATATTTTTTTTTATAATTAAAAACAATGTTTCGTTTTTCATATAATTGATATATTTGAAGTATATTTTGCACACATTTAATTTATACACATTATCATGTATATATTATCATATATAAAATAAAAGCAAAAATTTAACTGCCTGTATACAGTGAAGACATCGACTCACACAATAACAAAATTCGCTTGAAGTCATAAAAGATAAAGAGTAAGCTAAGTAAATAAAAAAAAAAAAAAAAAAAAATGGTATATAGAGATCTTATAAATTGATTAGCACAACATATTATTTGTTGTCTTATTTATATTTATTATATGATTCGAGAACAGAATTAGCTTGTTTTTAGCTTCAGGCTATCTTCTGTAAATGATTACGAAACTCTACTTCAATTTACCAGAAGACAACAAATGGGGAAAATAATAGAAAATAAAAATGAAAACAAAACCTATTTAGGTTTTCTTTCGGACGCGTTTGCAGTAGACGTTGTTACATTTAATCTAATCTAAAGCAAATAAAACTCAACACATAGGCAAACTCAATTGTGTGTGTGTGTGTGTGTGTGCGTGTGTGCGTGCGTGTGTGTGTAGATAGCTTGGCTTAGATATGATTTTTGTTTGTTGCTATTATAGGTGTTGAAGTGGCGCCGTTTTTTGCTATTTGTATATATACATAAATATATATACATATATTTATATAAATAAAATAAATATAGTTTTATATAATTTACTTATTTTTTTTTTTTTTTGCAAAGCGCTAAAAGTGTTCAAGCAGCAATGAGTGATTGCTTTTTAATTGAATATAATTACAAAGCACCACGAATTAGATAAACAGCTGACAAAAGATGAACCTTATATGAATCGATATACATATATATGTATATATATACCTACGTCTACATACATATTTAATTAAATGGGTCGACGAAAACGGAAACCTGTGAGAATCGCCTGACTAAAAATTCGTGCCAGCAATAGGAAATCGACCCTGAGCGAGCCGACTGCAGCAAACACCTGGCTAAGGCGCAAAGCCAGCCCCACGCCACCCACGCCTCTCTCTCTCTCTCTTCATGTGCTCTCTATCTCTCTCATACACAGAGTTTACCACATTTCAATTTCCGTTTTGTTTTACGGCTGAAAGCATCAATTTTCATTTTATTGATTTCGATTTTTATTGTCAACAACAACAACAACAGCAGCAGCAGCGGCAAATGGAAAAAGGCAAAGGCTGAAATGTAAATGCGGAATGGTAGTTAAATTACAATAGTGACAACAACAACAAAAACAACAGCCGCACGAGTAACATCAGCAATCGTCAAATGATTTTCAGCGGGCTCATAAATAGCCAACTAAATTCAATAAACGTGCAGCCATTGGCTACAGCTACAGCTAGACTGCATTCTGTTCAAATTTCAAACTTTTAGGCAATTCATCGATTTTGTCTTAGCTGCAGCTAAAAGTCTCTAGATGGAGTGAATCCGAGAGAGAGAGAGAGAGAGACAGACAGCGTGGGACAGAGCGACCCTTCAGGGTCAGATAATTGTGCTTCCAGCGCTTCATATTCAATTACAAAACTTTTTGTTCGTTTCTGCTGTTTTCGGACAGGCATTTGCATTTTCTTTTAATTTCGCTTTCGCATTTTCCTTATCGCGGAAATGGTTATCCATTCGCCATCCACACTGTTCTGTTCTGCACAGACCACCGACTGGCAGATCCGCCCCTGGAACTCGAGCCCTCTGGGCAACTGCGATTGTTAAGAAGATTAGCGCACAGCTGGCAAAGCGCCGGCAGCGATTTTGCCTTTGTTGTTGACATGGAAAGTTTTCAACTAGATATATATTTATATATATTATATACGCACATCGATATCTAGGTATTGCTAGTGTAGAGTCTACTGCTTTTGCTTTTGCTTAACTAAAAACAAGTACATAGAATTGGGAATTTATGTGCTGGAACAAAAGAAGTAATTTATTATATATAATTTATATAAATATGAATTACAAATAAAAAAATTTGTAGTATAGTACAATTAAATCATATAAATTAACATATAAACATATGGAATATACATTTATTTTAATTTAATGGATGACTTTTAATATAAAAAAATTTGAATTATACATTTATTTTTTGCAACTATTCTCTGTAAAATTATTTCCATGGTTTTTGATGGCATCATACGAAGTAAATTAATCAATAAAAATATATTTAACTAAACAATTTAAAAAATAAAATACTAAATTTAATTTATAAACATATATTAATATTTACATACTTTTTTTCTTTAATTTTTCAGATAATTTTTTAATTTTATATACATATATACTCTTTCTTTAGTTGTATATAAAAATGCCTTATTTCATTATTAAATTTTTTGTTGTTTATATTATTATATATTTTTATAAAAAAAAATGAGGAGATTTAAAATTAAGATTATACTTGTATAATATATAAGCATTTCATTTTAAATCTCCTTTTTAATTTAATTTTTTTTTTTAAGTTTCTTCTTTAACAAAATATTTTTCTGTATTTTATATTCATATTTATTAGAGAATTAAATATAATTACCAATAAATATTAATCTCATTGGCTAAGATGTCCTATCATTCATACTCTATTGAGACTCAATTGGCGTAAACTGAGCTAAGCGAATCGAAATAGTAATTAGAGAAAATGAAGACAGTCATGAAATGTGTGCGATTCGCATGGTCATCTTTTTTTATGTACGCACTGTAGGCTCGACCAAGGATATCGAGGTCATTGACCCTGCCAAAAGTGCAAAGCAAGATTTTCAGAATATCTGTAGCTGAGCAAAATGTCAAGAGTCAAGAGAGCTTGCACTTTCAGCATGAGGTGAATTGCTGAGTCAAATCAGAAATAAATAAATATTGGTTGCTGTTGTTTACTTTATTTATAGATTTGACTGATTGCAAACCAAAGTCGAGGTCCGCGGGTGAATATGAAACAAATTCAAAATAAAAAGCTTGAATAATTGGATAATCGAAAGAAATTATGCACATTAGGCATTCAAGTAAATAATCAAATATGTAACAACAAATTTAGTTTCATTAAATTAAAATTTATTATTTTTAATTATTTTAAGAAATGTTATAAAACTGTAAAAATAATTTGTAATGATATGTAAAAATTATAAATAATTTATACAATTTAATATAAATGAGAAAATAATTAAATTTTTTGAAATTGTAAAATATTTTACATTAAAAGTAAATATTAAATTTATATATATTTTTGTATTTTACAGTTTTAATATGTAAACATTATATATAATAAATTATATAAAAATTTAAATATTTTTCAGTTTTAATATGTTAAATGATTTATGAAATAATATTATAATTTAAAAATTATTATAAATATTAAATAGAACTTTATAAAAAAAACAGTTTTGAAATGTTTTTTTTTTAATAAAAAATTTTTTATAATTTTTATAAATAATTCCTTTTTTTTCAATGCCAAATTATATTTGAAACCTTGAATTAATAATATATATGAATTCTACTTTGAATATAAAAAAAAATAGATGTAATGCATTAGTACAAAAAAACTGATTAACAACTATCCAATCACAACTATGATAGTTATGCTAACAATCAGAGCCAACATCTAATCAAGCTAAGCAAACTTCCATCAGCTAAAACACTTACGAGCGCGTCCGGCTCATCAATGAAACATAACTCGACCAATTTTGCTCTATTTATTGGCACAGCAGGCGTTCGGGTAAAAATAGCTGTCAAGTGGGCACTTGTTCCATATTAATGGGTAATTTGCTGCCATTTATGGGGGTGCCACATGGAAATATTTATAATAGAGCGCGCCCCCTTTTTGGTGTCACAGAATCGGAACTAATCAAACGCATTACTCATACGACATGTGGGTGGCTATTAATGCATGCAAGCAGAAAGTAAAGAATTGTTCACAAAATATTTGCTTAACAAATTTCGCTTTTCGCATTCGAAGCAATCAACTGGCAAACTAGATGAAGAAGAAGAAAAAAGAAGAAGCAGCATTTATATTGAACGTCCACTTAGCGCGAATGTATTTAGTTTCAAGGATAGCGCAAAGGAGAAGAGTTAAGAGCTCGCACGTGGGCATGGTGTAGGGTGAAGGCCTGTGGTTGGGGCTTGCCCTTTTTTTTTATAGTTTTTTCATTTTCCTTTCTTTATTTTTTGTCAAGGACTTTGAGGTGTGTTTGGTCGTTGAAGCGGTAACGCGCTTGTCTAACAGCTTGTATGTTAGTTGACATTACGCATACGCCGCATGCGACAGCGAGGAGCGCAACGCATATTGATTCGTTGTCGTTTAACATTTTATAGCGCAACCGCATCAAAATAATTGACTTAATTAAGTATGCAAACGTTCAATATGTGAACGGGCCATGGCATCATCATCGCACCATCGTGGCCAGCGAACTGCGCTCACTCTCCCTCTCTTGCTCTCGCACTCGCACTCTTGCTCATTGATTTATTATCGGCCGACACGGCTGTTGCAGCCAAATGCCATTTTTCATCCTGACGCCACGATACGGCAGCTGACAACACAACACCGGCTGCTCACCTGCGTGTAAATCAAATAAAGCTGCCAACGAACCAAAGTTTAACTTTTGCTTCATTTGTTAAACAGAATACGCATACGAATCAGGAACAGCATATGGATGTACAAGAGGTCGCATCGGCAAGGCCAACACCAACAGCGCCAACGTCCAATGCATCCTTTTCGAGCTCTCATATGACGCTAATGGTCTCAGCTTCCGCTGAGTTCCCTTTTTGCATGTAATTGCCACTGAAAAGGCACTTTTGGGAGCAGGCGCCACATAATTGAGTGCGCAACGCCCACCAAAGAGCGCGTAAAAATCACTACGAATTACTACAAGTCCACTCATGCGTGCATAGATGGCTGCGAGAGCAGTGAGCGCAGTTAAATGGATTGAATGAAAGTTTTTAAGCTGCAGTCGAGTTCTGTTTTGCTCTTGATAACATTATGGCTAAAGTTTTTAAATTATTGATTCACCTTATGAATGCGCTTGAAGCTGCAATAGAGCGTTTGCAACTTAATATTTACCTTGAATATTTTTGTTGGTTTTTTTTTATAATATGTATTTCTTAATTATTAATTTTCAGATTAATATTACTATTATGTATTTAATACTACATATATTATTATTAAATATTTGATAAAATTATTTAATTCATTACGATTTTAACTGTGCGTGTTTAGTGAGTTATTCTCATTATTTCCTATCTATTAATAATATTTTTCATTCGGCTTAAACATATTATTTTTAAATTTTTGATTAAAATTCTTCATTACATTTCTAATAATACATTTCAATTGCATCAAGGCTCCATAATATTATTGACTATATTTGGCTGTAAATTAGGGCACAGCTGTCCAGTCAGGCAAATAAAATACCCCCGGCGTGTTAGTGTTATAATTGAAACACCCTTTCTCTGTATTTATTTGGGCTATATAGTACAAATGTTTCAGTTTAAAATTTTTGTTGACATTGCTTTCGTAAATATACTTAAATAAATAAAGTATAACATTTAAATATATAAATATATTTAAATAAATAAAATATAACATTTAATAAATAAATAAAATACATTTATAAAAAATAGATTAAATAAATTAAACTAATAAAAAAATATGTAAAAAAATCATCAAAATAAAAACCAAATAAATGAAATAAATAAAACAAATAAAATAAATAACAAAAAAATATAAAAAAAATCGTAATAAAAATAGTTGAATATAAAGTAAATGAATTTAAAAAAATAAAACATAAATAAAATAAAAAATAAAATACATAAAATAACAAAAAAAAAGTAAAGAATAATTTTTAAAAATGCATAAAAATTATATTAAATAATAAATAAATAGGAAAATTAAATACATAAAATAAAAACCAAATTAACAAAGAATAATTTAAAAATTAATTTAAAAATAAATTAAACAGTTAAAAAATAGATAAATAAATACATAAAAAAGAGAATATAAATTAAATAAATAAAATAAAATATAGAAAAATGAAATACAAAAAATATAAAGAATACAAAAAACAAAATATAAAAAATACATTAAAAAAATAAATAAACAAAGAATAACTTAAAAATGCATTATAAAATAAATTAAATAATTAAAAAAAAAATAAATACATAAAAATACAATATTAATTAAATAAATAAAATAAAATATAGACAAATTAAATACAATCTATACAACACTGCGGTACAGAGTATATCTCAGTCGTTCTCACTCCCGACTAGTGGTTTCTAAGCTATTTAATTTGTTTTCTTTTAATAAATACTAAGCTCATCATTCACTTGATGCCTCCGAACCGTGAATCATGTATAATTTACACGTGTGTGTGATTTAATCAATCGATCTGGGAACACATGGCTGGAATTGGGCTGCTATTCAAGATATTCTCATTGTGATTTCTATTTTGACTTGCGTATTTATAGAATTTATAGTACAATTCACTTATTTAGTACGCATATTATGTATATATATAAATATTGACGTGTGCGGACTAGCATGTTGTTCAAATTGATATGGATTGTTGTTGTTATTGCATTTGCTGTTGTCATTTGTTGTTGACTCTGTCAGTTTTAGTGGCTTCATACGGTTCAATGAGTTTTATTTGAGTGACGCGAGTAAATGTAATGCGTGTAGCATGAGATGCTGAAATGTATACGCATATAGAAGAGCGACCGGGACGAATGCTTAATTTGTAAACATATGAATATTCATGGGAAATTTTAGGAGACGACAACATAAAAGCACAGATTTACTATGTCATTTGTAAATCAAGCCATAAACTAGGCTTAAGATTAAAAAGTTTGATGTCAAGTGTATTTAAAATTCTTATCAAAGTTTCTTTAACATTAGCATATTGGTTATTTATTTAGATTGTTTGCTTAGATTTTTACATGCGGTGTCAACTTATGCTGTGGAAGTTTGTCTATGTTTGCTTTTTATTTATTTTTATTTATTTAACTTATTAATTTAAATTTGAATAAACTGGTTATTTATTTAGATTTCTTGTTGTTTAGATTTGTGTATCAACCTATGTTTATGTTTGCTTTTTATTTAGATAATAGTTAGCTCTAGAAATCTTTGTGATATTATGTGTAAAATTAAGTTACTCTTAAAAGAGTCAGCAGTGCTCGATTAGAATACACTCTGAACCCTTAGAAGAGCTGATATTCCATTCATTCGACTCTTCTTTTAGTCAGGGAAGAAAGCCAAAACCTGAGGTATAGAAAATTTCAGCTGAAGCTTCTCTTCTACTCGAGCCTTCACAATTTAATTATATAGATTATATCTTTTAGCTTAATTAAATTATAATTAAAAAAAAAATAAAAATAAAAAGAACAAAAATATAGATCTATCTTTTATCGATATTATGGAAATGCAATGAGATATGCATATGGTATAACTTCATTAAGACAAACAGATGAGAATATATACTTTATTGAAAGAGAATACATATACTATATTAGATTTCCTTCTACTGCACGTTTTATATGAATTCTCAGATATTGTACAATAAATTCACAATGAAATGTATACTACATTTATATTAATATATATTATATATGACCTTACGAATTAGGTATTCTCTTTTCATACTCTCGTAACACCTTACAGATAAATCTGCAACAGATTTATTTTAATTGACCGCAATAACAATTTCTTAATTAGACTTAAGCTCGACTAGTTGTGCTTAAAAGCCTCGTTAAGAGTTGAAAAGTTAAATTAGCTCTATAATGCCGGCCCACACGTACAATTGCATCATCAAATCTAGCAAAAAAATGCGGTTTCTGAATCATTCGAAAACCAGTTTGTAGCCGAATTTGCGGCTAGTTTTGAAGAGAAGAGAAATTTACTTATATACAAATCTGGGCAAGTATGTAAGCAAGCTATCGAGGTTCATTGTGCTCTATTGTAGTATTCAAATTGGAAGAAATATTTATGTAAATGTGCAAATGTAGTTTACTCTAAAAACTTCAACTAATTCAAAAAACAGCCTTGTTTAAATAAAAATGGTTATTAGTTTAATGTTGGTTTAATTTCTATCTCTCGACATGATCTGCTCAGAAACAATAAATAGTTTGAAAATTTATAAGCCACGCGCCGCTGGTCAATTGATGTTTTAAAAAAATCAACACTCGACTAATTAATGGACATTTCCAACACATATTTCGAGCAATCTAACAATGAGCTCACATCTAACAAAGCCACGACATGGTCACAGATTACGGCAAATCGAATTGGGCGCAAACACGTTGAAAGTTCTCAAACGCATCGAAATCCAACTCGTATCACAATTACGGAACGGAACGGAGGTGTCAACACGGCG
Organism: Drosophila koepferae; assembly: GCA_030914345.1. Classification (NCBI taxonomy): domain Eukaryota; kingdom Metazoa; phylum Arthropoda; class Insecta; order Diptera; family Drosophilidae; genus Drosophila; species Drosophila koepferae. The sequence goes on along the minus strand of JAUESR010000198.1, from coordinate 698,248 downwards.
TATGAGTGTTACAGGCCATTGCGTTTATCTTCATTTACGAAAGATATTTGAGCAATGTTCAACGAGATATCTTTAGGCCGAACAGCTATACAAGCTGCCTGCATGTGTCGACAAGGCGATATCTCGAAATGCTTCACGTGTTAACATCACTTTTAATTAAAAGAAGAAAGGAACGATTTATTACGCTTAGTCGAGCCATTAATACCCTCGGCGGACTTCAAATTGTGTATCTCAAAATAACTTTGATTGTGATCGATCAACTGGATGCTGACGTAAATAAATATTTTTATTCAAATATTTGTTCTGATAGATATTCAAAGATTCAATTAGCATAATCTTACGACATTAGCTTCAAAGCAAAAGATTTGTTTAGAAAATATTTAAGATATCATTTATAATATATTTTTATATGACGATTTACCATAAAATAATATAAGGCTAAAGGTTTATTATTATATCTTATTAATATCTTATTATTATAGAGAATGAAAAAAAATTTATAAAATAAAAATTAGTATTCAATCAAATTTTGAGAATGAAAAGATAATAAACAGACTAGAGAAAAGAACGATGATCTATTCATTTAAATAATAATGGTCAGTAAAAAACAAATAAATTTTATTAAATTTGTGGTTATAAAATGTATTGATTGACTTACGTTTTAACATTCTAAGATTTGGCATTAGGTTCTAAGTATGCCTCCATTCTCTACAAGGAATATTCTCATGATGTGTGAGAGCAGTATAAAGTGGCCAGGGACCAGGTCTGAAGAATAAAATAATTACAAAAAATAATAAATAAATGTTAAATAATAATTTTTAAAATCTCATAAGTATATTTATTTTAAATTAAAATATTATTAAAAACAAATACTTTCATAGCTGTTAAATTATTATTTTTTTAATATATAAAAATTACATATATATTTTTTCCCCTACTTAACTCACCCATAGCTGAATTTCCTGCTCAACAACTTAGCAACAATTTAGCAACAAATTGAGTTAACATTTAGTACTTTAACTAAATTGCTTGCACTTACACCCACTTAATATACCCTTAAAGCAATTTCCTTTAGGGTATACACAATACGCAGGCATGTTCAAGTCGCTTGTGTTTACTTTTCTAGGTAAACTTTGACCGCAAGGTTATAAATTAGATGAGTAATAAGTTTATTGCACTGTTAATGACAGCCATAAGAATAAATATTATAATTATAGTTAGAGAGCAGGCGAATGCCAATGGAAATGCTCATAGAAGCTAAATGGTTTCTACTCTCTGCAGTTGGTTCTTTAACTCGTTTATTCACCTGCGGCATATTTACCTAAAAGTTCTTTAGCATTTCATTCAACTTTGCATGCACCTCGATTCGTTTTCACTCGGTCTCTTATTTTAATTGCATTTCGGTTACGGCTCTCTGTTTGATTTTGCTAAATAATCACAAATTAATTGAATTGGCTTTTTTCGCCCGTCTTTATCGCTGCCACACGAAAAAATAGTAGCCAAACCCTAACCCAAACGCAAACCCCAACCCAACACAGAATTCTAACCACGCTGAAATCCTCTCATCCATTGTTCCGCACCCGCCATGACTTTTCGCTTCTGGGTAAAGTGCAAACAATTGTAATTGCCATTTCCATTACACTTTGCCTGCTTTCTTTTGACCAAGTTTGTTGTTGTTTTGGTTTTCCTTTCGGTTTTACTGGCTCTAGCTGTGGGCCATGGGCCTTAATTAGTGGCCTACACCTGACAACTGACTCTGTCGGTCTTCTGAACACTCTACCCCATTTATTGTCTAATTTTGTGCCACGTCGCGTATTATTTTGATTAACATTTTGTGGCATGAGTCAGCCAAATTTTGTGTTCTCTTTAGCCTTATCCAGAGTCTAGAAATTTATTTGTTGGTGGCTAATTTGCGTTCTTTAAGTTTATTTAACCTTTAAATCATTTTAAGAACATTTCATTGACTTTTAAATAAATTTAAAAAATTGTTTAATTTAAATTTAAAAATAAATACTTGCGACATTTTAAACATTTTTATTCATTAAACTGTATTATTATACTTTTAATTAATATTTAATTAATGCTTAAAATACAAAAATATATAAAAAAAATTTGTTAATTTTATACAAAAAATTCAAATAAACATTATTATTATTAATAATTAAAATTTATCTTACTAAACCAAATCCTTATTAACTTCTGCAACAAAAACTCTTAGCAAATAAATATTAGATACAAATTTATTAAAATCATTAAGTTATAAATTATACATATTATATATAGATATAAATATGGAAAAATATTCTTTAAAATAATAATATTATTTGTAATACTTACAAGTTATTTATAAGAAAAGCAAGCAAAGAAAAAATACAAAAATTACACAAAAAAAAAATTAAATTACTTTTTTTTAATATCTAATTAAATTACAACAAACACATTTTTTAAACAATTACTTAAAATAAAAATTCTTGTTTGAGTTTACTTATGCACACATACTTATGTTTCATAGGTATTTAAGAGCGAGCAACAAAATGAAACAATTATGACAAAAATTGTTAAAAAAGATAAAATTTAAATTACAAAATTACAATGCTCCGTGCCAGCAAACCGAATGTGAAGCAATGGAATTTTTCGTCATAAAAAGCAATATTTGTAAATAAATCGAAAAAATCGCTTAAAATTTTGCCATCAACCGCAAAATGAATTGTATAATAATTTAATGACACTCAATAAAATTGAAAAAACATACAAATATTTATCTCCCTTTATATGTGCATGTTTGTGTGCGTGTGTGTCATTAAATTTGAGGCAAACCAATGCCAGAAATGCCATAACATTTCATAAACACGCGCACATATTTATACATTTCTATTTACTATATTTAACTGTATGTAAGTAGGTTTGTATGTGTGTATGTATGTATGTACTATAGCTGAGCTCAGCAGATGGTGGCCCCTCTACGACTCCGCCCTCGCAAAGAAACGGACGCAAAATAAACACACGTGTGAACATGAATCGAATGGCTGGCCAAAAGATGCGCTGCACAGAGAGACAAACACATACAAACACATACAAATAATATGTATATGCATATACATATATATATATATATTTATATACAGTGATACATTGACTGAGTAAAATCAGCACAAAATTGACGCAATTGTCACAATTTTGTTTTTGGCCAAACGTCGATTGTTTGTGTATTTGCTAAGACCTCTGACGACAAATACATTGCTATAGTTAAATACGATTTTAACGAACTGTCAAAAATAAATCATGAATTGACATCCACTCACAAAACTGCAAGTGTCATTGGGAAACCGAAAAATAAAACTAATTTAAATACAAATTTCTATCATTGCTGAGTTTGCAATATTAAATAAAATTTATTAATAAATAAATGCATTCAATTCGAGATGAATAAAAATAATTGAAAAAAACCAAAAAAAAAATAAATTAAGTATTCGAATATGAAAACAACACTGAAAGAAAATGGAGACGAAATATATTGTATTCTATTAGAAAATTTGAAATAAAAAATAATTCTATTCAGAGATTTTCTTTAAACTATATAAAATATTGCGACAGATTCAACATATTGTGCTTAATAATTTAAAAATAAAAATAAATTGAATAGAATTTATTTGTATATATATAAAAACAAAATAAAATTAAAATTATTTTAAAAAAAAGAATTTTTGACATTTATAAAAAAAATAAATAAATATGTAGAAAATTAATATAATAAAGTAAATAAATTTTAAAATGTACTGTCAATTTTGCTTAGTTATTTTTTTTTTAATTATTTAATTTTAATTTTTTTAAAGCAGATTTTAATTAATTATTATGATTTTTTTTAAATCATATAACTAATAAGCAAGCTAACAAACAATTAACAAAACGAAAAAAGGAACAAAAAAATAATAAAATAAAATAAAAATTCATCCAAACGCGTTTATTAAAATATTTAATTTAAATTAAAAAATAATTCTTTCAAAACCATTATTAAAATAATTTATTTTATTTTATTTGTGACTTAATATATTTTTCTTCAACTTCAATAATAATCAGCATTGGGATGAAAGTTACAAATCAGTTGTGAGGAAAATTCATGAATTCAATTCGTACAAATGCAATGCAAACACAAAACTAAAATAAATACAAGACAAATGAGAAAAATCAATAACAAATACTATTTACATAAACAATTTCATGCTATTGGTAGTTTAATCAAGGCATGCTTTACTGTAGCATCTAAATCTTTGGCTGCTTATGCCTCGGAAGAGTGGAAGTGTGGGTGCGTGATTCTTTTGGAGATGGCGCAGGCGCATTGCCAAACATTTTTTGATATGACTAAATGACTGACTGACTGACTGACTGACTGGCAACAAGTTATTGTTGTTGCTGGTATGCTGCGACTTGTGTCAGCTTTTGTCCTCCCCATCAATTAACACCACTTTGCCACACACAAACACGCACTGGCGGCACACAAATAAATTGAGCAAACAGAAACACCAACTGACAGCCAGACAACAAGTCGGATTTTATGTATGCACTAATCAGTGGGACCCCATACGAGCTATATACATATATATATGTGCGCTATTATCTGTGGTCGCCCACTCCACGAATCACTGTCTATAAAACAAATTAGCGAATCAGCTATAAATTTACAATTTACACACGCACACTTGCATATATGGGAATTTCTTCAGATTGAATATAGCAGACATCTGCAAAATTTGAATCAATTAGGAACTGTTAATTGATAATTAATATTTGAGTATTTACAAGTTTTGTGCTGATAATTTAATTTAAAGGCAGCGCAACAGAAAAATTGTACTAAATAGCAGACCATTTTATTTATTTTACTTTTTTCTTTATTTAATTACAAGAGAAATTGTTCAACTGGAATTACTCATACGCACTGTTTACGCAATTAGTTAATGTTTTTAGATTGTCAGAACGTCTACACATAGCACATTAATCAATTTTCCAACGCTTTGAGCTATATTTAGCCATATTTAAACAATAATATTTTAGCACGCTTTCACTCAACAACAAACACCAAATGCATGACTCAAGAATTTTTCAACACTCTGCTATGCCTACCTAAGTAGCTTTAATTATATTTGTTTACTTTTTTTTTTTCTTCTTATTTTGCATTTTGGCAGCTGTTCATTTTTCATGTTCTGCAAGTCAATTAAATGAATTTTTATTGCATTTCTTTGACTCTCTAAAAAACAACAGATATAAAATATATAATATATTTTTGTTTATCCATTCTCTTATTGTTTTAATTTATTTATTTGTCCTTAGCATTTTGTTCATTCTATTTAAATTTCATTTATACACACATAAATATTCACGAATTCATAAAAATATTTAAGCCATATTAATAGCAACATTTCTAGTTATAGATCTGTGAGTTATTTTCTTTATACATATGTGTGTATATCTTTGCGAGCAACATAAATACATGTTTAAGAAAAAATAAATATAAATATATATTTTCATCTCAGCATATAGTTAAATGAAAATATATATATATATAGTGTATATAATCAAGGTTGCAAACTGGAACGAAGAGTTTTAATTCTTTTTTTTTTATTTCGAGCGGAATCTTTTTACATAAAATATAAAATGTGTTAACAAGGTGAAAGTCAAGTCTTAATTTCATTTTTTCTTGAACAAAAATTAAAAAATTTCTAAAAAAAAAAAGGGGAAGAATTATTAATGTAAAATATTGTATGCATAAAAATATCTTATTTTAAATAATAATAAAAAATGTATATGTATTACATTATTTTTTTTTTTTTTTTTAATTCTAAATGAAAGCTTTTATGTTAAGCATTAGAGAAGATTGAATATCTTAAAAATATTGGCAACAGACAGTCAAAAATATTTGGCATTATATCTCTTCTAAGATAAACATAAACACATACAAAACTTAAATTTTGGATGAGTATTTTTAATTGTTTATTTATATTTTTCTTCATATTTAATTTGCTCTTCAAAATTATATATATTGTCTAAAATATTTTTTTTAAAACTTGCCAAATTATCGAATTAAGTGCAAATACATTTAATTTTTGGCACGCATGCTGCACTATAAATTATTGCAAATTTACAAGTACTAAGAGGGCATCAACTGTGTGATTGCTTAATATATTTAAGTAAATTATGTCAATGATTGGATGACGAAATTTCGTTTTTCCCGTTATTCACATGTGCAGCTTTAACAAAATTTAAGCCGCAGCTCTTCTTGATTTCATCAAATTAGCAGCTGCCGCTGGATCATATATTTTCCGAAATCAGTTAAATAATTGCAATAATTAAAATACACAATGCAATCTGACTGCGGCCCATAAAATCAAGCTGTACAAATCGTTAAAAAAAAAATACATATATATATATATATATATAAATTTACTTTTGTTTTGTTATTTCAGTGCGGGATGCAGCAGCAACTGCCAACCGCCTGCAAGGCAGCCGATGCAACTGCCACGCCCACCACATGCAGGCGGCATTTTGTGTGTGCAGCCATTTGGAAAATAAAATCAGAAATCACTTTAGCAATCAGCCAACCAGCCAGCCAGCCAGTCAACCAACCAAACAAACCAGCCTCCGTCTCCCAGTTCGCCTGACTCAGCTGAACTCGAAGCGGGGCCCGGAACTGGGGACAGGGCCCGATGCAGCCCGATGTAGCTTGATTTTATTTTATTTATTTATTTTACTTTTCTTTTTTTTTTTTTTCTGGCCCACTCAGTGGGCAGCTGTTGGCGGTGCATCAAGCCAAATGAAAATGAGCATTGACAGCTTTTAGCGGAACATGAACTGAGAATTGTAAACAGAATTCCGAATCAGAGCAGAGAGCAAATTATTTTGTTGCTAACAATGGCATGTTAATAATTAACTTAAATGCACAAGTTTATTTATAACGAAAATATTATACCCTATAATATGACAAATTACATGGGGTATTAAGCTACATTGCCAAGTAGTTAATCATTTTTAAGTGTCAAGTGAGCTATACAAATATTTCAGTTGCAGAATATAGAATATTTATATACCCTGTACATGAAAAATTCATAAAGGTCTACAATTGCATTTGTTATAAGAAATCTACTGAGTATGTTTCGTATATCTTCAATCTTATTTATTTATTTATTTACATCAGTTAGAATTATTGTTAAATTAAAGCTAAAGCACTGAAGCCTTCGGCTTGAGGTTGTACATTTATTGTTATATGCGGTTATTTGTGTTGGATTCTTAGAGGAACTTAATTATTTTAGGAATGTCTTTTGGGGTTGGGTTTGCGAGGATCGATATAGGGCATACGTTTTTGAAGATTTTTGGTTTTAAGGAGAGAGGTTGTTGGGCAGTCTTTGAAGATCTTAAATCTTATTCTTCTATAATATATATCATTGACGAAAGAGTTTTATGAATTTCAACATTTTATTTATAGAAAATATTGTTAATAGAGAACTAATTATATTTATTTATTGTATAAATATCAAGTATAATATACTCTTTTCCTATCCAAAAACTGTTCCCAATCTACATTTGCTTTGCTCAAAAAAAAAGCCACTCCCATTTCAATCAAATTGTAGGGCAACTTCAAATGTCGTGTAAAGCCCACAGAATATCAGCAGAAAATATAACTGACAATGGAAATCGTCCAATAATTGCGTGTTTAATTCTTGACATTTGCGAAATTGTTTGTAAATTATATATAAATATGTGGGGGAAAAACAGTTTTTAATTTGATTAAAATTAAAATTTAATTACGTGCTCAACGTTGCAAAGTGACAGTCGGATTATATAAGGCAACAGCTACAAATGAGCAAATTCAACATCTATAATCGCTGCTTTGCTCTATACTCCACAACACACAATGATATTAAGTTATCAATTATATAATCTAGAGCAATGGCTATGCGCGCCTTTCTGGCATTTCCACACGACACGAGAAAGCAAGCAAATTTGGCAACATGCGCACAGAAATATCAACAAATTATCTGGAATATACTATTTTGTTATTTTTAGCATATGTATTTGCTTAAATTTTTCTATTTATATCCATTGCTCGACAAATGTTGAGGAACACAGGGCAAGAAAGTTATTAACAAACTGATTCTGTTTTGATTTTCTGCAAATATTTTTTTAGTTTATTGATGCAAAGTCTAAAATTAAATTCAAATAGCAACAGTTCATTTCTTTATTTATTTTTTACTTACATACATTAAATTTATAATTTGCTTGACTACTCACGATGGCACGACTCACGCTCTCATCTCTATGAAATCAGTTTATCGGCACACGTGCCATGCCCGTCTGATAATAGATAAAATTATATAAATATTTTACTACCCTCTATCTCTGATAGTTCAGAATAGAATAGCTATCTATCATTCAGATAAAAATCAAACAAAAATCTATTTGTTGCATCATCAAATTTAAAGCCTTTTTTCCCCACACTCATCATTAATAACATTTTCTATATATTTCTGCACAATTTTATTTTATTTAATTATTTGTAATTGCTATTTTTAATAGACTAAACATGGCACCTTAAATGTTTACACAGGTGCCATTAGCATACAAAATAATATATATATATATATATATATATGAAATTATTTATAAATATTTTGCATCAAGTCGAGCGAAACTTTTCTTAAATCTAAATTTTTCATTCAATGAGAAAGTGTCTTTTAATGTGCCATGTAAATCAATCTAAGAGCAGACAATTTAAAAAATATAATTTTCTTATTTCTAAATATTTTGAATAACTGATGCGAACAATATGCAAGATAGATATGTATATACATTGCTATATATATTGTGGATATATAGTATGCATATATACATATTATTTGTTATATCAGAAAATTAGATTTGCTTTGCTCATTCCGCTGGCCGCCAACTTGGTCAATAAACATATTTGTTCTTCTTCTTCTAGCTGTCGTGGTTGCTGTTGTTGTTGTTGTTGTTGTTGTTGTTGTTGTTGTTGTTGATGTTGTTATTATGTTAGTTGTTTATGTTTCCGCCATACACTTATAATTATTATATGCGTGCATATATGATTCTTATAAATCCTTATGGATTAGTTATAAGTTTTTGTTGTTATTTTAGGTTTGCTTGCGGTCTTGTGGGCCATCTGCTGTGGAATGTTATGCTCGACTTTCGTATATAGTATATATGATTGTTGGCTCATTATAATGGGTAATAAATAAAATTTATATTTTTCAACAGCTCTACCTAATTATAGTATATGCCTAGAGGCAACAGCATTAAAAAAAATTAAATAAAAATAACGAAATAAAAAATGAATATGTGTACTCTGGTCAGAAATGACTTGAACTCAAAGTGAATCTTCAACAGGCATATTAAATAATAAAATATATATTAAAAATCAATACTAAATAGGACGATGCTTATTGTCTTCGTTTGCGAAAAGTACATGGAAGAAGAGAGAAACCTGATAGAGATCATAGAAGAAGTAGAGATCATAATGTAGCAATTGTACTTAGACAATGCTGTTTGGAAAAGAGTTCATTGTTATACGGAGGACAGAGCTCAGTCAGAGTTTCGAACTTAATGCGAAATAATAAAATAATATGATCAGACAAAAGAATATCTGTAAGCAGTGTCAACTGGCTGACAATAAAATTGTTCATGATTATCAGCTTAGTCATTAATATCAATAATAACACAATCATTATTATACTAAATATGAAATACTTCAATATTATCTAATAATATTAAAAGAATATCGGCGTACTATGCAGCAACTGTTGAGCAGAAAGGCTGAGAAGCGACTGCGCCAGCCTTGCTTCCTGCTCCCCTTTTTATCACTGAGAGAAATTTCGGACCAAATTGAGTAAAGATCTTGAGCGCTTTTATAAGACTCACGTCTCAACTAAACGTTACTCCATGCTCACCTTTTTATAGCTGACAAAAATTTCACTCCAAATAGAGCTCAGCTCTTGAGTGTTTTTGAAATATTTTCTCATGACAATTTGATAAATTTTTATATTTTCATTTATAATGATTATTTATTAGTTGAAGGCTCGCTCAGGTCAAAGATTAAAGTATCTTAGCTAAATATTGATCCGATGTATTCAAATCTATATTTATATAATTATATATTTTAACTGCCCATCATCATATCAATGCGCCTACAATTGATTTAAATATTGCAAACTCTTGACAAAGACAGTTTAAATTAAATTCTGTGTATATTCATTGATTCACTTGCCAGTCTTAAATTTTCCATGAATTATTGTTGTTGCCACTCCCCAGCAAAGTCCACAATCAAATAAATTTTCCATGCACAAAAAATCAAATCAAATTCTGGGTGCAAGTGCTCAGCCGATGGCTGGAGTTCAGGGCTGGGTCGCCGATCCTAATTGGTGAGACAAAGAGACATTAAAAAGTTTTTAACTTGTTTTTCACTTGGGCAGAACCAGCTAAAAAGAGGCTATATACAGAGGGGTTGACAGTTAGCCTAATTCAAACTAAATGTAACTAAATATGTAAGAGTGTAAGCGAAAAGGAAACGACTATACAATACTCGTTCATAGCTTTAAACGAGCTGTGGAGAACCAATTTAATGGGTAACAATCTATAGATGAATACTTACTCAAAAATAAGTAAGAACGTGGCAGTTGGGCGCAACTAACTGCGAGAGACTCTGTTCTCGTAGATGCCGTTAATTTATTTAATAAATTCCAAATTGCAACTCTCTAGCTCATCATCTAGTATAATTACTGGCCTATAGGCGCAAGAGTTTTCCGATTTGCCACGCCCCTAGTGGGCAGATCGGGAAAATTTTTACAGTTTATTACAATACAATTAAAAACCTTTAGCTCTAATAGCACCGTAAATATATTGCGTTCATATGGATAGACGGACGGACAGCAAAGCGGTTATTGCATTCTTTTTCCCATTGGGAACAGAGTCTAAAAAGTTTTTAAATCTCTCTATTGTGGCCGATGAATTTAGCGAGAAAAATAAAAATATTTGTCAAGCAATTTTTACACAAATATTTATTTAAATATTTCTACTCTGCCCAATCGATAATTAGATTAAAAAAAAGCTAATATACTCTAGTCTGATTTACAACAATTTGTATTACCTACCGCAAGGCCTTATTTTGTGTGTGCCTGAATCAAGACTCGCCTGACTATACGTATGTCTGCCAAGGAGCAATAGTTGAAACAACTTCAAAAAATTTCACAAAAAGAAGAGAACAACCCTTGTCCAGCACTTCTTGAATAAAGTATTAAATTCTCGATGTATGCTACAACATGCATACCGTTAGCTAAGGCTATGTGGGCCGAAATTATATATTCGCTTAGCGGCTGGACTGTCGCATGTCCTCCTGAAAAAAAACTTGGCAGCAAAACTGGCAGCCAAACAAACGAGTCGTAGTCATATCGAAATATGTATGCCCGAAAAGTGTTGCTATAAATAACCTTAGACATGCTTCGTACTTTGCTCGACATGCGGGCCAAGCCCTAAGCCACCCACCACACAGGCCACGCCATATAAGAAGTATATGCATTATGTATATAAGAATAAATATGTTTAGTTATACATATGTATATATATATAGATATTTATATATACATATATATGTATGTATTTTGCATGTGTCGTGTGTACACGCCAACTTTGGTAACTTTTGTCTGCAATGCAAATCAAGGAAACAAAGTAAAAAACGCTTTTGGTTTTACTCTTTTTTCTCTTTTTTTTTGCTTTTCTTTTACTTTTCCCATGTTTTTGTTGTTGTTGTTCATAAAGCAAACCCAACGGCAAGTGTGTCAAAGCAACTCGCACATGCAAAACAGCCCGCAAAATAAAAAAAAAAAAATAAATAAATAAATGAAAAGTAAAGAAGAAATTATGCAAAAGTTTGGCAGTCACCGTTGGGCTGCTTGGATATTTGGCCTTGGAGTTCTTGTGGTTCGTTCGGCTTCATAAGTTTCCCTATTTTTCGCTTTGTTGCGGATAGCTATGGACTATACTGTAATAGATGTGCTCTGGTATTTAATAGAAATTCTAAAAGGCTTTAGTTGAATGTAAAAAAAAGATAATAATTATTAAATTAAATTAAACAGCTATTTAAGGTCTACAAACACGGTTAATATATAGAAGAAATAAAATATAATTTATAAAATATAAATATTAATAAATAAAAATATAATTCCGGAAATTAAAAAAACAATTCCATTAATTTATTTATAAAAATATAAATATTAATAAATAAAAACATAATTAAAGAAATTAGATAAATAATTTATTTATTTATTTATTAGATAAGAATTGTGACCCAAATTAAGATTGAATTCAAGATCGTCATACCTATTGTTAAGTTCGTTAAGTGTTTTAAGTATAATAACTATGCTACATACTGTATACATACTGTATATTTAATATATATAATTAATATTGATATTGATATTGATTAGTCAAGCAATCACTGTCTCCAAGTTTCTCACTTAAAAATTCTAAAAGCAGCTCTAAAGAGATTAAATACAGTCAAAAGGAATCAAATACCTAAAAAAAAAAAAAAAAAAAAAAAAAAAATATAGATAAGCAAACTTATTGTAAGCAGTTAAATGCCCAAACAAAACTAGCAAACCCAAGTTGCAATTCATTCTCTCTGGGAGTGCAAATAAAACACGATCGTTTGCCTCTGGTTTCAATTTCAAAGAGTTTCTACTCTGTTAAATATGAAAATGCAGAGCATAATGAGAGAGTGGTAGACTCCACTCTCACACGCCCACAGGCGTTTCAGAAATTTCATAATTAGCTCGAGTACAAAAATGCCGGTCACATTTATAAGAGATAAATCACTCAAATGCCTTTACATCTATGATATATGTATATATGTATATATGAATTCAAACAAAAAAAAAAATATAGAGATATACATTTAAAAAATTAGCTACATAAATAAACATTATTTGGAATATTGAATTAAACTAATAATCGAGTGCAACGTATAAGCTAATGCAAAATATTGATAATAAAACATTTATAATACAATATTTGTAGTAATAAGAAGAAGAAAAGCAAATATAAATTATAATAATTTTATTTTTAAAATTATAGTATTTAAGAAAACTATATTAATTTTATTTTATTTTTTTCTTTATATACATACATTTTTTACTATTAAAAAAAACTATTTTAAATTAAACTTAAAACTAAATAAAAAAAATATTTGTAATAAATGAAATTTATTTACATTATGAACAATAGAAAAACTTTGTTTATTTCATTTATTATAAATATTCTTTATTTAGTTAAAAAAAAATTATATATATTTATTTTATTTACTGTTCGGAATAAATAAAAATATTTATTTAATTTTATTCTGCATAATAAATATTAATATTAATTTTATTTATTGTAGATAATAAGAAACTAAATAAAAATAGTAGAATTAATTTTTTTTTTTTTTTTTTTTTTTTGGCTTAAGCTAAATAGTTGCATTGTAAGCTGTGCCATAATTTAAATACAAAGCTGCAATCGCAGGTTTTTTGTCAGTTGACAAAATTACTTACCTGTGCTATATACTACGGGGTATGATAACCCACATATACACACATATGCGTTTGTATGTCAAATTAAGTGTATGCGTATGTTTGCCCCAACCAAAATGCTTACTAACTTGGCAGCACCTCCTAAAGGTAACATAGGTAAAAGTGAAAGACAAAGTTTCACGTAATTAAATTATGCTGAATGTAGCGAGCTTATTTGCGTGTGCAGGACATAATGTTTAATAAAATAATTATTTCAAAAAGTTTGCACATTAACTACAAGTTCTTGGAAGTTGCCCCAGCAGAATAAGCAAGTAAATAAATACCGTATGTAAATTTCCATGAAACACTGAAAAGCTTGTTGAAGTTTCCTCTTTCATATGTCCTCTTCTTCTTCTACTTCTTCGTTTTCCAGCCATGCGAATCCCCATTGAGAAAGCTGATGAAATTGGTTTCACTCCCACAAATGACAAAAACACACAGTTATTTCATATATATTTTTTAAGGATTTCAAATTCATTTTATTGGTTGTTTTTTTTTTTTTTTTTGTTTACTTTGTTTTTTTTGCTTATCTTTTCCTTTGTGTTTGTTTCTTCTTTTTGCTTCTTTTCCTTCATTCATTATTTATAATTGGTTTACTTGCTCGTAATATTCTTTTACTTTTATTGTATTGCTTGGTTTTGTTTGCGTTTTGTTTGTTTTTTTTTTTAAGACCTTACATCTTGCTTGTTGTTGGTATTGAAATTTTTATTTGTATATATATATATATATATATATATATATATATATATATATATATATATATATATATATATATATATATATATATATATATATATATATATATATATATATATATATATATATATATATACGCACTTGCTATATAAACTTAAATTTAAAAACTAAATTAAATAATTTGAATTCTCTTCTTCGCTCGCTTTCTTCTTGCATCAGATTTTATATATTTATAAATATATGTACCTCGAATTTAGCACGCACACACATGAAACAACAACAAAAGGGTTTTCTTCTTACTCATTTTCAAATTCTTTCACAATTTGTTTTTGCTGATGTCAACAAATAATGATTTGCTTGTTTTAATTAATACAAACTATAAATTTGTTATACAATTATTTATTTTTATTTTTTAATTTACTTGTTTATTATTATTATTTTTTTTTTTTTTGCAGAGCGCAGATTGTGTTGCTTAAAAAGACTCGCTTGGAAGTTACACAAAATTACATATGCATATAACATAATATATTATATTATATTTGATACATACATAAAGCATAACGCACAAATGTTTTTTAGTCAAATATTAAAGCTCAGGTAATTGATTTGTAGAGCAATAAATTACATTAAAAATTAACTAAACAAAAAAACAATAAACAAATTGCACAAAAAAAAATTACAAAATAATACAATTTTGTTTTGTTTTTAATTATAAACAAAATTTTACTGAATTTTTCATGAATACATACATGTGTATTAAATATATATATTTTTTTATGTATTAATTTGTTTGCTCAGACTACAATAGACTATTTTTATGCCTTTTTTTTAAATTTTAAATTATTTATTAATATGCCTATATTGTTGTGTCTGTGTGTGTGTGTGGTAATCGAATACAAAAATTGTTGTACATTTGTATTGAATATATTTTGTTTCTTAACGAAAACTGAATAAAACATGTAGAAACAATGTGATGTGAAGTGTTCAGTTTTAGTGGTCACGCCTTGTGCCCTAAAAATGTCCAGATATGAATTGGTTTTTGTTTTTATTTATGTATTTCTCATATAATTTAATTGTTTAGTTAATGCCTATTTATGACTTTTTGTCGCAACTAGTAGAAAAATTAATAGAGTCGTTTTAGTTTAAAACATACGTTGTACATTTTATTATAAATAAGTTGCTTTTTTTTTTAAATTTTTATTTTCATTTTTATTTTTCTGTTTGTGTTATGATTTCGTGTTTTGTGTTTCACAAAATAGATCGAAAGGCTGGATAATTAAAAATAAATTAACAAAAAGAACAGCAATTAAAAAATAAAAGTTACATGTTTTAGTAAATCCTTTAGCGTAGATTAAAAAATAATAATAATAATGCAGGCTGCTCCATATTGTAAACCCCGAAGATCTTTTTAGTTTCATATACATATAGATATATATATATATAAGAAAATTGTAATAGAAATGTAAAACAATAAATATTTAAATGATTTTTTTACTCAAATATATATGTATATAACGTTTTTTTTTTAAATTAGTTGGCGCGTTCTCTTTCTCTCACGTTGCTCTCTTCTCGCTCTTGCACATATTTAGTTGTTGATATTATATGGATGTAAGTGTATAATATTTAATATTTATATAGACTTTTTGATGCCCCTTTTTTGTTTTCTTTAAATCTACGGTTTACGCTTTTTTACACACAAATCTCAGTTGTTTTTTTTTTTTTAATTTTTAATTTTAATTATTTTTCTTTTTTTAATGTATATATATATATATATATTTGCGACTTATAAATAAACATTCAGATTTTTTTGTTTATATTTTTTGCTGCGTTTGCTTTTATTTAATTTATGTTCTTCATATTATTATTGATTTTAGAATTTGAGTAGTTGATGTGGTTCTGGCGCATTTGGCCCTAGATCCTGCGAGTTATACGTGGATATATATATATATACGCCTGATTTTTGTTTTGTTTGCTTTATTATGTAAATCTGAATATGTTGTATATATATATATGTATTCGGTGAGTGCGCTTACTTTTAGGTGCTACTGTTAATGAGCGTGTATGTGTGAGTCTCTATTGAATGTTGATCAACTCTCGGCTGTTACTCTAACCACAAATGTTTTGTGTGTGTGTGTTTGTGTGTGGGTGTGGCTGTGTTTGTGTGTTTGTTTATTGTTGCACGTCGTCGCTGATTGTACAACATTTATAGTACATATGTATCGTATGTCTAAGACGCCTAAAACATCAAGAGCTAAACACATGCTCCAGTTAATAGCAGATTACATTTTTTCCTTAAGTTCTTCTCTTTTTTTTTTTGGTGTTATGGGCGCAAAGGAGTTGCAGTTCTTGGAAAGTTTTCTTTAAATTTTTTGGCGGCTTTTGCAACATTAAATATGTTTGTATAGACAACACTGTGTGTGCGCACTTCAAACATTTGACAACACTTTTGTGGCTAGTTAACCAACACTGACTGCATTAAACTGCCTATGCGAATGTGTTTTACTCTTACTTCTTTTCTTTTTTAATTCGCTTCACTTTTCGCATTATTAATCTTTTTGTTAATATATGAGAACTGTACCTAATATGAATTTAATTATCTGTTTGTTTCTGTCTGTATTCCGCTTTTTATTTCTTTTTATTACATTCTTATTTTTTTTTTTTTTTAATATTAAGTTTTTTTTTTTCAAGCACACTAAGTGCGCCATAATTTTTTTTTTTTTTTTTTACATTTTACGTTTGTTAAATTTATAAATTAATAAAGCGTTTCATACTTTCACAAATATTTGTTGTTCTTGTTGTTGCCAGCTGATAATTGAAAATTAAAAAGGTTATTAGCCCAATTTAACGAAGTTCTTGCTTTCGTCTTAGCCAGATTTTGTAGACGCATTTGGTAAACATGTTTTCATTTTCATTTTTTTCGTTTTCTTTTTGTTGTTTTTTGTGTGTGTGTTTTCAGTTAAACTAAACTATGTACTTTACAACTAAATATCTGTAGTCTCGTGGTTATACTATACGCTATATGTTATGAATGATTATTTATGTATATGCCATAAGGTTTAGTTACCTATTACATTCTTGAATTTGTTGTTATTATGATTATTATTATAATAATTATTATTATTGTTGGTTACCCTCCACTCTATAGCTCTTTCGCTCTCTAACTTCCAAGCTGTTTTTTTTTTTTTTTAGATATAAGAAATGTATTCTTTATCAAATTTTTCAATAAATTGTTTGTGTTATTCTGGCCTCGAGAGTGCGTTGACCAGTTGTAGGGGGAGAGTCAAAGTTCCAGTTAAGGTAAACACTGCTGACATATTTCGTGTACGCACTGCAAAAGAATAATTGATTAATTAATTTTGAGACATTTTCAGACTTTGAAAGTTTAAATTCCTAATTTAACTTAAATTTAAATACATAAATATTTTATATATAAAAATATATTTTTTTTCTAGCTTCGCTCATTATGCATCAACATTTATTTCTCTGCCAAACAACAATTTTATTATTATTTTATTTTATTTTTATTTTTTGTTAGCCTTGACTGCGTCTAAATTTGTGTGGCAGACACTTCCTATTTGAGTTTTTCAACCTCAGTCTCTGACTAGAAATCATAAAATGCCGTAACTTAGACGAGCTCTCAATAACCATAAAACGCTCAAGTTTGACTCAGATTTTGATGGCTCTTTGTGGCTTGCTTCTTGTTCAGACAAACTGTTGCCATAGCATTCAGCAGACGATGCATTGAAAAGTTCAAGGTTAAAATGTTTCGTTGAAATAGGTTAGGCGTTGGCAAAACTGGTTTGAATATTATATAATAATAATAAACTAAAGTAATATTATTTTAAAATAAGATTTTTGTGTAAACTTTCATACAAAAATTATTTAAAATTTTGGAAATTAATGGAAATTTTTATATGTTTAATAGTTTTTGCTGCGAAGTCTTTAGCTAATGCAATGAGTTCAATATAAAGATGTTTTTATTATTATTATTATTATTATTTTTTTTTTTTAATAAGTTCATTGTAGATTACCTAAGTAATGGGAAGCTATGGAAGCACTTATATCAATTATTTAAAATATATTATATTAAATACTTGTCAAGCTCTGCTTTTGCGATTAAAAGCTTTAGTTAACTAAATATAATATATGTATATGCTATATGCACATAACTATTTATATGTATATGTATATTCAATCATTTTATATTTTAGGCATTCAACTCAAATTTTTACCACTTCAAGCTTATTTTCTTGATTTATTAAAATAGCATTGACTTTATTGCATTTGCTTATAAATTATAAAAACTCATTCTTAAGCTGAAATCATAGAAATATATATAAAAAAAAATCATAAGCAAATGACATTGATAAAGAATAAACTTGAGCAGCTCTGCAAATAGTCAAAGAGTTTTGAAAAAAATCATTTATTAAATCAAAGATAAAATTAATTTAAATTCCGAAATCTGCATAATCCATCTCAATCTCCCAACGCTTTATATAATTTGTTTCTTAATTCATTTCTAATAATAATAATGCATTGTAACTAGTCATGCCACACGCATTGCTCGCCAATCATTAATTAATATTTAGCCCACATAATTACAAACAAATCACTATACATAAATATATATATATATATAGACTCATGCGTCTTGCCACGGCATATTGGCATACTCACACACACGCACACACATATAGCTGCATGTATATGTATATAAACTTTTATAGATTCTGCTCCTTATCAGCCTCGCACACACACCAAACGGTCTGCCTGCCTGCTGGTGGGTACCTCTGACGTAAGCACCTCTGCATGCTATATTAAATCTTTATTTTCTTTTTGTTTTGTTGTTTTTTTTTTTTTTTGTCGTTATTGTTTTTTGCAAAAACAATAACAGAGCGAAAAGACCGAAAAAACGTAACAAAAACAACATAATAAAGCAAGCTGAAATGCTCTATAGAAACAAACGCAACTGCCAGATATCCTGTAAAGATAATGCGCTGCATTTGAATAACTCAAACAAAAACTAATACACCCTATGCTTACTCTAAAGTAAAATGTTATTATGTTAATATCCGATATTAATCTTCATTATAAAGAAAAGAAAATATATTTAAAAAAAAAAAAATGTTCTTAAATTAGAACCTTACCGAAATCAAAAAGAAGATAAACAGATATCAGAAGGGCTAAGTAAACAAGAGCAAGAATTTTATGCAATATAGAAAATTATTAAAAATAAAAAATATTAAAATATTTAAACTAAATATTTAAATAAATATATTTCATAAAAATTATTATAAAAATAATTAAAAATGTAAATGCTGTAAACTATTAAATACAAAATTGACTATTTCAAAACTTTTAATGCCGGTATTTAGTTAAAAAATATGTTAAATAAAATTTTAAGAAATATATTTTTAAGCCCCTCATATAAAGACAGCCAAAGGCGTCTTATCTATGATAATGATTATGATTATCATTGTGATCAAATATATATACCTAATCATATCATATCACTCCGACGACTTTCTCTCTGCTATCATATTCACTTGCATTATAACCAATCTACCCTTCATTGAGCGCATTCAATGGGTGCAGCGCGTATAAAAAGAGGCAGCAAAAGTTTTGTATTTTCAGGCGGCCTTTTATCGCTGAAACAAAAGCCGTCATTGAGCGAACCGGCGACGGGCTGTTGCCTGCACCCACGCTAAAACAACAACAACAACAATAACAATACCTCGTGTAACGCCAAAACATTGAAGAGCAAAGATATATAATACCATATATAAGTGTATAGATAGATATATATCTTTTATATTTATTATACATATTTTTTACAATCATATATATCAAATATATATATTTATGCAGTCGTCAAATATGTTAACTCTTCTAGTTTGTTGTACTTGTAGTCGGATATAGCATTACATAAACTCCATTAGGCATTGTTGGGCGACCTGATGTGCGTCATAGTAGTCAATAAACGGCTCTATTCACAGCTCGGACAACGGCTGCGAAACAAAACTTTCACTTGTTGAGTGAATTTTTGTGCTGTTTTTCTTTTTCTTTTAGCCTTGAAATATCATAATGCTCTTTATGTTGGTAATGGCAAGGGAATGTGCATGAAATGAAAGGCAGTTGAAATACATAACCAAATAGTTATTGCTAAGTAGACGGAAAATATGCAAATAAAAAAATATATTTTTGTTTTCTGACAAATTAAATCATTTTTGGCTAAACTAAGGTTTGAGTGAGATAAATGCTTTTGCGTAATTACGTAAAGTCCATTAAAGGTAAATCCGTTGTGAAAGTAAAGAAAAATAAACGTGTTTAATGTTTATTTGTGTAGTGCAAAAAATGTATATTTTTATTAATATTATAAATATTATTATTATATTTTTATTATTATCTTATTTTGATGCTTTATTATTATTATTATTTATTGTTATGATCATTATAATTATAATTATCATTATTATTGTGTAGTATTCTTCTTGTTTTCCAAAATTCTGTTTATTTGTATGGAATCGATATTAGAGACTTGAAAATCTTAAGAGTAAATAAATAAGCCAATCAATCATGATAAATCGGAACGCACGACTGCACTATGGGAAAACAGTACGATATTTTGGCATTAATCAAATTTTTTTGTTGTCTCAAATCGCCAAAAAAATATTTTTTTTTTTCCAATTCTAAATGCATTAGATAGAATCAAAATATTTGTTTTTAATTTTTGGGGTCTATCGCTATAATTTGATAATTTTACAAAGTCAGTTGATTCAGAGTTGAAACCATTTAGAATATATATTAGAGCGAAAAATCTTGACTTGTTTATACATACATAAAAGATATTTATAATGTATAGAAAACATAATATTGAAATTAATATATTAATATATATGTTATAAGAAAAATGTTACAAATATGCTACATGTATATATAATTAAAAACATGTTTAAATGAGAACAAAATTTGATATTAACTTGAAATATATTCTAAATTAAATTTATAACTGAAAATAATCAAACATTTTCAACTGTTTTTCCATTAAGCTACTCAGCATTTAGAACTATAAATTATAAAATATTAAATTCATAATTTTTAAATAAATTTCAATGCTACAATATTAAACTAATGAACGAGTATTATACAGTTGGGAGCAAGCCAACTACTGCGTTCTCGCTTGTTTATATTAAGACCCCGTTACACAATGTATTTATAAATAGATTCTAATGCAAACTCAAGATAAAACAATGCATGTTATCTGAATATACTCTTGAAACTCGTTATCTTAAAATATGCTGCTAGAGCAATTTAGTCAACTATTTCTCTTCTTTTTTTTTCCCGTACAAAGGCACTTGAGGCAACAGAATTTTTTTCTTCTTCAAAATGTAATGTAATTCATATGACTGGCAAATTAAAAATAAATATGATTTTTTTTTTGGTAATTTCCCATTTATATCTAAAAAAGTTTACCATCCTATCACAATTTATTGTGTGTTAGTCTGAGTTAGAGACATATTTGTTTGACACTATATGTAGGCCTTATCTAAAGCGTCCGTTGCCAAGTAACTGATTAACTAGACTCAACTAACTAACTAAGACAGTTATGTGTGCTGCTATATGGATAACAAGTTTAAATAACTTAAGTAATTGAGTCTGCAGCGATGTGTACAGAGCTCAAAAAGCTAAAAAGCCAGACCATTTGCAGAGTTTTATTTAGTACGCGAGCTCTAATTCCTTCTCTCTCCCACTCACTCTCCCTCTCTCTCTCTCTCTCTTTTTTTTTTTTTTTTTTCATGTTTTTAGTAACTCTTTGCTTTCTGTGTTTTTTTAATAAGGCCAACCGAGTGCACTACAGCTGACCTTTTTACCTGAATCTGCCTCTACCTCTAGCTGTGCCTCTATCTCTACCTCTACCTCTACCTCTACCTCTACCTCTATCTCTCCTCACAAATCCATTGCATATTTCATGAAGTACAGCGAGACAAACTGCATTTTAAAAATGCGTAATTATCACCAGGGAAAAAGCAACAACTGGACTGACTTAACGGCACTACGGCTAACTGCCTAACTATATACATACACCCCATGTACAGGCACAGAGATAACATCTAGTTAACATAGATACGAGTTGGTTGGCAGAGGAAGCGGGAACTGTGGAGGCTTGTTTTACGATATGTGCCAGGCGGCACATAAATAAGCGGATCATATATCATGCATAGCTTAATATCGAAATAATGTAAATACTTTGGTCTTAAAGGCGAGCGGGTATTTTAGTACAGTCAATTAGTTAAATAGGTTAAACAAACAAGATTAAGTATCTTCATAGCATAACAACTAAATATAAAGGTCTTAGATACTGTAAACTTGAGGGAAATGCGTATGTTAGTGCACAACTAAAGAAAGTTAAGTAGATGTACATATAGGTTTATTTAAATAAATAAGACTAATACCGAGGACTAAAGGCCAAGTGGATATATTAGAAATATATAATATATACTAAACTGAAAATTTTAAAATACTCTAGCATAAGAGCGAAGCGGGTGTGTAAGTCACATATATGCATGGAAATTATTGAGCAAGAGACAAAATAAAAGGGAGATAGATAGAGAGAGCGAGAGAGAGAGGGATTAGTTCATATAATTTGTTTAATATACCATTTACTCTAATCTAAACCTTTGACGTGAGCCTTGCGGGTATATGACAGTTAAATGTATTTGCCATTAACTGTTTAGACATGCCATGAATCATTTACAATTTAATTTAATTACTTCGATAGTTGTAGTTTCTTGCGCCTGCTGGCGAGAGCAATGACTTGAGTACACACGCTCACACACACACACACACACACACACACACAGAGAGAGAAACCCAATTGGAATACCCTAACTAGTTGAGTGCATACATAAATGTTTGCTGTCTGGTCACACTTTATTATTGTTTATGGTTCGTTTCTATTGAAATGCAAACAGAATTGAGTAGTTCTGCTGGTCAAAGCAGACAGACAAACAAATGGAAACAGACAGAGAGACATCACTGAGACACTGAGACAGATAAATAGATAGATAGATATATGAATATATAAAGATATGCCATGCATATACATATATACATATATGTGTGTGTGTTTGGTCGCAAATCGAAAATAGTTTGCGAATCGTCAGCCAGAAGCATTTTTGTTCATTTCATTTTCATGATATTTGCAGTATATATCTTGTGTAAATATGTATATAGAATGTTCTTCTTGTTGTTGTTTTTTTCTCATTATTTGTTATTGTTGTTGCTGCTCGTTTAAGATATTTCGAGCTTGTCCACTCGCTAGCTAGCCGGGCGTGTTGATTTATTAAAATGTTCCACGAAGGCGAGGAAGCCGAGCGGCAGCACAGGAAGATTGTCTACATACATATATAAACTCTTATAGATGCGTGTATATATAAGTGTATGTGTGTGTGTGTGTATGTGTGCATAATTCATGCTTATATAATTTAATTTATATTCATATGATTTTATTCATTTTTAAATATTTTGAATATTTCTCTAGCAGCTGTCTGCAACATATTTGTCATTGCGGGTAGGTCAAATATATTGCGGTGTTTGCAAAACCGACAGAGAGGGGGAGAGAGAGAGAGAGAGAGAGAGAGAGAGGCAGAATGAGAGCGACTGGAGGAGGGAGTGTGAGTGTGAGAGCGAGTTTAGTCAAGTGCGCTTCATAAAGTTATTCGTTTGGAAAAGTTTTGTGTTTAAACTGTGCAGCAAAGATAGCCAGCAATTTGGACTTATCAACTTTGTACATATCTGATAAAAAATGTGTACTCAAGGCTCTTCAATTATTTTTGGCTACGATGCTACAAGCCATTGCCAACTTAACTGTCCATTCGAGTTGCCAAAAACAGACACACACAAAAAAACCAGCTGGGAAAGATAAACCAACAATTTTGTGCCTCAATGTTAACTACAATCTAAGCGAAAAAATTAAGATGTATATGTACATAATGCGAAATTATTTCAACTTTCTAAATGGCATTTAGTTGAAACTTTTCTTTTTTTTTTAATATTTAATTGAAATGAAATTCAGTCTTTAAATAATATGCAATGCTTTTGTAAGCCTTGCAGCAATTGTTGCTGTTGCATAAAGTCAGAGTTAATATACAAATAAATAAATATTTATTATTTGTATTTATTTAAATCTTTTTTATATTTATATTTATTTAAATATATTTTTTATAATTTAATACTGTATTATTTTAAATTATTATTTTTAATTTATTTTATTTATTATTTTAAATTAAATTTTATTATTTATTTATATATTTTTCAAATTTTTGTTTAATAATTGCTAAAAATTAATTTTATAAAATATTACTATTTTTTTAAAATATATTATGAACATATTTTTATCCTTTTTTTTTATTATAAATTTTTTATTATTATTAGTTTTTTTTTTTAATAATTGCTAAACATTATTTTTATAAAATATAACTATTATAATTACCATATTTTTTATTATGTTAGCAGACGATTGTCTCTTGAAAGATATTATGATCATAAAAAGTATGCGGGAGATGAACAGCAAAAATTATGCACATTCTGAAGATGTCAGTGCTTAGAAAGTATCATGAGTCATAGTTTTGTTGGCGACAAATGGTCTCTGGTCAAGTTTACTTTCGAAATTACAAAGTACAATAAATATAAAGTGGTAAGAAAAAAAGAATTCTGTATTCAGCGAAAATGCAATAGATGACAAACTGCCAAATGTGACTAGAAGAAAAGAACAAGTTGGCAAAAACTATCAATGAAATCAGTGTAGAGAATATAATAGAGCAATGAAGAAGCAAAAGATGTTTGGCATAGAGTCAGTAAACTCGTGGAAGTGATATATGAGTGAAACCTGGAGGTAGAAGGAGGTATTAGTAAATATTAAAATTAATAATATATTTTGTATATTATTTTGTTTTTCATTTCTTTTTTTTTTTTTATAAATATTAGCACTAAGTGCTAGACATTTTTATCGTCATCATCAGCCATTTTTCCCTTTCTACTTTGACTAAATTATAAACTACGATTCGCATCAAGTCCCACATTATATTAAGAGACCTCTTTAATAATGCCGCGCCCTATGGCCTCAAGTACTTTTCAGCATAAAGCATCTCGAAAAATCCAAAGCTTCTACGTTAATTAAATGAAACTCTGTCAAAAAAAAAAGAAGAAATTTGCATTTGCCGAGTGTTGATGAACGCACTTTTGGCCTTTTCATCATTTGGTATTCGTCGCAGCATTCAGAGCTCATTGGAACCATTTAAGAAAATTGTACGAGTTCATCAAGAGAAAATATATATGCATGAGTGTGTGTGTGTTTGTGAATGGCGTCAGTTTTGCTGAGTGCTCAAGTTCAACGCCCAAAAATCTGCAACTCGTTATCAAGAGTTTGGGTTCTTTTCTTTTTTCTTTATTGTTATCATTCATCTGCGACTGACTGTGCTCTATATATTCCCACGCCCACTTGAGCAACTTGAGTGTGCAACGGTTTTGAACTCTCAACTTTTTCAATAACCGAAGCACTGCGAGTTCTGGGCGTAGCAGCACATAAAATTACAGAGCGACAATTAAAAGGCAGCCAATATCATGAAATCACAGCGTGGAAAAGTTTTTTCAAGCAAACTGGAAAGAAATGCACACACATACATACATATGTACATATCTTTATATGTATATTTATATATATGTGTATTTAAGCAAATAAATTTATAAAATGTGTGGCGGCCGCCGTATCTAATGTCAATAAACTTGTTGGCTTTGAAACTGAAATCAATTTTCGGGCCGAGCGAAAACAGTGAGCGTGACCAAGCGTAAAAAATTGAAAATATAAAACTGAAATCGATTGGGGCCCTCGAGACGAATCAATTAAAATTTGGTTAGCAGCTTTCCATGGAAATCGAAATGGAAATGGAAATGTGCAAAATGACAAACACATTTTAAATGTCAGCCTGGAAATGAAACAGGAAACGGAAGCCCGAGCATACAGACTGGACACTTGAACACTCGAGAACACGAGCTCGAGGAGCCAGACGCGTGAATTAAAAGCAAATTTCAATTTTTGCAATGGCATTGAGGCTCCTGCTCCTGCTGCTGCTGCTGCTGTTGCTGCTGCTGTCGCTTTTGTTGTAACAAAATTAACTACGAAAGTAATTAAAGGCTAAGAGCAGCCCGGAGAAGAGGCAGCTCAGCTTGAGCCCCGCAGGCAAAACTGTGCACCATGTAAAGGAAGTGGCCCGGGAGGTCAGAAACTCAACTTGCGCGCGCATGAAGGCAATTAACGCAACAAACACACACACACACACACACACACACACACACACACACATAGAGAAAGGGAGAGAGAGTGAGAGAGAGAGAGAGAGACGCAACAGCGTTTAGAGGGCCGTTCAACAATGAAAGATAATATGTTTTCAAATTGGAATAGCTGTGCTAATAGCACTGAAATTTACTTTAAGATAATTAGAGTTAGCTACATGCGTAAGTAGAGCATAGAGTGTTAGAGGTATAAACAACAACAGCTCAAATTGGTTAATTAAATATTATGTATTCAACGAAATATTTTTTTTTAGTTTTATGTCTGTTAAGTACCTTAAGTGTTTTTATGCTTACCTAAATACTTGCATCAATTTCTTTAGAAATAAAATATTATCTTTTCATTTAATTTCTAAATGTGCCTAAAGAGATTTCTTACTATGTTTCTCTTAGCTACTTTTATCATCTATTAAAGAGAGGTTCTAAATTTTTTTATTCTTTAAAGTTTATTGTAAAACATAAAAAGCCCACAATCAAAACATTTCAAGGTACCTCTGTCAGATATGAAATTCTTTAAAGTAATTTTTGTAAGATTTGACCTTAGCTACTTGGACATAAAATTGCTTTGGGAACTGAGTCACTTAGACCTAGTTGAAAAAGAATGCAGCGCATAATATATTTTAAATCATCAGACTATATTTAAACTTGTACATTATATAATCTTATATATAATATAACTATATACAAAATATATAATAAAAATATATATATGTACAAATTTAAAAATAGGTTATTCGTAAATTTGTGTACCCTTGAAAATATATTTAAAAAAAAAAAGAACTAAAATATTAAGCAAAAAATATTACTAATAATAATTTAAATGAAAAAAAGTAACAAAGGTTTTTGATTATTTTTTAAATGATAATATAAATTTTGTTTATATAAAACATTTATACATTTTTATAAAATATTTATTTAAAAAAAAATTTTTTTTAATAAATAGAATCAGTAATATTTTATATGATAAATAAGAATTCATATTTTTTCATATTTATTTTGTTAAATATACATTGATAAAAAATATATTTTTAAAAACATTATATATCTGACGAAACGAGAATTTGTTGTTTGCTTGTTCATATGTAGAAATAAGTATTCTCAGTTTCATAGTTATATTTTTTATATATTTATTTATTTATTTATTTTTTTTTTTTTGCTATTTCTAATATTTAAATAAAATGAATCTATTTCTCATAGAAATTAGGTAAAATTTGTTCTGTTTTTTTAGCACATGTAAAATTTGTATATTTATTTAATTTATATTTGCTATTTCTATTGACTTGATATAATTAAAATAAAATATAATTTATGAATTTGCCACTGATAATATGTGTTATATTTCTAAAAAAACAAAAATATATATATTTTATATTTTATTTTAAATTATAAAAGTGAAACCATAAACCGGTGTGCTCTTTATCTTAAACAAAAATTCAAGTAAATTAGAATAATTAAAACAAATTTAAGTAGCTTTACATTAACATTATAACTCAATGAAATCGAAGTATCTAAATGAATGATCATTGTGCTTATTCAAATTTAAATTTTCTGTTAAATCTGTTTAAGTGCTGTTATTTTTGGCATTCTTCTAGTACAACCCTCGCACTGAGGCTGACACCAACGCTGTGGTTCGGCGGGCTGAGGTTGAGGCTTACACGCAACAACGCTGCCGGCGCACAATTTGTGCGCTGCAATAAAATAAAATTTAAATTTAAAACAGCAACAAAAGCAACAACTGACATGCCAAAGGAAGCTGTTGCTTTCTCATTTTTGCCAACACGCAGCGCACTCATTCGGTGGCTCTGAGTAAAGTGCACTTGTGTGTGCATGTGTGTGTGTGTGTGTGTGTGTGTGTGTGTGTGTGTGTGTGTGTGTGTGTGTGTATGTGTGTGTATATGTGCCTATTTGTGTCTGTGTTTATGCGTGAGAGCTACACAGCTGAGCTCACTCGCTAGCATCGTCATTCATCGTCATCGTCTCTCCGCCCTCTCCCACGCTCTGCTCTCCACGCAGCATTTATTGTATTTTCTGTTACTTTTTTTTCTTTTTGCTTTTTACTCTCATTTTGCTGGTAATTATGATAAGACAGTAATTACATTTATCTGTTGCTGGCAGTCTGCACAACTCGACTCGCACAAGAATGCTTGAGAGCGCGCGTGGGCCGCTGCGTATGCGTAATATATTTATAGGCCATATATTAAGTATACGTCCCCTGTCCCAAGGTAAGTCCATAACGTTAGCTAAATACAATAACAACAACAACAAACAAATGAAATTTCTATAGACAGCTGACCTTCGTGGCAACATTATCTAAACGTCGTCTCTACTGCACTTAGCTAGAGGTTTTTGTATCTCCTCAGCTTGTACAGAATTTCAACGAATGCGTAGTTTGATATTTATAGCAAATATCGTTTACAACGATCAATCATATAGAGCCCATCTATCAGGCAGACATTTCCATACGTAATAAGCGAATGTAATTAAACAACGAACACAACCTCAGACACACACACATACACATACACAAATAGTTTCGAGATGCATACGTATTGAAATACTATGGAAAATTGATAGCTTAATTAGAAACACTGCAAAACACAGCAAAGGTTTCCAAGTAGAAACACTGCAAAACACAGCAAAGGTTTCCAAGTATTCAAGTGTTTTTTGCTTTGTTTTTATAGGTGAAACTTTCATTCCAAATTTATAATTTTTTTTTGCAAATTTTGTAATATTTTTTATTGCTATAAATAATAGAAATAAAATTAATTCTATAATTTCAATTTTTGTTAAAATATAAAATACGTAAAATATTGTTTAAAAATATATTTTAAATAAGCATGTTCATACAAAACAAAATTTTATATTTAAAAAATATATATTAATTAAAATATAAAAATATATATTTATTAATTAAAATAATATTAACAATATTATTAAAATAATATATTATATACATGCAAACAAATAAATATATATTATATATATTTTTTTCAAAAATATATAATTCAATTAATAATATACATTAATAAAATTTAAAATTATTATAAAATTAATAAATAAAAATATTAATTGTATTTATATTCTAAAAATTTTAAATATGTTGTAAAATATAAAATGAATATTTATATTTATAGCATTATGTGTAAATTTGATTTTTTTTAATTTGATAATAGATATATATAAATTATAAAAACCCATTTAATATTCAACAAAATAATTGTAAAGCAAACGCAATAGATAATTAAATACAACCCATTAAACTACAAATGATAATAATAATTCTCTCTTTCACACTTTATTTAATTATTGCCATAAACAAAATCCCATTTCATGTTGCCCAGTGCAAGAAAAAAAGAAAATAGCCACAGCGCATTCACAACAAATACTTAATCAATAATTTCGCTTAACGTGTAGCATTTGACTACGGGCGAGAGATGAACCGAAGGGGCTGGCCTGACGACAAGAATGAAAAATACAAAAAAAAAAAAAAAATGAGTTCAATTAATTTGCTGGCAAGCACCTGCTTTGGCATTTGGTTGCATGCAGAAACAGACACAGACACAGACCAGCCCACGCCCCCCCGCCCACACCGTTACCCTCGTCAGCTCCCGCTCTCTAAGCAGACTCTAGGCAAGCGCTCGCTCGACTGTCTAATGTCAACGCAATAACAAATAATTATTATTGATTACATGTCATTTGTATTGAATTGTTGGCGAACGTAAACAAAAGAGCGAGCGGGAGTCTTTAACAAATTCAATTAGGCACACGACTCGCTCCTAAACACAAAAAAAAAACACATTTATATTGTATAAGTGTGAGTGTTGGCCATTGTATGTATGTATTTATATATTGTGTATATGTATATATAGTTTTGTTTATCGTTTGCCTGATGCCTTTGTTATCAAGCCAAAAATGAATAGCTTATGTAATGCTAACAGTTAGTATTCAAACCAAACGGAAGCCAATAACAAGTCCAAACATTTGCTCAGCCTGCTGGGGTGCATAATCTTAACCCATTTGCCAGGTAAGTAAACACAAATTGAAAAAAAAAGAAAACAAAATAGTTTAGTAAATTAGCACGAGTATAGCAATTCGAATTAGAACCTGCATAATTTGCTGATCTGCATAAATTATTGCAGTCTCTCTACATTCTCTGTTACTTGGCAATTTGCATTGAATTTTATTTATTTTGCGACGATGCAAATAGTAGAAAAACAAAAACATTTTTTGATAAGCCATCGAAGGAGTTAACACTTGACGTCTATATATTCGCTTTAAATATTCTCAACATTTCGCATTCGTTATCAACTCTTCAAGCTGTTGCACAATTCAAAGCTAACAATAATAAAAAAAAAACAGCTAACATGAATATAAAATTGTTTTCGTTTGTACAGCTGCTATATGTCTATTAGTTTAGCTTCAGGTGATAGCACAGTATTCTATTTAATACTCAATGTCTCACTGAACTTTGAATTTTTAGTTTGTAATTTAGAATTCAATTTTTAAATGAAGGAAATTTGCCTTTTTTAATATTTTAATAGATTTAGCATAGTAATAAAAAATTTAAATTTATTTCAAGTAGATAAAATTAGGAGTTCTACGTATTATATTTTATTTCTAATGCATGAAAGAAGCAAAACAAGATTTTTTTTTAAATATTTTTAATTACAATAAAAAAGTAAAATGAATTTTGTAGAATAGATAAAATACTTTATTTTAATCTATAGGAACGAAATAAGAATTGTTTAGAATTGAATATATATCAAAATTTGTTTAATGTATAGAAGCAAAATAAAATATTTTTTAAAAATATATTTGTAATTATAAAAAAAATTATTTTGACATTTTAGGTTAGACAAAAAACCAGCAGCAGCACAAATTGTGGTTGTATTTCCTCGACTTTATTTAGTGTAAAAGCTTTGTCTTTTTTCTTCGCAGTTCAGTGTAGAGTAGCAATGCAAAGAATGTAGAAAGAATATCCTAATCGCCGATTGCGAACCAGTAGCAGAACTGGAGTGGGAGTTATGCTATTAACAGAGCATAATAATGTCAATAGCATAGCATGTCGGCGTGAGGGAGGAGCAGCTCCTGTTAATGCAATCTGACATGAGCACTGGGTGTTCCACTATATTTGTAATGCATAGAGGAAACAAAAGAAAAGTCCCTTAGGCTATATTCTTGATATTTTCTATGCAACATTTTGTCAATGTGTGTGAAATAGTAAATTATATATTTTATATATTTATTTTGAATGCCCAAAAATAACTGTATTTTAAAAATGCTCCAAGTTTTGTTGTATTTGCCTAGCCTAATTAAAAAAAAAAATTTTTTTTAAATACAACAAAATATTTCCCATATACAAAATTTACTTCTGTATTAATAATCTGATAAAATTTTATTGCTAAGAACTTTTTCATAGAAAAAATATGAATTTCAGGGTATTTTCTAGTCAAGCACTTTCAGTGAAATTTACTCTTACATATCTTCTACTTCATAGCTAAAATCTTATCTAACATAACGTACGAGTTTTAGAAATTCAAATGACAAATCTGAAATAAAATCAACCCACTTTAATTTTGCAGCGCTCTTCACACTGTTTTTTCCCCCCATAGTAATTCGCAACCGGTTCACACTGCATCAAATTGGAATGCCAAACGAGCTGCATAGACAGCAGCTTCCGGCAAAACAACACACATCTGTGCAACGCGCAAGATACGTAACATGCAAAATAGCAAACAAAAGAAAAATAATGCAAAAAAAAATTAAAATTAGAAAAAAAGAATAGAAATAAAAGTAAAGCTAAAAGCTAAGCGAATTTCCAATTTTCATTGTTTTGCCTTTTTCGTGTTCGATTCTATTTGGCTAGGCCATAAATTTTGAATGAAAATTTCATTGCAAAATGTAAAAGCCAAAGCCACAGAGAGAGAGAGAGCAGCGAAGCGAAGCCAGCGCACCAAAGGGGTAGACAGAGACAGAGAATGAGAGAGTGAGAGAGAAGGAGAGTGAGGGCAGTAGGCAATGTAAAACAGGGCAAATGTATGCGTTTTATCTCTCATGTACACACAAAAAATAAATAAAAAATATAAAGAAAACGACAAAAAATAATTGCAAAAATAAAAACAAAAGCAAAAAGTAAATTGCAAAAAAAAAAAGATAACATGGCGACGTGTGCGTTATTTAAATGACAATTGTTGCTGTTGTTGTTGTTTTCTGTTTCGGTTGTCTCAATTTAAATGCTTTTTTTTTCAGTATTTTATTATAGCCATGCATTCGCCGCTCCTAACAAAAACTCGTTTTCGCTCAAGCTCTACGCAAAATAAAATACAAAAAAAAAAAAGAATCATAAAAAAATACAACAAAATAAAGCAAAAGCAAAGGCAACAAACACAAAAAAATATATATATGTATATATGTTCGGCTAACAGAGAAAATCGTTTAATTTATTCTCGATGCGTATGAAAGAAACGCAAAGTTACTCGATAAGCAAATTCAATGCTCTGACTGCTTTGACTCTGCTTTTCACTCAAACGACACGTTGACACAGCCCGTTAAGAATTAATTATGAATGCGAATACCCTTGACAAACAAAACACACAAAAAAAAAAAAAAAAAAAAAAAAAACTTAAAAATAATGTGACTAAGAAAAAAGAAAAACAACGGCAAAAAGCGGCGTAACTTTGTCATCACGTGATCCGACGAACATCTGTTAACTCACAGAAAATTAAGAGTCTTAGACATTTGCACAATAACTGTTTTGCTTCTTCTTGTTACAACTCATAGAGTTATAGCTAGCGCGTTTTAATAGTTAATAAGCTGAATGCTAATTAACATACGCAAAACAAACCAAAAACACTTCAATAAACAAAACAAATGCTTGAAAATTGCATAACAGAGCGAACGAATGTTATTGCTCACAAGCAAAAGTTCAATGTAATAGTGCAATTTTAACAGTCTGATTGGATTTGCTTATTGGAATATTCAATGAATTTATCGACGTTGACAGTCGTGGCATAAGTATTAGTACCATATTTGCACACTTAGACTGTTAAATATTTGAACAGTCATGGCATAAATATTAGTACTACATGTTTACAAAAATGTTAAATGTTAAATGTTAAACGTAGAAATTGTTATGATTACATGTGAAATTCATAACAATATCTACGCTTTTAAGTATTTCTAAGAAATCTCGAAAACTTCACGAACAAAATGTTTATCCCTTAACACAGTATTTAAAGATTTTTTAAGTATTTGTAACATTTATGATGATCATAAATATATATTGAATAAATCAAATGAGCTTATACTAAATCCATATTGTATAAACCATATATATTAAAAACATATTTATTATTATTATCTTCCTGGTAATAAAAATGTTTTTGTATCAAAACTGCAAACAATTTTTTGTAATTTTAGTTATAGTTAATACATTCAGAAAAATAAGTTTAAAAATTTGTTTATCATCTAAGAAATAGTTAAATTTAACATGATTTTTTTTACACATCCTTGCATAAGTCTGTTTATATTAAAAGACATGAACGCCATATTGAATATTAGTGTGTTTATATTATTAAATATAAAAATTATGGAATATATCTAATTTTATGCAAATTCTTATTGTTGTAGATTTCATTTCTGTTTATAGAAAGTTATTTTATTATTATTCACAAGACCTTGAGAATGAAACTCAGAAATACAGAAAGGTCAGCAGACAAAGAGAACATAATATTTACCATTTAAGGTGTATTTATAATTTATATTTTATAAATATTGTAAATAAATAAATATAATAATAAAACCCTTTCAGCAACAGACAAATATAAGAAAAAGGCGTGATCTAAGGGAGATAATGGATAAAAAAGATGTTCTAGTGCTTCCTACTAAAAATTATTTTAAAAAATTTAAAAAAAAACCTGCCTTAACGTTAGCTTGCTACCTATCACTCTTATTCGCTCTCTCTCTCTCTCTTGTTCTTTCACTCTCTTTCCTTCTCTCTCTCACAGTCTTTTCTATTCTTTTATATATTATCTATACATTTCCCCTCTCTCACTCTCTCTCTCTCATTCTATATCATTTATTTAAAATTTATGATTTTAACATTTTTTATAAATTTATTTACTCTTTAATATAGTTTTTAATAGAGCATAGTAGCTTCGTTGTCTTCTTCTAAAACCGCCTATAATTTTTATGCAAGCCTTTGTTTGCTGTTAATTCTGCGCATTTTAATTTTTTTTTTTCTTATTTTTTTTTTTTTTTTTTTCTATTACTGACATTATAATGATGTGGTTATTGTTGTTGTTGTCAGCGGCTGCAGCGCGTGCGTGTTTGCTAGTTGATTTGAGGGCACTGTTACAAGGCTACCCAGCCTGCTCAGAGTCTCTGTTCGTACGTGAGGCGAGGGGTTTGGTACGTCTGTGCTGTCCGTGCCAACGTATTTCTAGCTTGTCAGTCGGCCAGCCCCCAGTTGGCCAGACAACGTCTCAGCGCGTTGGCAGTTGCATTTTTATTTTTCTGAGAGATTTATGTGGCTGCTATTGCAGCAGCAGCAGCAGCAGCAGCAGCAGCAGCAGCAGCAGCAGCAGTTGTTGCATCTAACTTTGTTTTCGGGCTGCTTATTGGAGCGACTCAAATGTGTGAGCCATGTATTTCGTGCGTGTTTTCACAACGAGTTGCCGTGGCAAATGCAAAGATTGTTGCCTTCCTTATTGCTGTTGCTACTGAGTGCGACTGTGCGGCATCCAGCTGCGATTTGAACTTACGCTGTGCAGACACTTGAACCACTTTTGACCCCATTTCAGACAGTTCCGCACCAGTTGAAGAGAAGACACGATTACATATACTTCAACACAAACTATAATATTAAGTGAATTAGAAAAACGAGGTAGTCATTTCATATGAAATGATTCATTTCATCAACAATATTCAGAATCTTTTATCAAAACATTAATTTCTAAGCCAATGAAAAGCAGCTCTAACAGGTTTGAACAAACCAGAATTAATAAAAAAAAAAACGTGTTAATTTGTCGCGCACACTTAATCAATTAGAAATCGAATGAGTTTATAAGAAATGCTCTAAGATATATTTAAATCTGACAAATCTTGCGATTGATGAAGCACGCACGCTATCAAATATAGACAAATCAAACAATCAACAGCGACAACTGCATGGAACAACTTCGGATATATGCCGCTTTTGGGCAATATCCAAATAATTATTAAGCAATTAACAGTTATTCTAGATTAGAAAATATATAGAACAATTTGCCAATATTGCAGAATCGCATGAATGAATGACTCATTAGCATTATAATATGATAAGATATTATTTCCTTAACAAAAGAATTAAATAATGTTTGACTTTTTTTCTTATATATAACCAAAAGGTGCAGTAATAATTAGCAGAGTATATTTACAGCTAATCTATAGATCTATATGATATATAAGATATAGGTCGATCATTTTAAATAAAGTTTTCAAATATATACGAGCTGTAATAATATTGCAAGTCTAGCATGAATTTGAAGCAAATACTGAAAGAGATCGAGAGAGAGACAGAGAGATCGAGAGAGAGAGAGTGAGAGAGAGAGAGAGAGAGAGAGAGAGAGATAGAGAGATAGAGAGAGAGAGAGAGAGAGAGAGAGAGACACAGAGAGATGCCGAATGGACAAACAAATATACAGTCGAGTAATTAAAGAGCCAAGCTGAGCTCGCATGTTGATGCTAAATAAAATAACAATTATATATTTGTATAAAAATATAAATATTTTAAATCTTTCCAGACGTATATAAAACATTAAAGGGAATAGGGAAAAAACGTAAAAATATATTTAAAAAAAAATAAAAATAAAAAAAATAAATAAATAAATAAAAAGAGTTCCCTTCATTGAAAATTTGAATTTTATAATATTTAAGAACTAATTTTTTTAATATCGAAACATAATTAGCAGATCAAACATTTTTTTTACATATTTCAAAAATTTATAAAAAGCACTGAAATTTTAGTGATAAAAATTCAATTTAATCTGTGTAGTATGAAATTTTGTTAAAGAGGTATAAATATTTTTTCTTACTTATTTGTTATTTTATTTTTATATTTTTTATTTTTTTATTTATTTACTTTTTTTTTGTATGTTAAAAAAAAAATGAAATCAATGCTTTGAATTTGTTAATAATACCTTTCTTTGATCTCTTTTTCCTATAGATAAATAGAGAACATGGCTTTTGTATATAACTAGAAGCTAATATATTTTAAAGACAGTTAAAGTCCTCATAAATAATATTTAAACTGTCTTCAATCGACCTTGCAAACATTTCAAAATAAATACATATAGAAATAAATTAGTATATTAAGAGTCTATGTCATGATATGATAAGAATAAGATAATGATTGAGGTGAAGAGATTTAGAAAGAGCTTAATAGATCACATATAATAAATAAAATGATAATCGCTCTTTAAGAATAGCTATAATGCTCTTTGGAGTGATGTAGAAAGAGATCTAAAGGTTGTATATCCAATATAGAAAATGATAATAAGAATGAACTTTAGACTGTAAAGAAGCTGATCACACTCATAGCTTATTCAACTTAAATTTCCTAATAATATTACAGAATATTCCTATAAGACTCAGTATTAATAGTAAAGAAAACATTTCTCATAGAATACAAAACATTTTCAAGTATATTAAAACGAAAACAAAAGAAATATGTAGACAGAGTTTTATGGCTACCATAAAATTGATTAATATGCGAACACTGAATGAATGCTTGAGAGATTGAGAAATTGATAAAGCTATTATCAGTTTAGGCAATTATCGTGAGGCAATTTAGTTGACTATGAACTTTAACATGAATAGCTTAACGCAATATTCCTATTAGGCCTTAAAGCCTCAGTCTTAGTCATATCGGCGACAAGCATTGAGCACTTTGGAAGGGGTTTATGTAAATAGGCAAATGCTCAAGTGCTAGTTGCTCAGACTATCGATATAATTGGTTTCGAAAAGTGAAGCAAATAAAAATCCAAATGATTGATGAATAAAAATTGGTGTATTTTTTTTTTGTTCGTCTTTCTTTTTGTTTACTTTTTTTTGTTTATTTTCAGTTGTTGTTGTCCTTTTCGAACATTAATTAGTGCCAATAAAATTGAGCAAGAAATGTGTCACACGAAGGAATGAAATAAACAAACTGGAAGAAGACAAACCAATAGCAACAGCAGCAAGTAGCAAATGGCCTGGGCAGAGGTCAAGCAAGGTCATGGTCGAAATACATACATATATGAAATGCAGCTAAAAACATTCAGCTTTACATATGTACACACATATATATTTCGACTAGTGTGGAGGTCAGCAGCAGTCTGCGCTGTCTGCTTCAGCTGTTTGTGCTGTGATGACGGCCCACGCCTCGACTTGTAAATTTCATAATTCTAAATGTTTATGTTTATTTTTTGGTATATATATATATTTTTTACATTTTCTTGACGTTTTATGCGCCTCTTACACGCATTTGCCGCACACACAGAGTGGCTGCCTATAATTTATCGTTATATTAATAACGCGCAGCGTCTTGACTTTTAATGAAAAAAAATAAGAAGCCAACAACAATGCATATTTAGCTAATGGGCCAAAAGCACGCGAAATGCTACAATGTTGCACTCGGGTGTAACAGACTATTTAATAATAAACGTCAAATTCTAAAATGACTAAATTTGAAAATTGTTGAAAATTAAGATATTGCAATTGGCCAAAACTCAATGTTGAGACCATAAAGAAAAAAGGAGACTATAATTTAGCTAGATTTTATAGATTTCCCTAGACTCTCCAAGGCGCGCATTAAATTCGTTATTACACAATTATTGTACAAATAATAAAAGAAATTATCAAATTGAATATAGAGAAAAAATAAGTAATCAAATAAAATATATATATAATTTTTTTTATTTGATTATCTATGCCCCAATCTATATAATAAAGTATCAACCTATTGAAGAATTATTCAGCAATAATTTATTTTTGAGAAAATCGAGCTGATAAGCGCTGAAAATTATAGATGTTAGCACGTTCTCAATGATATCCTATATATATATAAATATATATATAAATATTTAAATAAAAATAAATTGCATTGAAATATATAAAAAAAAATTAAATATAAATAAATATATGAAATATATATATATATTTAATTATATATTCAAAAATTGTCAATTTCCTATGCCTTCAACAACATCCTAACTCTTTATAAAATCAAGACGCAAGAGATAATAAATATGTGAAATATTCAATAATGATGAAAAACTTATACACAACCAATATACCCGATTTCCACTTGAAAAGCGAGTATTCAAACAATTTGTAACTGCACAGCAAAAGCGCATAGAATTATTTATAATACACATATATATATTTAATATAAATATATACAAATTCTCTAGTTTGTTAGCCTTGCTGGGCTTGACATTATTTATGCTAAGGACAGCACAATACACACACACAAATGCCTACACACATACATATACACACACGCTCGACTGTCGACTGTCAAGGCAACCAAATGGGTCAAGTGTAAATATCAATATTATATATATTTTTTGTGGCATTTTGGTCGCCAAGTTGATTTGGTTAAACGCAAAGTTCAATGCGAAAAATGAACAAAGAAACAGAGACAGAGACAGAGAGAGAGAGAGAGACAGAGATAGAGACAGAGAGAGAGAGAGAGAGAGAGAGACAGGTAGCAAACTAAGGGCTTCAGGCAAGCCACAAAATTTTCGTGCACGCAAAAGTTTTAATTAACAAAAAAAAGTAAAAAGTAAAATAAAATAAAAAAAAAATGATAAAACGAATAACAATTGCGTGTAGGAAAATTGTGAAAGAAGGGCTATGTGCTATTATCTCTATATAAACGCAATTAAATTAACCCAAATACTTAAATATTTTTAATTCATTATCAATTGGGCAAAGTCGCAGAACAAAGGGAATGAAAAAGAAGTAAAAATAAATTTTTAATAAAAATATATAAAGAAAAGTCTACAAAATGCATAATGTAATATTTATTAAAATAAATAAAATAAAATATTTATTAAAATAAAAAATATATATAGTTTCTATATATTGTATATAATTTAAATATTTTTTATTTTATTAACACTATAAATAGCTTTTTTAAATTGTTGTATTTAATTTTTAAATTTACATATATTGAATATTTATATATAGAAAAGTCTACAAAATGCATAAATTTAGACTAACTAAAATATTTATTAAAATAACAAAATATATATTTTATTTTGATATTTATAAAAAAAAAAATCTATATATAGATACAATAAAAAAAAAAGTTAAATATTGTATATATTTTTCAATATTTTTTTATTTATTAAAACTATAAAAAAAAATATAAATTAAGATTTACTAAAATTTATATTTTCTTTTAATATTTGTAAAAATAATAATAATAATCTCCAAATAAATATAATACAAAAATATATTTACAAATATTGTATATATTTTAAATATTTTTTAATTTATTAAAACTATAAATAGCTTTTTTAATTTTTTTATTTAATTTTTAAATTTACAAATATTTATGATATTATTTTTTAAATTTACTTTCTCTAATTAAATATCATGAAAATAAATATAAAATATATTTACTTTTTTAATTTACAAAAAAATATATTAAATATTGGGGATATTATTTTTTAAATCTGAGGCAAATTGTTTTATGAATATATAAAAATATATAATATATTATCTTGTAAAATCTATATATGTATATATATTAGATATTACGATATATGATATTAGATAATACCTTCAAACGAATCTCATCCCACATTATATAATCAGTTTGGTAGTAAAATATTTGTAGTATATAACCGCAAAGTATTCTCTTACTTCCCATGACAGAAACAGTGACAATTCTTATCTAACGTCGCACAGTTAGTGTCAAACGTGAATTATTTTCAACTCATTGATTCATTGAGCACATTTGAGTATTCTAAGAAAAAAAAAAACGTCTGACAGTTGGCATTATCTCGATTGGTGTTCCACCGCAACAGACCGTCCGGTCAGAGTCGAGAATGAGCACGTATTTGGAATTATTTGAATAGAAGGAACATGTGCTCAACATGTGGAACGAGCAGGTTGCCAAAGCTTTTGTCGACCCACCGACACATATAGAGCCCGTCGAATACCAGGAATTTCGACTCACTGACAGCTGCAACGAGTCAAACTAATTAAAAGAATGACCGGCACGCGTTCAGCAAAATGTGAGCAGACGGAAGATGAGAAGTAAATGGATTAGCAGGAGCGGGTGGAGAAGAAGAAGGGTTGAGGAGGAGGAGGTGAAGGAGGCGCAGTGGGCAAGTGCAGAAGCTGTCCAAGGCACAGTCAGAACAATTTGAGTTGATGAACTCAGTTCGGGTTAGTGTGCTTAAGAGGGCTGCCGCTGTGCTTCATCAACTTCAAGGTGATGCCCAAAGAGAAACAAACAACCATCAATCGTAAATCAAATATGGAACAAATTTTCCACAATTTTTGCAAGCATATATCACAACACAGATCTGTTTGTGAATTCAATGTAAATATAGACTATAAATGATGTTTGCTTATTTAAGGAAACTATATTGAAAGATAATATATCAATGATATTTTATACACATGCTTGTGGTGACGCCAAATAGAGTAAATAAAGCGAAAAGCTGAATTACAAATTCATTTCCTATAAGTCTAGCAAACTGAGTAGAAACCACAATATTTCATTAGAGTTAATAATCAAGCATCAGGCTATACTTATTCAGAAGGTGGTTAAATGAATTCAAAACTGAATGTAGAATAGACCGACAATGGAGCTCAAACTTAGCTTATGCTAAAAATATAAATTGCTTTGCG
The DNA here is from genome assembly GCA_030914345.1 of Drosophila koepferae. Taxonomy (NCBI): domain Eukaryota; kingdom Metazoa; phylum Arthropoda; class Insecta; order Diptera; family Drosophilidae; genus Drosophila; species Drosophila koepferae. The sequence continues at coordinate 656,711 of JAUESR010000198.1, read as the reverse complement.
TTGAGTTGAAATTCTAAATTAAAAATAAATAAATAAATATCATATTTCAAAGCAAATTTAACTCTACTCTCAAAGCCCATTTAAAACATTTAAAAACTCCTTATTTATTAGCGAGATATCGTCTACTCAGATGGACTTTCAACAAGGTCAATGATAAGTTCTGCTGCTCGCCCATAGATGGCGTGCTCTGCAGCTAATATGTAAATTCTATAGATTATATCTTGTTAACAAATAAATACTTTTGAATCATTAAAAAGTTGTAATGAAAGCAAATAACAGTATTTGCATTTAACACTTAAGAATGAAAAATATAAAATATAAATGCAAAGTAAATATACCAGAAAACACACATTTTGTGAGTGAAATTTTATGGTAAAATATCTTTATGGTGAAATTCGTGTAACCGTTTTAGTATTTTAAAACCATTAAAGAGATATATTCAACAAGAAAACAAAATTCAAATTCCAACAAATTTCAAATTTAATAAAATAAATAAATCTCATAGACGTGCGCTCTGATTACTAAGCTCTTGTAATTCCTAGAATGTATATTTGATATACTATGCATATGGTATATATTGTATTTTTAAAGGAAATTTGAATTCAATATGAATTTTGCAAGTGTGAAGAGCTCTGTTGCCTTTATATGCATACATTTATATATATGTATATGCAATATATGACAAATTTTCATTTTAAAATTGAAATTCACACAGAAATATGTATTATAAATATATCTTAAATTTTCCTTTTGATATTTATATATTTCATTTAAATCATATAACAATTTCCATTTTAATTTTTTTTTTTTTTTTTAATAATAATAAATTACTTTATTTGCAATATTATTTAAAAGCAAAAGATATGTAGCATAAATAAGTCCAATTGGATACTCACTGTAATTTGTTTTCTGTTGCGACTAGTTATGAAAAATCCAATTGGAGTTTCTGTTGTTGATGTCGTGCGTGTAACTGTGTGTATTCTGTTGATGTTCTCTGCATGTATGTGTGTGTATTTGTGTATTTGTATGAGAAGTATATATGTATATGACCAGCTAGACCCAAGTAGATGTAAATGTTGCAGCTGTAGTTGTAGTTGTAGCACTAGTAATAGTAGTAGTTGCAGTTGCAGTTGCAGTTGCAGTTGTAGTTGTAGTAAGTAGTAGACATATAGACGAAACGACGACGACAACGACAGCAACGACGACGATGGTAGCGACGATGTTGAGTTGAATGCAAATTGTTGTTTGTGCATCTTCCTCTTCTAGAATTCGGCAAACTCCTTGGCGCACTTCTCGGTGCTGGAAATTCGCAACGCCTCCTCTTCGTAATCATCGAAATTGCTTGTGTCTCCGGGACCTTTACACCGCGGTATGAACGGCGCTTCGATTTTCTTTTGGAAGATCGCTATCCAGTCCGTGGAGGCGAACCATTTCTGATTCTTAATATCATTGACGCCCGCTTTCAGATTGCCATAGCGTTTGGTCAGATCCACTTGCAACAAATTGCGCAACAGATCCTTCAGATCGGAGCCAAAGTGCGAGGGGAAACGCACCTTGCCGGAGACGATCTTCTCATAGATCTGTATGGGTTGGTCCGCAAAGAACGGCGGATAGCCGGCGGCCATTTCATAGACCAGCACGCCCAACGCCCACCAATCGACGGCCTTGTTGTAGCCCTTGGACAAGATGATTTCGGGTGCCAGATATTCGGGTGTGCCGCACAGTGTCCAGGTGCGACCCTTCACACGTTTGGCAAAACCAAAATCGGTAACCTTCAAGTAACCTTGCGAATCGATCAACAAATTCTCTGGCTTCAGATCGCGATAGATGAGATCCAGATAATGCAAATACTCAAAGGCGAGCACAATCTGTGCCGCATAGAAACGGGAATGGGGCTCCGAGAAGCGTCCGACTTTACGTAGATGCGAGAACATCTCACCACCGGGCACATACTCCAGCACCATATAGAGATTGGAGTTGTCCTTGAAGTGATAGCGGAGCGAGACCAAGAATGGGAACTGTATCGCCTGCAGGATGCGCTTCTCATTGAGCGTATGCTCCACCTGCTTCAGCTTGACGACCTTCTGCTTGTCCAATATCTTCATGGCATAATAGTCTTTTGTTGGCTTGTGCTGTACGATCATGACACGGCCGAACGAGCCGGTGCCCAGTGTCTTGATCCTTTCGAAATCATCGAGGGCCGCCGTATTGGTTGGATTGCGGCGCCATTTATCCTCGAACTCCTCCTTGGCCTGTTCGAGGAACTCCTTGACCGTCTCGGCGGCATCCACCTTCTTGTTGGATGTGGTAGCGTTATTGCCCATTTTCGAGATGGTGCCCGTTAGCGAGGACAAGCGAAACGTGGCGCTGGCCGAGACCTGGGCCTGGGCTGAACTGTTGCTATTCCCGGGAGTGTTTGCCAATGGCGGTTCCTCGCCAGATCCAGCAGCAGCAGCAGCAGCAGCAGCAGCTGTATCTTTGGCTTTGGCTATACCGGCACCGACTCCTGCTTCGCTTGATGATCTTGTTGCTGCTGCGCCTGCTCCGGCTCCTGCTCCGGCACCTGATGCTGATGTTGATGATGTGACTGTGGTAGGCGGCGTTATTTTGTGGCTAGCGGCGGCTGCTTCCTGCTGTCCTCCACCTGCACCACCGCCTTCCTCCTCGTTACTGTGCTGCTGCTGTAGCTTGCCCTCTGATCCGCTGCCGCTGCCGCTTGCCGTCCCTGAACTATGATGGGATTTTTTCTTTTTTAGAAATTGTAAAATGGATTTAGCTATTTTGGCGAATTGATTAACAACGGTAAAAAGGAAATTTTTAATGCAATTGGGCTGATTGCAAAGCGCAGCTATTCACGTTTAGCCGTTTAGCCGTTTAGCCGTTTAGCCGTTTTTGTATTTCGTTTTTTTAGCCGTAAAATCGGACTGTTTAACTCGTGCTCTTGTTGGATTAGTGGAAGCTTCAGCTTTTGTTGTTGTTGTTGCTATTTTTATTAATTTTTTTTAGATTATTGATTACAGTTTTATAATTGTAAATATTATTGGGTTTGGTTTTGTTTATACTTTTGTTAACACTTTGCGGGCTTAAACTAGTTTTACACTTTAAGCTTACTCTAACATTTGGTTTAACACTTGAAATTCCGCTTTTGAATTTAAATTTTCTCTTATTTTCTTTTTTTTCTGTGTAGCTGCAAAGAGAATGGTGATAGAAAAGGATAAAACAAAAATTAGCATTGAAAATTTTGATTTTGTATTTTTCAAGAACTTTTAATTTTTTTAAATTTGTATTTTCTTTTTTTTTTATAATTTAAGAATTTTGATAGAGTTGCCAGACATTTTTTTTTTTAAATTTCTTTTTCACAGTTTTTCTTTTCAGTTTATCTTTAGTGTTTTTTTATTTAGTATTTATTTCATACATTGCCTTTGCTCTTGACTTTGTTTGTCTTTGCATTTGCTTTTGCGTCAATTGAAGCCAAACTGTGCATAGAAAACAATTTAACTCAATAAATAAACCAATTTGCATTAATTAACACAACGTAAAAATCAAAGCGCAACTCGTTTAGGCAAAGCAAAAACAGCAGCAAAGAAAATAAAACAATAAAAAAAAAAAGTAAAACAAATACAGAAAAAAAAAAAACAACAACACAGCCGACGATCGTGTCAAGTGTCAAAACAGCTGATGGCCGACATATGGTGCGTGCTCGCTCGCACTCACTACCAGCAGACTCAAGCTAAGGCATTAAATTAATTATTAAATCTTTTGCTTTGCATTTGCTTTATGCTTTTGCACACACACACACAAACACATAGGCTGTGTTTTGCTTTTGCACTTGTTTTTCTTTTTCGCAATTGCTTTTGCGCTCATTTACTTTGTATACGCGCTTAGCCATTTGTGTCTGCATGTGTGTGTGTGTGTGTGTGTGTGTGTGCGAGCGTGAGCAACTGAATTTGAGTTTCAATGTGTGTATGTGTGTACGTTTCTGGTTGGACTTTTTTACGCTCTGCTTTTGGTATACACTTCTCTACATTTTGCAGTTTGCTTTTGTCGTTTGCATTTTATTCGTATTTGTGTCTTCTCAATTGTCTTTGCTGTATTTTAATTTAGTTAAATTGGCATACTATGTTAAGTTTTCCGTTTATAGTCGTATGCCCAGTGCATAAAAAACTTAAAACAAACACACACACACATCCACCCGCACGCTCACTCACTCACACATGCACCGTGGTATACGCATACGCATACACACGCGTACGCACACAGATTGAATAATCGATTTTGCTACACACACACACGCTAAAAATTGCTTTGCATTCGCTATAATTTACCTTTATTTAATTAATATTATGTTTATCGCAATCTTCAACACATTTAGAAATTTTTGCAATTTTTTCATGAATTTTTTATTATTTTTTTCTTTATTTTGCACTTTAGATTTTGTTGCTTAGATTAAAATACCCGCATTTACCGCCGAAAAAACCCGACCACACGCGTCAACAGCAAGATATACAATAACAGTTTCGTGTAACAGCTGTTAGCGTCGACGCACGATGTTAACAAGTGCTGTTCTCAACAGTCCAATAAGATATACCTGTAAGTAAATCTTATGAGAGCGGAGAGAGTGATTATTGGTGTAGGAACATGTTGCGCTGTTAAGTAAACTTCGCCGCATTATTCGATATGTTCGATGACGATGCATTGAAACAAAAATTGGAAAGATTGCAAGCGAAATGCAATATAGAATATGAAAGTTATCTATTTTAGAATTGTAAAATTGATTATATATATATTATTATATAGATAAGTAAAATTCATTTCGAATTATATTTAAAAATGAAAATAAACATAATCGTTATCGATACAAATTCGAAATACAACTCGTGGTATTTTTATCAAAACCTAGTATATTTATTGGTATTTGCAGACAATCCGACTGCAGCTTACATTTGAAATAGATATAGAAACGAAACATAAACAAATAGGGACTTGAAGAAGTTTTTCCCTTCCATTTAAAATGGAAGAAGTTTGTCGCGTTTGTACAAGCAGCGCTGTCACACTAGTAGATATATTCGCCAAGCGTAACCAATCCGATGAATCCGAGCCCTGCCTGGCCGACATGCTCAATGAATGCGTTGACTGTCTGGTGCGACGCGACGATCCATTCCCAAAACAAATATGTCTATCCTGCGTGCTGGCTGCGCAGAATGCATATCGTTTCAAGCGGAGATGCGAAAAGAGCTATCAACACTTCTGCCAGCTGCTGCGTGAGGATTGGCAATATCCAGAGTGCACCATTAAAGTGGAGGCTAAGGAAATTGAGAAAGAAGAGCGAGGAGTCAATAGAGGCAAGATTGAAGTTCACATAAAGAGCGAGGAGCAGGAATTCATGGAACCAAAAGACAACTCAAGCACAAATGAACAGCACAATGAACCAGTCAAACTGCAGCCCAGCAAATCGGATAAGGCTCCGACGTGTCCCGTTTGCTCGAAGGTTTTCACGAATCGAGGCAGCCTCAAGCGTCACTTTCGCATTCATTCCGGCGAGCGACCCTATTCCTGCATCTATTGCCAGAAGGCCTTCAATCAGAGCTGCAATCTGGACAAACATTTGCGGGTTCACTCCGGCGAGCGGCCCTTCAAGTGTGCTCAGTGTTCAAAGGCCTTCACGCAGAGCAATCATCTGGCCAATCACATGCGCATTCACGCGCACTCATCACGCGGCTGGCCAGGGCTGGAGCGACTTAGCCCAATCGAGCGACCCTACAAATGCACGGAATGCGCCAAAGCCTTCACCAGTAAATGGTATCTGCAGGAGCACATACGCGCCCATTCCGGAGAGCGATCCTTCAAGTGTTGCCTCTGCCCCAAGACATTTGCGAATCGCGGAGATCTGCAGCGGCACAGTCGGGTTCATTCCGGCGAAAGGCCGTACAAGTGCTTGAGCTGCCCAAAAACATTCACCCAAAGCGTTAATCTGGAAAGGCACAAGCGTGTCCATTCCGGGGACAGGCCCTATCAGTGCTCACATTGTCACATGGCCTTCACGCAGAGCAGCCATTTAGTCAATCACATGCGTACCCATTCGGGAGAGCGGCCTTTTCAGTGCTTGGACTGCATGAAGCGCTTCACACGGAGAGAGTATCTAGAGAAACATAGCCGAATACACTCACTGCAATAAGCAAGCATTCCAAAAAATAAAAAATAAATACAATTTATGTTAACTTTAATTTGCATTTTCAAATTTTGCGCATCTATCGAAACTAATTGACTGTTAACCGTCCACAGTCCCTTTTGAGCTTGAACATGGCATCGCGCTGTTAATCTATTGTGAACCAGCCGTGTTACAGCACCTCACTGTAAAGTTAGCTGCGACAGAAAAAGAGAATACCAACATAAATCGGGAACGCGAAAGAAGTCATTAAAACAAATAAATAAAAATAATAATTAAAAATGTGAAAAAATGCAATTTAAAAACTAGCACAGAGCTATTTTTCTAGAAAATTCAATTGCAATATAAAATTCAAATAACAAAATAGCACACTGAACTGTGGCATTCGTATATAAATAAACATATATATATACATACACAAACATACGTATGTAGAGTGCGTGTGTGTGTTTTTATGTGCACTTTGTTTCCTGCTGCATAATTCGCCACCTATCTTTTCTGTTTGGAATATAATTGTAGGCAGGTAAGTGAATGGTAAATCAAATGCAGACAGACATTTAATAAATGCGTATCAAATTGTTTTGGTCGCGTGCCCCGTGACTCAATCACTATCGTCGATGCAGGTGGGCCAGCAGTATGTGAATTCTTAGTCATACTCTGTGCAAAGCCTACATAAGTGTTGTATAGGCAATATTTGTTGTTGTTTTTTTTTCCTACCTTGCTGTCTGCAGTGTTCGCACTCTGTTGTTGGCGCCGTTTGGGTGCAAATGTACTCAAAATGCACTCGTGCGCTGCGTACATTTATCCACAGTTATAACAGACTTCAACCCGTTTACGGCATTCATCCGCAGTCATAACAGACTTAAAACTGCTCACAGTGATATTCTGTTAACATGCAAATGGTTATTGGCGATCATAAAAGAGAGTGATGACAAACTGTGGCAAATTTCGTAATTAGAACGAATTACAATGCATTAGAAATTAAAGTTAAAGTCGCTGATAATGAACAAATAACTAAAATTACAAAAGGCTGCAACGCTGAACTACGAAATTCGAATGCCAAATCAGCCCCTTGCGTGGATGTGTGTTTATGTGTGCAAATGTGCATGTGTGTGTGAGTGTGTTTGGCAATGCGTTCATTCACTTTCAAATTAGCTCTTGCCTCGCTCTTCTCTTTGAATTTATTGTTGTCATTTAGTGCCGAGGCCTTCTCTACATCGTAATTACTGTTCTGGCTCTCGCTCCCTCTCCCTCTCACTCACGCTAACTGCGCAACTCTTTTCATTTGACTTCACGGCGAACTTTATCTATTTACATGCACTTAAATAACTGTTCGTACGTTCAGTTGTTCGTTCGTCGGTGCGCGTGCACCGCGCAAAACGTTTTTCGCTTATGACAAACAATAACAGTGAGCCCAGAGCGAAAGCAACTATATGTGGTCTTAATAGCCGCGCACAGATGTCGGCCAATGGCTTATTTACATAGTAACTTGATCTTAATGAGAAATAGGTTAAGCTGTGCCGAAGCGTGCAGTTTTCGCAATGCATTTTGACTTTGACTTTTGCGAGTTTTAAAAATGATTTAAATGCTGCCGTTAATAGTTATTAATATTGTTATATAATATTTAGGACTGCATTACTCTTAAATGTTAATTATACGATCAATTTATATTCAATTCACTTTCACGTGCGTCAGATAAAGGCATCTGCTATTTTTTGAAGTATTCATACTCATACAATTAAATACTTTATCTTTAAACAAATACCAATCAATAGATTACTGTAATCTTTATTGCCATGATTCATATTATTGTAAAACTATGACTCATTTTCTGTCAATTATACTACCAATTGCTGCAATTGTTCATTTTAGAGATAGCTCACTGTAGTTTTAGCACTCCATAAATGCAAATAGACAATGATAAGGCATAAGTCATTTTTAGATGTATATGGCGGCGGCTTTACTATTATTTGCAGTAGAAAACTCTTGAAAGGCGAGGCACAGCAAAAATTACGTGAAAGCTGAAATTAATTAAATAGTATATGTATATATTTCATTATAGTATAGAACTGCTCAGTAGAGAAGTATGACTTAATTGACTAGACTAACTACGCAATATAAAAACCCAGAAGATCGCGATATTTTAAGTATGCTTAGGATCTAAGACACAAGAAAAGAGCTCGAAACTATAATTGATTTAAATCTGCAATTTTAAAAAACAAAGCCTCATATCAGCTTCAAAAATATCTTTTATTAAAAACAATTAAATTTTAATTTTAAAAATCTAAACAATAATTATGTTAAAATATAATAGAATATTCGAAATGAGAAATATATAATAGAATAGAAATTAATAGAAGCAAATTTTGGCGAATGCTCAAATTGTTGTGCACTTATCTTATATAATATAAAGCATTTGAGACTAGCAGTAATTTTTTGAAGATGAAACACATGATCTAACTAAATTAATTATAAAATGTATTCAAATATAATATGGGAATCTTAAAGCGAAGTATAAGAGCGATCAAAGAATGTGTGAAGCGAAAAGTATATATGTAGAAAGATAGAATATAGACAAATAAATGAATATAATTAAAAAATTATTAACATAGGTATATATATTCCACTTAATTCAAATGTTTAGTCAAAAAAAATATATAAATATATACGTACTAATTCGAAAGAAATTCATGTTTTTTCTTTTAGACTCATTAGAATTCAGAATGTCTGAATTCAGCTCATTAAAAACCAAATAAAATTAGTATACTACTCAAATAATTTGGCAAAAATCTCTCTCTCTCTCTCTCTCTCTCTCTCTCTCGCACAGTCATCTGTCTTATAAATAATATGCACTGCTGTAGTTAGTTGTCAGCAGTTCAAAAACAATTTTCACTTTCCGATTGCGCGTCACACGCAATGCGCGCCCGACATCTCTCTCACCGAGGCATTCCACTTAAATATGATTGAATCAGTTTAATTGATTACACAAACACACACACACATGTGGAGGGAAGTATGTGTTTGTGTATGTGTATGTAAATATGCTCAGCATGATTTGTTGTTTACGCTTATGATTTTGCTGCAACGCTTGCAATTTGCAATTTGAGGGCAGGTCAGTGTACAGCAGCGTCTCTGCTGTGCTGGCAATAAGTGAATCTGCCATGTGAAAAAACAAAATAAATAAATAAAATAAATATGAGCAGGAACAACAACAAAGATGAGGAACTGAAAAATGCTCGCACAATTAATTCACATTTACATTGCACGCGCCTCTCTTTGCGCTTCACAAGTCGCCGACGACACGCGTGTATACAAATATCACGCATATCACCTGGATAGAGGGCGAAAGAAAGAGAGAGAGAGAGAGGAGAAAGAAAACATTGAATATCTAGGCTCGAGGCCCCGTGGAAATGTAAATGTAACTCGCTCGCTCACTCACTTAGACAGCCCTCTGCCGTATAAAATTACGTGCGGCTGCTTGTAGGCACCCGCCCACACCTTTCCCATCTGCCAAAGCGTCGGGGTATTGATTTTATGGTTTTTCTGCGTGGGCCTGCTTATAGCATATAAGCCAGCATATAGTGTATAGGATGCTACAACTGGGAATTGAATTACAGAATAGTAAACTGGGATTAGTACTTCCTAAGTTGAACAAGTTCAAATGGTAGGAAATGTCTTGGCCGTATCTATAAGGCACTGCATTTTTAGATAGAATTTGACCAACAGAAATAATTGAAATTTTGAATATTTATGTCAGTAGAAGCTAAAGATTTGTATTGAATATATTTTAGGCAACTTTTTTAGAGAGCTTCAAAAAGTGCAAATCTTAATTTTTGTTATATAACACAAAATGTTCTGTTAAGTATTCTATTAATAATATAACAAACCCCATTAAAAGCCTATTGAATAACATTCAACAACAATTTTGAAATAATTTGTACATTAATATGAATCTTGCGATTGATAAATCTTCAACTGAACAATTTCGATCTGAAAGCAAATCCAATTTTTGTTTCCTTTTATGAGAGCGTAATTTAGATTATCAGCCTTGATGCATGGATTGTATAGTTACATTAATAGTCAATAGAAGTGCCCTATACTTCCTAAATAATGATTAATAATATAAACACAAGCCAACGAAATTGCTAAGAATCGTAATTGACTCTGTATATAGAAAACATTTATTATTAAATTTGTAGATTCAGATTCGGCATCTCTAAAGTTCTCTGAAGAGTTTTTTGATTACTTTTATTTGCTATACTTTGTTATAAAATACTCAAATGTATCTGATTAAAAATTACAATAATAACGACATTTCAAAACTTCACTTTCAGTTTTCTTGAAAAAATTGTTGAAATTATTCGTTGAGTGCTTTTTTAAACCATGTCAAGTGAAAGTATGCGATCTAAGCATAATTTGTGTTTATTTAGCAAAAAATTTAATAAGTAATACATAGAGAATAATTGGATACACTAACTGGAAAATAATGAAAAGTATTTAGAAGAGGTTCAAGTTTTTAGAGATTGATGCGAAATATTATGTTAGGCTAGTCATTCTAGACTTCACATTGGTTCCCATAGTATTATAAATTAAATTTACTTAAAAATTATAAATATTAATTCAAATGTTTTATTTGAAATACAAATTTAGCTAATAAAAAAATATAAAATATTATGGACCATGGCTTTATCTAGATTGAATCATCAATTTTTTAAATTAAACAACAAGTTTTAAGTACAAATGTATTTTGAGAACTTGTTTAGGTATTGTTCCTCCTTTAGAAATTATATGAATTGAACCCATGCCAAAAATTTGAATTGAAAAGAGTATGCAAACTTCGTTGTCTTTGCATATACAATTAGACAGAGAAGAATTCGCTCGCCTACTAGTTTCTTCTTACCTTATCAACTTATCTATCTCTGTCAACTTTTGCTTGTGTACATATAGCTAATTTGCTTCTCTTGCAGCTCACGTTAAGTTTTTGCTAACAGTGAAAATTAGTTGCGTAGCGCTTGTCCCACCCCTTCATAAGGCACAGCGCATTCAATGAAGCAACAAGTGAACCTATTCAAAGTATTGTAAGTATTTCCATAATATTTAAATATTGCAATTGTTCAATCAATTGATTTGCATGAGTTCAAAGATAGCTAGTTTGCATGAGTTGATCTTTCAATAGAAAGTATCGAGTATCGAATAATTCTATAATTATCAAATATTTTGATGATAGACTCTGCTGCCATATCTCACAACGTAATCAGCCACCCAAAGAGCTTTCATATCGCAACGTTGGGTGCTGTTTATTTGGGGCCCCGCCTGCCATATGTTTTTTGCTATTTTTATGGCAAAAAAAAAAAAATGTTATTTCTCGAATGTTCACATTCTTTAAAGTGTGGAATCTAAAATGGGATATTAGGACCATATAGGGTTAAAATGTCTGATGTCAACGGTTAGCTGACACTTTTATAGCTGTGAAATGTGTATAAAATTGCTTGTTGTTTATTACAGCAAATATAAAATGTAATTAAAGTAATTGCTTTTTGTTTTTAAGCAATGGCGTGATTCTGAATTTAACATTAATGTTAAATCTAACATACGTATGCAAAGCTCAAGGATTGACTAAGTTAACATGACTAGCGTAACATACTGAATATTTTTGGTTATTTTTTAAAGAGATTCTATAAATTGTGCCATACGAAATTATACATATATATTATATAACAAGTAAGAAGACTCTAGTCGAGATGGTTAACAAAATGTTATCGATAATTTGGAAATGGGGTGAGTTAACGAAAAAAACAAAAAAAACAAAAAAAAACTCGTCTGCGTAACTGACACACGAGTGTTCATGTGAAATTATACCTGAATTCTCATTTCTCAATGGGTTCAGGGTATAATAAAATTATGACTATGCTCTACGCGTTTTTTGTTTGAAGGTTGTTGTTGTTGAAGTTTCTTACCAATCTTATCAATATTTTTTACTACTTCGCTGAGTCAGCTATGGAATGTATTGCAAAAAAAAATATATATATATAAGAATTCCCTTGGCGATTTGTCAACTCGGCTAATTCAAGTGCAGCAAATCGGTTTATATATCGAGTCATCGCGTTTCTAACAACGTCGCAATTGGCCTCTAACCCATAGAGTGTTGCTTCTTATCAGTTGACTTCACAAATAACATATGCTCGCATATGCATACACACCCACACATACCATTGGGTTACCCAAAAACTGTTGATAAGGTGAGTATACACTCGCTACGGTTCATGTTTAACCAAACAGAATATCTGCAAGCAAATGGTAATAGGCATCACTTAGCGTTCCGTCAATTTGAGCTTATTCCATCTGTTTGGCAATTTATTTGCATCTTCTTGACAGCCCAGTAAACAACACCTTTGTTTTGTTTACACCTGAGTTGCTCTTTTAATGAACACTAATAGCAGCTAACTGGCAATTAATTGACTCGCCGTGTGCATATTTCAAGTATTCCGGGAGAGTTTCTTTATGAACAGTTGTTAAAACGTGTTCGTAACTTAACTATTATATATTGAAGGCCTTAGAAGATGGTGGGAAATCGATTAGAAAATTCTACAAACAAAAATGATTATCTTATTGAAATAAAGTAGACAAGTCACAAGCAGCTTTAATGAGTGAAAAAAAGATAAATAAATTGAGACAGGAAGATAAGAATAGAGTGCCAGAGAGTGCATTAGTCTAGGGTCTAAGACAGCAGAGATAAGGTTTATGAGTTTGTCAACAGAGCTTACTGATAAATTATTATATTTAAAAATATCTAAAAATAAATACAAAAAAATAAGAAATTCGAAGTTAAATGTGAAATGAAATGATAGTTGAAAATATACATCAGGTGCTGATAGAAAAACACAGAGAATGTTCTCTCTCTTTCTTTCTTTCTCTATAAATCTATTCATCTCTTTCTCACACTCACACTCACTTTTCTTTCCTCTCATGCTTACTCTTTTTACCTGTCTCTCTCACACTATATCTCCCTTTGTCTCTCTCTCTCCCTCTATCTCTCATCCCCTGAAGTTTAATCAAATATTAGCTCATAGGAAAAGTTAAATACATATATAGATATAGATCAAGGTGTTTATACAAACCGACAAATGTACAAACAGTGTTAAATCGACTCAACTGTTAATCTTGATAAAGAATATTTATACCTGGGATGGGAGGTATAGCCTTCAAGTGAACTCTCCTTTTCAATGAGCTCACTCTTGAGTATAAACATTATAAATATATGTTAGGAAAAGGAGAGTCTGAACTCTCCTACATCTGAATGTATTTATGTAACATCTGAAGGCAAATTAATGTATGAAATTCCTACCTAAATTCATGAGTCATATCGTAGAACGTAGATATATATGTAACTAAGGTAAAGTTTTTATAATATAATATAACAATATTAGTTTTTATAATATAATATAACAATATTAGAAAAACTTTACCTTAACAAACTCTGATGAAAATACTTATTAAAATACTTCAAACATTTTCTAAAAGAAATTTAAGGCTGAAGCTACAATTCCTGCTTGCTATTTAAGGTAGTAAGACAAATAACACTTTATAATTTATTTACAGCTAAATTTTGATACTTTAATTCAAATTTGAATAAAAAATTTATACACATACATATGTATGTGATACTCACGCCCCTTATTTGGGGTCGCAGTTGAGGGCGTATTTGAGCACGCCCTTTACACGAGTCTAGACATTCATTTTGTAAATATATACAGTATAATATATGTATATATATATATATATTTATTGACGAATTTCTATTGGTTGCGTGTTGTCACTCTGCCTAAAAGCTCAAACAAATTTAATTATTAATCATTAATTTTGTCAGCGGTCGTGTGCTATGAATTTTTAGAGTTACGCTAATTGTGAAATGGAGGAAAAACAATTCGCAATGCAGAAGAAACGTGCACACTTCATGCTTTTGGAAGTTGTGGTATCGTGACAAGATCCATAAATATATAAAGACACATATACATTTAGATATCTGTTTGCACTATCGGCATGTGTAAATATTGAACAGCTCTCACGATCGTACGTTCAACTATGGACCCTGAACGTCACAACCCCTCTCGATCAGAAAACCAGTCTATTGTAACTTGACTGCGGGCGCCACAAACTAGTTTTAGCTTTGATTGTTTCTTATTTTGTTTGACTCTCTTTTTTTCCTTATTGAGAGGAGAAACAATCGCTGAAAGCAGTTGTCGCTTATATGTATTTTAACTGAAATTGCTAAAAATTGCAAGAAAAAACATTTCTCCAGTATCTATCAAGTAAAAACAATTTAGTTGCAATAAAAAGCAGACAGTGCTAAGCACTTTACCATTAGCAGCAGATATAAATAATTATATTGCTGGCTATAAAAATGTAGTTTTCACAATTGTTAAATTCTGAAACATTTACAAATGGGTTCAACAGTTGTTGAACTAAAATTATTGCTCATGCTAGCCTCTCCAGTTGTACCGATAGCAATACAGCAAGTTGTTTATACATATATATATATATAAAATAATTACTCACAATTTTTGGCAATTATTCGCCATAATTTATTATTGTGGCGGGCAAACACAGGCTCAGTTTTTAATTGAGGCCACCCTCAAAGAAGAGAGCAAAAAAAACTGATGTGTGGAACATGTACACTTATATATATGTACTACTATATACATATGTATACAATTTGTACCGCCTGCTGATCCAACGCTTAAATTTATTTCAATTTTATTTGAACAGCCAAACGGTTATTGTTTACAAAAGCGACGCGCCTTCAATAAACGATGTGCGCATCTATGTATATGTAACTCATTTGTATATGTACATAGATATATACATTTGCATATACAGATGTGCATGTGTGTGTATTCAACGTTAATTAATTGTTTTTAAACTATTGTGAAACATACTTTTTTTCATAGGCTTTCTTGCTCCTATATATGTATGTATTCTTTTGCACTGCTTGCCATGACGTATACGCAGCATGCGCTTCGTTGAGCACTGCTTGAGAGCGCAGTAAATATCGATCGCTGTTAAAGTTAACGTTGTTAACAGTGCCAATTGGAGATGAGCACGAGTTAACAGAATGATAACAGTGTGAAAAATGCCTAAGGCACAAATATGAAAACGAGCTATGATTTTATATTATATTTGATTGCCAAAAAAAATATATATATATATTAAACATAAGAATTTAAGAATTATATATATATGACACCAAATTTATTAAGTATATGTTATATATATGTAATTAATATTAGAGTAAAGCGCTGAGCGTTGAATTACTATTGAAACTTATATAATTTATAAAATCTATAAGAAAATGTATAATTATTTTATAAATAATAAACAATACAAATTTCATAGTTATTTGCAATAGAGAAGACACTATTTTAAGATATACCTATATTGCTTGGGAAAACTAATTAGTATGAATACAATACTGTGTATGAATACATGTATGAATCATCATTATATATATAAAAGAGTGCATCTCCAGTGCGCGAGTTGCTGTGCAGTTAACAGAGCGCTTGCTGCTGGTGCGCTACGCACAGTTGGGCATGAGAGATACTTTTTCGTTAACAGTCTGGATCGCAACAGGTTCGCTCACTCTCTCTGTCTCTTATGTTGTTGGTTTAGTATAGTCAGAGTCGGCGTCGCGTTATGATCGGTTGCTCCGGTGCGTTGGCACGCGTTATCTAACTACGGCACAAACAGAAAATCGAATCGACAAGCAAACAAACTCATAAATAGTACACACAGTGCAGACAGTATCTATAGAAAATACATATACATATAAAATATCAGAAACAATAAAAACAAGTGTAGCTAACTCTGTGTGTGTGTGTGGGTGTGTGCGCGTGTGTGTGTGTGCGCGCTATTTTCGACATTTGGGCTTCTTGTAATGTGAAAAGCCAGCTAAATAATAGACACACAGTCTAGTTAAAATGTCAGGGACGCTGCAAGCGTCTCCTCTATATATATCGAGTATTATGAGTATTATTATGAGTTAAGCAACAATTGACACATGGTCAAAAATGCAATACACGGTAGGTGTTACATACTATCTTTACCTCTTTATTCTCTCCCGCTCTTTCTTGCTCTTTATTTTTGCTTTTCTCTATAGCTATTCGCCACTCAGGTCTCATAATCATGTTCGCCCTTTGGCCTCGCATCGGTGTCTATTTAACGAGCAATATATGTAAATATTTCCGGTCTAATAAGCAGCTTAACATCCATAGGCCCTATTACAGGGTATACAGTTGATAAAGTACAAAAAAAGAATCGTTTTGCTATTGAAACAGTTGCCGTCCTTTGTTTTACGTTCATTTATCTTATCGCTAGTCAGCTATACTAAAGTTCCTCTAGAAAGCAAAAGCAAAAAAAGAAAAGAAAAAGAAAATTTCTAGTCATTTATAGAAGAATTCAACATGTTTGAACGTGTTGCCAAATTGCGAAATGAAAATGAAATTCTATGAGAAAATCGTGAGGGGCTTCTGGATATTTCCTCTCTGATTGTAGCTGTGAATTGGGGCGCATATAATTTATTCTTATTTTTTATATATGTCAGATTTAATTTAAATAAATAGTTCAACATTCATATATAAGTAAAAATTGTGAAATTGTGTAAAGCTGTGGGATATTTCCTCTTTGATTGCAGCTTTGCATTGTGCAAGATTTTAGCATATATAAATAATGTTCATCATAGTTATATGTCAGATTTCTATTAATGTATCATTATTATTTATTAGAATATAATGTATATTAGAATGTAATATTAATGGTAGTAAAGAAGAAAAGGAAAAGGAAAATAGATTTAATGACTAAAAAATATAATAATAATTCTAATAATAAAATAAGAAAAGGAGAATAAATTGAATTATTAAAAAAATAATTATAGAAATTATAAAAAGAAAAAAAAAAAACATTTTAATAATTTTTTTATTATTTTTATGTTTCTCCTTTTTTAAATTTATTTAACTTAAATTATAAGCAAATTTATGGACATGGTCTTTTAGATGGATTCGCTCGATGTTTTCTAGAAATTCTACAGCTAATTCAGTGTATAATCATATGACTGTAAATTATAAAAGTCTAAGAAAAACCTACTTGCATGCTTATCTAAAGCCAAAACATATGTATAATCGTTTATATATCCATAAAGACATAGATAGAACCGACTTCAAATAACTCTCCAAATTCTGCAAGTAGCCTTTTTCAGAGTGGGTACTTTAGTCATTTCCCGCTACAGTCAATAGAGGAAATTGTCGGCCATTAAACGTGCGTTAACATTAGGTAAGACCTGTGACTGGACGACACACGTACTTACTCTTCTAGCAGCGACTGGCTTATCAGTGTGAAAAGTAATAGAAAGACGCAAAGAAACGCGAAAAGCAATAACAATATAAACAATAATAATAATTACAATTATACTTAATTGAAATAAGGCGCGTGACATGCTTAACTTAACTCATCTGTGGCTGAAGTTTAGCCCTTTTTGCTGATACTGGCGATTCAGGCACGTCTCATGCATTTCAATTGGCCAATATTGAGATATATACACATGTGTATGTATGTGTGTGAGGTAGAACGAACTGAATTGATTGGTCAGTTGATTGTTTGTTGTTCTTTTGCTTGTCGCCCGCTGTCAATTTCAGTTGTGCCTGTCAACAACGGCATTTATATCGATCCAGTGTATCCATATATATATACATATATCTCACTCTCTATTCAGTTTGTTTGCTCATATTTTGATGGATGGGCCTGGGGAAATCGTTGCAATGCTAATAATGCTAAGGCACAAGTAAGACACTCGCGTGTCGCGTTGCGACCCACAAGGCCCGTGCACTCACTTAAATTCCCATCAAGAGGGGTACTCAGTTTAACACGAGTTGAATATAGTTGAAACTAGTTGAAGATCTTTCTAGTATTTAGATAAAAGTGGGAAATCTTAAAAGAACATTCACTTTCTGCATGTTAAGCAAAAAATCTCTATATATGCTGTCTATAAAGCATATATCTATTGAAAATGGGAAATCTGTGACAAAAATAATAATAGTAATCTTTACATCATTATTAATTTCTTGAACTGTTTTTTAGTTTATTTATTAATATATATCAAAAATCAAATAGAACAAAACATTTTTATATAGCATTCGTGAACCGAATTAGTTCAACTAGACAATGGAGCAACTCTGATAAGGCTTGAAATCTCAGAAAGTCTATGAATGTTTAGCTGTTGTCTATGTTAAAGTTCTGCAAGATCTATTTAAAAAATAATATATTTGATTGTTATTAACAATACGCTATACTCAAATAAATAAAAAAAAAAAAAAATATATATATATATATATATATATATATATATACTTCTTTCATTTAAAGAACATTATTTTAGGCATATTTTGCTTAAATAGCTATAGTTAAATGCTTAATAAATATAGCTATAGTTAAATTCTTAATAAATATAAATTACTGCTTAAATAGAAATATGTAAACATTTTTTTTTTTAATAAATAAAAATAAAAAACTATATAATATACATATTTGTCAAAAAATAAAAATTGTAAAAAATTTATATGTACAAAAATAAAAAATTAATATAATATTAATAAAATAAATGTACAAATAAAAAAAAAATAATAATAAAACATAATTTGATAAATACCCAATATCAATAAGCAAAAACAAAAGCTGATCAAATAAATAGAAAAAAAAATATAAAAAATATAAAAAATATTAATATTAAAATAATTTATTTTAAATAAATAAAAATAATAATATACATTTTTTATAATATATAATAAATAATTTAAGAAATACACAATATCTCATGTTTTATAAGTGAAAGAAATATCGCTAACAAGCCGAGCGAAAACTTTTATTTAAAAATTAATTCAAAGCATATATTTAAGACCCCAAAGAACATTTGTTAAATAAATCAAAAATCTTTGAGGTTTGTTTATTTATTTTATTTAAATTTTTCAAACACGTTTCAATAGCTATGGCAAACATCATTTGAGAAACAACAAAAATCTTAAAAAAAAAAATAAATAAATAAAATAAAATAAATAAATAAATAAGTACAAATTTATGGCAAATATTTTAACGCTTTGGATTTACTTTGAAAACACAAAAATATTTTGATATATTTTGTTAAACAGAATGTATTTTTTTTTTAAATAAGCAAAAATTGAAAGCAACACGAGACGAAATCTTGGAATTTTCTTCGAAAACACACAGAGACCATTCTATATGTGGTTAAACAAACTATATTTACTTTTTATTATGCATTCGCCAAGAATTTCGAAACATATTAAAAATGTATATGTATATACATATATTGCTGTGCGTATAACATTTATGAGTTCGCTGCATGCTAGTTTTAGCTGGAAAAGCTTTTGGTTTGCCGCTCGAATACCCCTAAGTCTACCTCTATTTGCATTATGTCTGCTACACAACTAGAGAGCGAGAGAGAGAGGGAGAGGAAGATATATGTATACCATATATATTTGCATTTGTTTTTAGCGACCCCAGACGAGACCCAAATGTTTATTCAAATGACAAAAGGGTGTTTGTCAATATTGTTGTAGTTATTATTGTTGTTGTTGTTGTCGCTCGCTTTGTATTCTGGTATTCGTATTGGTTTTTTTTCGTTTTGCAGCCTTGATCAATTATTAATTAACTTGTCAAATATGCCATTGCTAATATCTTGTTTCTCTTGCTGAATTCAATTTGCAGCTAATTTAATATAGAATGTTACCCAGCCTGCACACCTTGATGCGTTGCTCGAAGCGTGTGCTGCAGTCGCCGCTGGATGCGGTCAATATGCACAGCAATGGCCAAAGCAAAGCGCCCGGCGGCGGCATTTATGGACCCTTTACGCCGGCCAACGATCTCAGCTGTTCGGGCCGTGGCGATTGCGTGAACAACACCTGCGTCTGTGACATCCGCTATGCGGGCGATGAGTGCGATTTCTTTAATCTATCCTACTATGCGGGCATCTCCACTGTCTTCTATGTGGTGGCTCTCGTCTCGGTCATCCAGCTGCTCATCTGCATTGTGGCCGAGTATCAGCGACTCAAGCAGCCATCGATTCTGCGCGCCTGTCGCATTACCACTCAGAAGCTGCTCTACTTTATGGTCTTTGTAGCCTCATCGCTGCGTGGCGCCTACTTTACCACACCGGTAAGTGATACAATCAAAATATTTAATTTTCATTTTATTAATTTCCTCTTGTATTTCTATGCCACAGCTGGATCTGCAGCCTCAGTGGGCAGTCACCCTGATGTCCGCTTATTATCCGCTGCTAATGACCTGCGCCTCTCTCATCGTATGCATGTGGGCCGAGGTGAGTCAAGTTAAAGATTTCTCAAAGCATTGATGATGAGATGAAATGCGAGAGAGTTAAATGAATAATCGAAATAAAGAAAAATCAAAGATATTAAAAAAACAAAAGACTCTTTCAGAAAACCTTAAGACAGTAAAAATAATATTAATTAAATAATTGTTATTAATACTCGATTTCTTTAAGAAATCTTCTTGATATATATCTATGTATTAATAAATAGGAAGCCTAATTTCCAAGATGAATGTCTATTACTTCTTTTAAAAATTTAAAAAAAAAATCTTTTTTAATATCTTCGATTTCAAGTGAATAGCTTTTTATGTTTAATAAATATATATATATATAAATATGTATATATTTTATTTTTAATAAATATGTCTGTATAATTTATTTTTTATAAATATATTTATTTTTTTATTTTTAATAAACATATATATTTTTATTTTAAATAAATATATTTTTATTATATTATATATTATATATTTATATTGAGATAGTTCATATTAAAATTTTATTTTATTTCAAAAAATCTCATGATTCATTTTTTAAACATATTTGATTTTTAATGAATTAGCGAATATGCTGTAAAATTAGATAATCATAATTATAAATATTGATTTCCAAGAAGTTAATGCTAGATTGGTTTTAAAATTTTTGAAAAACATTTTTTAAATTACTAATTTCAAAATCTCGAAAATTAAATATATTATATATATATTTATTTATTTATTTTTTTTTATTTGTATAGAACATGCAAATCCGAATTTTTTATTAATGCAGAAAACTAGACTTTAATTAATAAATATTTTAATTGTTTTCATTCTAAAAACTGGATTTAGATTCATTCAATCTGACAATTGTTCAGAATTTTTTTTTCACTTTTATACACTTTTCAGTTGAAGAAATAAACAATCAATTATTAACCGGCAATTGAAATATTTAAAGCTTAGTTTATTATACGGATTTTTTTTCAAATAGAAATTGTTAGAACATTTAAATGAGGTAAAAAAAAAAAATAAAAAATAAAAAAAAACAAGTTACTTACGCAACATTTGCTATCAAGCTTATATTTTTCCCAAGTTATGTCTCTAAATGATCATATCATTTTTAATTAACTTTTAATAAATATAATAGTTTATGGCATTTTATAAAGCTCACACAAATTAGCAATATTAGCAATATGTTCGTCTTTTTTTTATAACTTCCTTTGTAGCCTCTAGACAATGCGTATTTTCACACCAAATCAATAACTTTGCTCAATCCTAAATGTCTTAATAGCAACTAATTAACCTAACAAATAAATTATACAGAAGCTTAACCGACTTAACTTAACTTTATATAGACTTGTGTAGACCTTGTCGAACGAAATCATAATCTAAGCATTGATAAACATTGAGTTATATACATAAAAGTAGAGCACCTTAAAGATTGTCCCAAAAGAAAAATGCAAAAATAAAAGAGCTTTTCTTTTAGCAAATTTATTCTCGACTCTATGGCAATCTTATCATAAAATAATTAACTATGAGCGTCACATTTGGAATGGGAATATGTTTGGCTATCATGTGAGCATTGTTTACCAAATTGGATCCAATCTTATCTGAATTTGTAGTCTTCTGCTGAGAGCCAAAGCTACGATATTACGCTGAAGCGAACGGCAAATTAGCTCCCGCTCGTGTCGTTTGCCATCGGAAACAGTCCATTTACAATCTCAAGTGCAACAATTATTTGAGTGCGAATGTACTCGAATATTTTTACTATGCACAATTACAATTGTTTTTTCAACGCTTCGCCATATCGCAATGATAGGCAACCGCAATTCATCGCGACCATTAATTAAACTTAGGTAGGAACGTTTGAAAGTCGGGTACTGGTGCACGCACCAGCTTATTTACCATAGAAATACGTATCGAATATACATATATATATCAGAAATAATATATATATATTTGTATTTCATTCTTACACTCATTTCTTTTTAGATATTCCATTTGCGCGACATACGCTGGGAAAAGTCGCAGTTTCTATCGAAGAGCTTCCTAGGCTTTGTCGCCTTCAACTTCTTCCTGTACAGCCTATTTGGCATTGAAGTATTCAGTTCGCTAATAAATTCGGAACGTCGCGATTATGCGCACATATTCAATGGCTGTTATGCTGTACTCCTGCTGATTGTGGTTATCTTCTTTCTGATATATGGCGTGGAGGTGTTCTTTAAACTACGCGGCGGTTTTGTCTACGATCAGACGGGCAAAATACTTGGTCCCAGCGAGGCGATCGTGAATGCCTCGCAGCTCCATCAATCGCGTCTCGGCCTGCTTAGCCAGGCCATAATGCTAATTGTGATTGTAGGCTTTCTAACCTCTGAAACACTTGGTGATTTATGGAAGGGCAAGTAAGTTAGCTATTGAATATGATTTAAATACTGATCATAACTCACTAATATCTCTTGTGGTTTAGAGTACCTGTGAATTCGCGCAACTGGTATGATATCATCTTTCGTATTGCCGAAATAGGCGTCGCATTGTGGTTTCCCTGCTGCCTGTGGAACTCTATGGCACCCGAACAGCTCTGGATATTGAATCCACGTAAGCTATTGTCCCGTCAAATCGATCCATCGATACCCACACTCGATGCCGACAGCAATAAATTGTCGCCCGAAGAGGGACAGACATTCTTGACCAAAAAGGATTGCTGGATATGCTATGACAGCGATAAGCCAGAGCCGCTCATTCAGCCCTGTCGGTGCACCGGCGACGTTAGCTCTGTGCATCATGAGTGCCTGAAACGTTGGCTAGTCGAGAGCTGCGGCAGCAACAATGAGGCTCAACTAGCGTGCAAGGTTTGCTCACATCCCTACGAAATCGAGAAATCGAAAAAGTAAGTGATAAATTCCATGCATGCCATATGCTATAATTAACAAACTCCTAATTGCAGACTCGAATGGGACAAGGGATTTACCATACAGCATTGGATGAAGACCGTCATATTGATCACGCTAATGTGTGTGACGGGTGCCACAGCCTGGGCCATTATACAAATGTATGTGGATCCGTTGGTGCGTGTCCTAACCGTTGGCGTTGCTGTGCTCATTGGTTATGTGTGTGTCAAGTGTCTGGGCGAGAATACGGTGGTGGCCTATCAACGTGCCAAAGTTAGCTCCATTAATATTGTGACTAGCTCCGAGATGGAGAAATTGCATACCATATGCGAGGATGTCAGTACAGCTAGCACGTCAGCGGCAGCAGCCGCATCACAGGCCGCCTCCTAAAAACAAGCCGGAGTTCTAGTCTATACCATAAGGAAACATCACACCCGTACACACATGCAATTACGGCATATATATATATACATATATATGTGAAGACAGACGACAGACACGACATGAACGATACATAGTTTATTAGTTTTAGCGCCCGCTTTGCACACATTTTTGCTCAAGGCCCCCCTCCAGAAAACAAAAAATTCTTCCCCGCAAACTGTGTACATAGGTTTTAAGTCATTTAGTATATAGGATAATGGTTCGAAACAACAACAAAAAAAACGAGTCAATTTTGTCTCACAAAAGTAGCACGCATTATTCCAAGCGGTACATGTATTAAAACAAAACAAAGGAACTAAAAAAAACATTAAGCCAAATATTATATATTCTGCGTACCACAATACATAAGCCAGTATCAATTAACTTACACAAAATACGGAGAACGTTTTGAGATTATGATTACGGTAACACACATATACACACACACATAAGTTGCCAAGTAGTTGGAGAAGTTTTTCATTTGATAAAGAGAAATATTAGAAACGAGTAGAGTTTTTTAAAAGGCACCAGTCAATGTCAGTCTAGCTGAGCATGTTTGTAGTTTGTAGAATATATATTTACATATATATACAATATATTTATATATATATATATATATATATATATATATATATATTGAAACACGTTGAGATCTTAAATTGTGAGCGTATGTATCGCATACGACTCTCCATAGAGCACAGCTAAGGTTATTTGGCGAATATTATTTTAGCAACACACACTTGTATTTTTTTTTTTTTATTTTGTGTAATTTGTATTCAATGCGAATGCTGTTCGCAGTATACCTTAAGCTTATACTTAACGAACCTAATTTATAAACACTTTATTCAATTATTTATATAAAAACCGCGCCCACATTTCAATTATGTTTTCGAAAGCAATTTTTTGCTATACGAGCATAGTTTCCACAAATTCAACACGAACATATTTACACGTTAAGCTAACATACATTTTTGTGATAAACCAGTTAAAATATAAATTAAAACATTTATATCAAATAAAATGCATCTTTTTAATTAATTGGGGTTGAACATAAAGCTTGAGTTTTCCATGTGGGTTCAAGTGACAAATCTAAGGCAGCTGACGACGGTAAATGAAACTGTTAAGCTACATCTACAGTCATGCAATGGGTGTTCCGCAAAGGAAGGATTGTTAATGGAACTGGGAAGCTGCTGCTCCAGTTGTTGCTGCTGTTGTTAATATAAAAAGACGCCTGCAGAGATTTTAGTTCCCTGCAAGCATTTTTGATGTTAACAGAGCATAAATGAGTCTTTTATGAGTCGCGCACTGATCGAAAATAGTCATATTATGCGCTCATTTTCTGATCATAAATGACTCCCCCGTCGGGAGAAAATGGTACCCTAGCCGCAACTCTTCCTGATGAGTCGCTTATGACTCGTCTTTTTAATCATTTATGACTCTTTTTCGAGTCATAATTTAATCATATGTTTTTTGTATTCTCAACCAATCATATTTTGAGCATATAGAAGTGTCATTTATAAGTCTTCTTTCGATAGCTCATAAGATGAATCATTTTGTAATCATCAAGGCGACTCAGAAAAGACTCCTCAAGACGATTTCTGTTAAAATAGTCTTCCAAATGCTTGCAGGAATTGTTAAGCGTAAACTCCGATTCGCACAGCTTCGCTGCGTGGCTAATTGGTTCACTAATCAACAGCTGTTAAATTGCAGATGCAGCTAAACGAGAGAGCGCGCTGTAAAATCGACTGTTAAGCTGCAGCTACAACTGTTACTCATGTCAAAGAGGGTTTGTAACACGATTGAGTAACACTAGGTTATGCAAAGCTGTCTGTTAAGTTAACAGTGAAACGTCACAGGGGGTCTGACGCGCTTAAGTTTGTATGAAAATTAGTCAATCTTGGCACTGTTAACTATCTTAAAACTAGTAGACTAAATTAAGGCGATTCAAGTTGCAAATTATGAGTTCTATATAGATTCATGAATCTGACAATATAAGGGTTTTTGAAAATTTTGTATTCTAAGCCGTTTTCTAGACAGTTATTGCTGAAGGTAATTCGATTAACCGCCAATATCTTCGTCTTATATAACTTAAACTTTATTTTAAATTACTTTTTATTACAAAAGTAACTAGTATTAACATATACTAATCGTTTTCCATCAATCCACATCATTATATCTATCATCATCATCATCATCATATTAGAAATTTGTTGGCCAAAGATTAGGTGCGGCATTGTTAGCTTCTACAAAGATTTCTGATGGCTTGTTCAGCCAGATTATCTATTTCTGTATGTTTGACTACTTATACTCTCAGTCCTTTTTGGGTTTCTTAATTAATACATACATTTTATTTCGGTCTTTGGGCTTTTTTTCTTGACATGGAAGCAGGTGTGAGCAGCAGCTTACCTGATATGACTTCGACATGTACTCTATTTGAATATTGAATTATATTGATATTTATGAACAATACTAATGGCGAAAATTAAAAAAATCATGCGTTTTGGTCATTTTTTCGGACGTAGTACCCATTTAGGAAGTGCTTTTGCTGCTGCCAAAAGGCCTCACAGTTTCTTCCATTATCTAATAAGTTTTCGTATTTTAAGTAAATAAAAGTGAGGATTGATCATGATTATGGTTCTTACTATTCGAATTCGTTGCAAAATAACTTATTTTGGTTACTTATGAGCACTTGGAGGATCCTTGCCTCAGTGACCGCCAAGTTTCCAATTGAATAACAGAGCACACTTAGGACCCTGTGACGTCACAGGGGGTCTGTTAGTTAACATCAAAAGTAACGGAACTGCTCTTTGCGTAACCTACAGAGTATTTTAACAGTGGGTTTGTAAAGAAAGACGTTAGCTCTGTAAGCTCTTGTAATTACTGTTAATTTGCAGCTGCAACACTGTTAAGCTCTATAGAAACAGAATTTTCAAGACATCCTTTAAGCTCACATTTGCTACATTCGGCTCACCATATATATTTCTCTATAACCCATTATCCAAATAAAAAAGAACTCTGTACGTTTTCGTTTTCCTTTAAGCCTAGTGTTATACATTTATTTTATACAGTTTACCTAGAAAATGTATAATTTGTTATATTGTGTATACATAATATGCATAATTAAAGACAAGTCGAACTTTGACATACTTTCAACTATTTTATACAATCGTAATTTAATATATACGAATACATTTCAAGGTCAACAATGTAAAGTTTTCATATATTGTATTTCATATAAAGAGGAAAAATAATAACTGAACTAAAATTCACACAGTCCTTTAAGCTGGCACACACAATTTAATGCCAAAAATTCAATTTAAAGATCACATTACTAGCTAATATTTTATATGCACTATATATGTGTATATATATATATATGCTAAATGAACTAGAATCTATAAGCTAAATATCATTTATTTTGTTGAATGCTCTAACACTATATGAATTTAGTCACGAAATATAACTTGGCCGTGAACGGCATAATTTAGATCGACTGATTTTGCACTTTGCATTTTGCAATTTTGTTAGTATGCTAAGCCGTCTTATCAACTACGTGAAACAATTCAACTAATGGGAGGCGAGAGTCCTGGGTCGGCTAAACATGAGTGCTTGTGCCTAAATGTATTATTATATTATGTTAGATGTTGCTAGATGAATTACTGAAGTCTATCGGGGCAGCGTAGTTGGGGGATGTGTTCATTGAACGACAGCCGAGCGCTTATCACGGTTCTTGCCACGCGTTATGGAGCGTGCCTTGAAGGCGGCGGCATTCACCAGATGCTGCAAAGAGATAAGAGAATATATATTATAACAAAGCAGAGAATATTTTTATTATTTCTCTTTAGACTTACGCGCTCGAGCTTGGACTGTTTAACTTTGGCATTGCCATTGATGCCGACATTGTTGGGACGTGGACCCAGTTGGAAAATATCGCGTATGAATTCATTCTCCTGCAGATGCGAGGTCATGCCGGGACCCATAACGGCGCACAGGGCTGAGTACTGATGGTGTATGGACCAGGCATCCAGGGTAAGAGAATCATGTCCAAAGCGTATATTAATCTCAGGCGAAATATCCTCCTGTAAAATAACAAATTGAAATTTTTAGTGAGCGTCGATAGATATTTCACCCGATAAAATGTTTAGGTTATGGAAAATGTCCCCTAAAGTTACTAAAACTAGTTTTACTTTTCCTTAAGGAACACTAAATTCCAAAATCAGAAAAAAAAATTAATTTTTTAAAAAATTTGAAAATTACAAAAAAAAATAAATCTTTTATCAGGCCTTCAAAATGATGATCTCAACATATCAACATGACTATGTGACGCCAAATTCCAAGCGTTACGAGTTTATGAGCCACCTCAAGGCCAACGATGGCCTGGGTGGGGGAAAGATTATTGAATGCGAATGCATAGCGGATGACAAGATTAAGGCGCATCCGGATGCGGTCAAGAATTGTGCGGGCGTCGAGTGGACGGGCATAGCGCCGATGGGTCGATTGATTAATCCACGCTTGATACCCGCCGAATTGCCACAGGATCAAATGGATCAGATGGCAATGTCGCCAGAAAGCGATTGCTTGAAGCTGCAGCCAAATCGGTTTTTGAAAATCCTGCGCAACGTTTACCCCGATTTGTATGAGCGCCTTAAGCTAATGCCCAAAGGCGAATTGGGTCGAAGACTCGAAACGAATCGCATGTATACGACCTATCAAATCGACTACTGTGACGTCAAGGAGTATCCCGAGGGCATCTACGAGAGCTTGAAGCCCAACGATGAGGCATCGAAGATCAAGTCGGACAAACTAATGACGGATAAGGCGCCGTGCTCCGAATTCCGTTCGGATGTGATGAAACAGTTAGAACGTGAAAATTCCACCGGCTACGAGGTGAAGGCCGATGAATGCGAGCAGGCATATAAACCATTCCAGGCCACATTCTCGGACTCCTCGCAATTTGTGAACTCTGGCAATGACTCGCATTGGAAGACCGCATCCAGTACGTTCAGCAAGACGCCCAACTTTACGGAATACATGGACTCGATCAGTCGCAACGGTTGCATCATAATGCGCAACAAGCTGCACGATCATTCCAAATGCTTGGCGAACCATTGCAGGCACGAGATTCGGTTCAATTGCACCGACATGAAGCCTTAAGCTTGTTCTCTTATATTTCTTTGTTCCCATACACTCAGTCTATCTGTACTCTTATATCATTTCATATGTGCAAATTACAAGTGTCCAAATAAACTGAAAAAAAAAAAAGATTATCGAAAATTGATTATTGATGGAATTACCTCCAGATAGCGCAGCACATCTCGGAAGGTGGCACGCTGAGCCTTGCGATCGCGCTTGGCACGATATTTGTGCGAATCGGTGGCCAGCTGCTTGACAGCGTCGCACAGCTCGCTGATGTCCTCCTCCAGGAAGTTCTCATCATGGGAACGGCCCGATTCCAGAATCAAGGCGATCGTCTCGCCGGCAGCCATGCGTACATCCAAATGAGGTGATTGCAATAGACCCAAGAACTTTTTGATAGACCTGCAAGGGCAAACAATTAATAAGAGTTTTGCTATTTAGCATTCTGCTCAATGACTTACGGAAATTTGTGTTGTCCAGTGGTCATCAAGGAAACGAAATCGCCGCTGGGCACTAGAGTCAGCAGCAAACCCCAGGCAGATAGAGCCTCAGCATGCAGAGTGCCTGCCTCGGCAGTGACTGAGATGGGAGTCTTGTCATCGCCGCGCAAATAGCTGCCGGCAAAAATGGTCTCGAAGAACTGCATCAATTGTACCAGTTCTCCGATATCCTCACAGTCCAAGAAGTTGAGCAAACCCAGGGCGGCGCAGCACTTGGCGCGTGCATCAAAGTTCACAGACTTATCCTGCACGGTTGTCAACAGGAACTGATTCATTGCCTTTGACATGCCTTCCTCGCCGCCCAATTGCAGCACCAGAAGCGGGGCCAAACGTGCACCCCACACCTGCTCTTGACCCTTGCCGCGACGTACGCTCTTCTCCACAAAGTCCATCAGTGTCATTTTGCGATCCTCCACAAAGTCGGGCATATAGCGATGCATCAGTAGCTCACAGATGGCCTGCAAGGCCTGAATGCGTGTCTGAGCCGATTTCTCGGTGGCCTGCTCCAAAGCCTTTTCGAATTTCTCCTCGAAACGCTCATTGGCCAGATCTTCGGCAGCCTCTGAAGAGGCGGCCTCCGAGATATGCGAATAAACGCTCACATTGTCAAAGGACTCGTCCTCGGAGTTCGAGTCATTGATGCGGCCTGAAATGAAAAATAAAAGAAATTTAGATTAAAATGCTGTTTAAAAATTGCTACGCTTGTGACTGCTAGTTAAGGTACTTATATTAATTAATACAATTCAGTCTTGGCACTTAAAAATAAACGAAAATGATTTGCATTAAAGAGCTAATTCAAATAAAGCAAAATGGTATGGCTGCCAGTTGGACTACTCATGTTAATTAACATAACAGAAATTAAGTGTTGGCAGATCTTTTTAAACTGAATTAATTTAAACTGCTTCTGTAGTTAAAAATAAAATAAATAAAACTGATTACTGAAACCTAGATTATGCATATTAAACTGTGAATCTAAATTGATATTTGTTTGATAAAAATATATTTAATTTTCATTAAAAGCTGCTTAAACTAAGCAAAATGTTATGGCTGATACTATTTATGTTAACTATTTGAGTCTTTGAACTATTTATGTTAATTAACATAACATCAATTAATTCTTGGCAGATCAAGCTTAAACTCTAAACTGCACTGCTGTATGCTTTTAATATAATTTAACATAACATCGATCAATGCAATGCAAGTTAACATTATCAATGAAACCTATGTTTAAATTATTAAACTCCTAATCTCACCATAAATTAATATTTTTGTATGACAGTGGCAGGCAAACTGTTAGATGACGTCATTCACTGTTAAACTTGCTTATTGCTGCTCAAACTGTTCACAAATTTATTTCTTGTGAAATGATTCAAGCTACAATTCACACCCACACATACAAATACATCTGCATATATGTATGTATGTATATGTCTATATAAATTTCTACGATAATTTTCCGCTTGGCAGCGATAATTTTAGGCATGAGTGTATGTGTGCGTGTGGGCTATAAATAAATTTGTATGCACAAATGTATATAATAAATATATATTATACATATGCGTAATTCGCATAACGAAAGTAATTGAATGTCCATTGGTATTTCTTTGCTACGTTTTTAGGGCACTTGTGTGACCTTCATATGAAAATGTTGTGCAACAAGTTTTACCGCTTGTTGTTGCTCAACTTTCTATGCACACACACGTACATACATATGTATATTCAAACAATTTTCATTTACCAGCTGTGTATTGAATGAGGACAAGGTAATTTCCGGCATTGAATTTTCATTTGCTCGCTCTTGTAGCAGG
The DNA here is from genome assembly GCA_030914345.1 of Drosophila koepferae. Lineage (NCBI taxonomy): Eukaryota > Metazoa > Arthropoda > Insecta > Diptera > Drosophilidae > Drosophila > Drosophila koepferae. The sequence goes on along the minus strand of JAUESR010000198.1, from coordinate 625,432 downwards.
TATATACACATACACACATACAATACAATGCATGTTATATGTTTGTATACATCTGTATATACATAGATTGACAGCATTGTTGTTTGTCTTGCAATCGCAACAACAACTGGAAACAGCTGTTGGAGAAGCAAAACTTTGTTTGAAAGTTGTTTGGTTGGTTAGATTCTAGAGCTTTGATTGAGAGTTTTTTATGATCAATTTTTAAATGATCAATTTCCTTAAACAAAACATGAATTTACAAATTAAATAAATAAATAAAATGTTTCCAGTGCTTAATCTCAATAAAAGCTTTTTGCTTTAACAATTATTTAATATTTATTTTAAATAGCATCGTTTAATACTATGTATGTATGTTGATGTGTTTGCATGTCATTACAAGCTGAATTTCTAATGAAATATACAGGCAAAGGTATACAAACACATACACATTCAAATGTATATAAGACTGTGTTTTTCTTTGTCTATTTCTTGATAAGCTGGCATTGAGCATTCACACTTAAATTGTGTGAACATACCCTGAACTTGTTACATTATGCATGGTATATCAAATACTATTGAAATGTTTACAAAAGATGCACAAAAATGTACAAAATGCAATAATTATTTGTTAAATGTAAATAAAATGTAAACTTCTACCTGCCCTGTCCCTACATAACATATCCCCACCAAATCTAAATATTTTTGCACATTTAAAAATTCCCCTCACAGGGTATTCACATAGTCAAACATATGACACAACAGTTTTTATTTTATTATGTCTTTTCCTTTAGCTTGATTCACCAGCTGAGCGCGTGCAAAGCTTTTTTGCTTTTGCCAGCGCAGCAACAATATACTACATAGTATATTTATTTCGATGATTGCCAAACAGGTTGGAGACTAAAGCTCTTGAAGCCAACGAAATGTGAATATTTCATGCTATTCAAACATTGCATGTGCTGCATGAGTAATGGCTCTGTGTGAAAGGTCAACATACAAATTTTCTATGGGTAGCACCTGTAAAAATTTCGCAGTACTTTTTTCCCACACTGTCCCATGACCCATGCTTTAGCTTTGTGACTCACCTTTGCCTGCTGCTTTCTTATTGCGTCGTGACATATTGATGCTGTTGTTGTTGTTGTTGTTACGATGTTCGCTAGAACCGGGAATTTTGTGTTTGGCTTTGTTTTCGCTCTTCTTGACTACGGTCGTTGTTGTTGTTGTTCTTGTTGTTGCACGCACACACACAGAAGTAGTATATCCAATGGACAGTGTCCTTTAGAACGCGCGAGCGAGCGAGCGTGAGAGTCTACACAAAAATGTCTACACACACGAGTTTGGCGGCAACTATTGGCGGCACTTGCACGTGTTCTCTGCTTTTATTGATTTTCTATGTGTTATGGGCGTTCAGGAATTTAGGTTAGAATTTTTGTTTGTGATTGAATGAGGCGAGAGTTCTTTTTATTTTATTTGCTTTGCTTATATTGCAAGTCTTTTAATCAAGACGCAGCTATGCAAAAGCTTTTATGTTTCCAATATTGTCTTTGTTGCTTCGCCTGCTGTTGCCGTTTGTTGCACAACACGCGTTTGGAAATGTTGAGAACTTTTACTGAACTGAATGATGTTGATTTGAACGCGCGTTTTATATTTATACACTGGTGCTGGCGTTGCTGCTGGTGGTGCTTCTGATTATAAAAATGTTTGCCGTTGCTTTGTGTTGACACAAATTTCATGTTTAATTGCAATTTAATTTTCTTTAGTAACTTCCTTGGCCTTGAGACTGACTAACTGTGTCTGTGTCTATGACGTCGACAGCGCCGCCTTTTTCCGAGGGTGTTAATCGAGAGTTGTGAAATTGTTTGCTCACCGTTTGTGGCTTCGCCTTCTATTGACTGTTGTGTTCAATATGCACGCATGCACAGCTTTTGGTTTGATTAGTGTAGCTTTTGGCAAAAGCTCTACGTTGTAGATGACTTGTTAAAATAATGCAAATAATTAAGCACTTTTCGTATTGCTGAAGTTGACGAAATTATAATGACACATTCGGTCCAGTGTTGAAAAGTGATTGAAGTTTGATATCGCAAATTGCTTATCGAATTTATAAGATGGCACAGCCTCGCAATTTGGCGCACCTGCGCACACTGTGGCGAAATTAAAAATACATTTAGTCATCAAAATTAAGTGGAATTCCACATAATAAAATTATTGAAATTTGCAAAATATTTTTCTGACTCGATTCTGATTGTTTCGTAACTAAAAATTAGTATATTTTGAAGTAAAGTATACACATAGAAAATCCGGGTTGATATTCGAGAGTATCGAATCAGCTGTTTGATAAAAATGGGCGCCAAGTAGAAATGCAATTAAATTATAAATAAACAACAAAGTTAAAATTTTTTTTTTGTTTTCAACAAAATAAAAAAGGAATATAAATTAATGAAAGGTAATTATTATATTGTAAATTTTTGCGCTGTGAGTATGGGATTTGTTATCGATAATCTAATAAAAAGCAATGTAGACAACAAAACCATCTGAAGGCCTTATTAATGTTAGATATTTTTATAGAAAGAAATATTGTTATTTAAAAGGAAACTTTTATAAGAAGGTAAAACAGTTAATAAAAAATGATAAGGAATACAAGATTAAATTCTAATATGTTCTTATGGCCAATTTTTTCTTATTATTGTTTTGTTGTTATCCAGTGTAAATCAAATGGAAATCAAATACTGATCAATAAATAGAAAGCTTAATTCAATTGATTGATCTGTGAGCAAATTATATTTTAAGCGATTCCCAAAATTATAATCAGCTTTCTGTCATTGAATTTTGAAAATGCAGTTCAATTGAATCTATTGCAAGAGCACCCAGTATTTGGAATCGATATCGACAAATACCATTTCAATAGAAATAATCGCAACTCTCAATAGATATCGATATGTGGTCCCACACACACAATCATTGGCTATAGTATGTTTATTTTTATTGCAAAACGCATTTAAAAACAAGTAGCAAACCGTCGCTGGCTGCTTCATCGTTCGCATAAACAACTCGCACTACATGCTGATAAGTAGTCCATTATCAGAAATGTTCGTTTGCTTGTACAAATACAGAAGCAGCAGCAGCAGCAATAATAATATACTGCATTGAACTTCGACTCGAACAGAACACGAACTTTGTCACTTCTATACAAACACACGAACACATACGCAACACACACATACACACACACACACACGCACAAACGTATGCAGTCGAAAGCGTCAGTCGTCGATGTGGATGTGAATCAATAACCAAATTCCAGCGACAACAACAACAACAGCAGCAGCAACAACGACGACGACGACGACAACAACAGCAATCTGGATAGATATTTACAGCGTTAGTTTTTGGCTGTCTGCACTTGCACAAGTTAATTAGGTAATTTGTAAGCTGCTTGCGACAGAATCAGCGCCATTCACTCAAAATACAAACGAACAGCTCCGATAGGCGATTATCGATGAACCTTAACCATCTATATCTATATCTATATCTAATCTATAATTTATGTCCAACTCAATTACAATTTAATTTTCAATATTATAGGTATTTTGAGTTGAGCGTTCATCATGGCCAGCATTGAGGAACGTTTCCAGGCGGCGGTCAATGTGATCAAGGGACTGCCCAAGAATGGACCCTATCAGCCCAGTATGAGCATGATGCTCAAGTTCTATGGCCTGTTCAAACAGGCATCGGAGGGCGATTGTTCGCCCAAGAAACCGGCATTCTGGGATGTGGTTGGACGTGCCAAATGGGATGCCTGGAATAGCAATAGACATCTGAGCAAGGAGCAGGCGATGCAGCGCTATGTGGAAAGTCTGCAGGAGATAATTGAGACAATGTCGTTTACAGAGAATGTGCAAAACTTTGTGGGCAGCCTGGACGGGCTGAGCAACATCAATCTGGACGAGCTGGATTTGGTGTCGCCTGGCATGCGTGAACTAGCCGAATCACATCCCGATTCGCCGTTCCATTCACGCACAAACAGTCCGCAACATGGCAACAGTGCGAATGGTATTGAAACTGGGGCCACGCCCCCACCTCCAACTGCCACGTCCACAGAGACCTTAACCAATGGCCATGTAACGCCACCACTGACCAATGGCTTTGTGAGCACCAAGGCAACCAATGGCTACTCGATGCACGACGTGAGCAACAGCAACAATTACACAAACAACAGCAGTGTGGCCATTGTGGAGCCATCGGACGACGAATACGACGATCCCTATGAAACAATGCTGCCCCAGGAATTAACTCAAGCCATTACGCACAACACGGATCTACTGCAGCAAATCCAGAATACCGTTGCAAGCATGAACAGTGACATGGCTGCAGTACAGCAGCGTGTGCGGAGCGTGGAGCAAACGTTGCTGGAGCTGCGCAACGGCCAGAAGCAGCTGGCGAAGAGCGGACGACGACAGCCAGCTTGGTGGCCATTCAAGGATATATCACCCCTATGGTTTGCAATGCTGGTGCTCTGGCCATTCCTGGTGCGACGACTGGCGCGAATGGTGGAGAGCAAACGCCGCTGACGGCACAATTAGACTAGCTAAATTGGTATGGTAGTTAAATTGTAAGTAATCCACTATAATTAACTAAAGATCTGCATGGCTGCACTCAGAACAGACGTCAAATCTGAATGCATTCGAATTTAAATGGAGTCGAGTTGAGTTGAGTGAGTCAGGGATACGTATTCTCTGTATGCTGAATGCTCACTGCATTCAGTCAAATGAGTGGGAATAAATGGAGCATGAAAGGGAATATAAAGTTAATCAATTCGTAGTTGAGTTCGAAAATCGAAATTCGAACTTCGAATGAAGTCAAATGCTAAGCCAAAGGGAAAGAACTATGAGTGAATGAGTACGCTCGCTTAGGACTCTCCCGTACAGTATTCAATGGAATTTGGATATAATATTGCGCTTGAATGTTCCTATATTCTAAAGCCCAATTGAACATGGGAAATCAGCTTATAAAGAAAATGTATATAGCACGCATAAGGAGACGTGTCTGATCCCATAAAGTAAATATATTGTTGATCAGTGTGAAGAGCTGAGTCAATTTGTGTGAAGGCGTCGAACTCAGAACCTATGATAACTAAAGACTTCAAATTTTTTGATCACCCCTGTAAAGAACGCGCACAATGGATTAATTAACAAACAAAAATCTATAAATATCTTATCAATGTCATCGTTTGAAACCCCTTTAAAAATTCGGATATAAAATTAAAGAAAGTAGGCCTTTAGACCTGGATTTTTAGAGCATCCAAATTATACATTCAAATTTGTATACACATTTTATTGATATTCTATTTTGTATACCATTTGACTTTATTTGGATCATATTACTTTATTTCTTATGCGTGTCTTGTATACCATGAAATACATTCATATAATGAATACTATTCATTCATTTGAATATTCTTTGCATTTTAAATTTTAGATATCGCGACACCTTCGCCCTAAATTTCAGAAAAACAAATCTTGTTCCAAATGCTAGTGACTTGGGCTTTGGCAAATACACGTACAGTGGACCCTCGGTTAACAAGCGCGTTAGATAACGAATATTTCGCATAACAAGCACTTTTTTTTAAATAATAAAAAATAAGTTTCGCTTAACAAACAATGTTTCACATAACGACAAACAAAATATTTTAAAACATTATTGTATGCAAAATTTGTTTATTAATTTTATTATTTAGTGCTGTCCATTAACCGTTTTAGCATTTTTTTTGGCAGTGGTTTTGGTTGACGAACACTTCTCTTACTACTGTGTACTGGATCGTTAACCGACGGTCCACTGTATTTGAATATTATTATCGTGTGCTGAAAGTTAGATTATGAGAATTCATCTGTAAGAAAATAAAAAGTATAAAAATAAGTTCCCATACTTGGGCTTTTTGCAAATAGTATTATTATGTTTTGAAAATGTGATTTAGAAAGCACATCTATAAGAAAAGCTTTCCAACATAATAAGTTCTCATACTTGTTCTTCGGCGAATATACGATTTTGAATGTTATTATCATGTTCTGAAAGTTTGATTTTGAGAGCTCGCCTATAAGAGAAGCTATTCAATAAATAATCTCCCATAGTGAAGCCTCAACTGAGACGCTCGACTGAAGTCTCGACTGCGCAGTCATGCTACCGAATAGGTACTCCAATTCATACTCACTCAATTCATTGTTCAATCAACTCACTTCAATTCGACTGCATTCAGTTTAACATTTGTTTAGAGTAAAGTAATGCAGAAATTTTATAAGTATAATTCCTACTCATTTATTCATATTTTCCATTCACTTGCAGATTACTCACGGTTATGGGCACGAGCTTTGTGTGGCTTTAATTTTTTCTCGAATGCTTTGCAATTTCCCTGTACAGAGTTGGCCTTGTATTTAGTTTCTTAAGGTTTATCCAGTTGCAATATGTATATTTTATATATTATTATTATTATTGTGTAATACGTGTTAGTCGCATCTAAGCTATTAGTGGCACATTCCTCCAACCACCCACCCGGACCTGCAGCCAAGCCCCCGAAATTCCTCCCATCAACATTTTTTGTTAGTTTTTAAGCGAAAAGTTTTTGATTTTCTACATTTTGCCCAGGCTGGGCGCGCTTTTGCCTTGGCCCAAATAGCGTTGCCTCTTCGAGAATGTGGCAAATGGTTGTAAAAAAAAGAAGAAAATAAATAAGCGTACAATCTGATTTGTTGTTAATTATAATTTTTGTAATAAAATCATGTAAAATGCTAATTATCACAATTTACGACTGTTTTTTTGTTTTTGGGAATATATTCCTTAGTTCTCTGGCTGTGGCGTAATGCGCAAATAGTTCTTGCCCGAAGGCACTTGGATCGTTTCAATGCCCTTCGGGAATAGGATGGGCACATCCCCAGCCTGAACGGAGGGAAGCACCATGCACTGGCCGCCCTGTTTCCAATCGGCGGGCGTGGCCACGCTCTTTTTCTGTGTCAGTTTCAGCGAATCGATAACACGCAGAATTTCACTACAAATGAATATAGATAAATAAATGAATATTCAAATTTAAAATTCCCAATAAAACCCACTCGAAATTCCGACCCGTTGTAGCTGGATATAGAATGGAAAGACGAAGCTTCTTCGTGTCGTCAATGATAAAGACGGCGCGACAGGTGAGCGGTTTGCCCTGGACGCTCAGCTCATCCTTGTCCAGCATATTCAGCTTGACGGCCAATTGACGCTTACTATCCGCTATGATGGGATACTCAAAACTGGACAACTCTGAAAAATATTAACTTCAATATGCAGCAGTTAAACAAATTAAAGCTCAACTCACTGGCATAGCTCTTAATGTCCTCAACCCAGGCGTTGTGCGATGCTGCCGAATCACAGGACAATGCAATTGGCTTAACGCCCCGCCTCAGAAACTCCGGCAATAGCTGGGCAACGCGTGCCAGCTCTGTGGTGCAAACGGGCGTAAAATCCGCCGGGTGCGAGAAGAGTATGGCCCAGCTATCGGCCATCCATTTGTAGAAGTCGATGGGACCCATATTAGTCAGCGCTTCGAAATTGGGAAACTGATCGCCAATATTTAATGCTTTGTTCGACATCTTGAAATAAAAAAGCCAAATTAACACGAACGAAAAAAGTGAATTGAAAACGCAGTTGGAGCTGTCAAAGGTTCGATAGACAAACTATCAAATTGAATAATGAAACAAACGGGCTTTCAAACTATCGATAGCACTGCTTATATCGATAGTAGCAATCGTGTCTACCATTGGATTTCTTATCAAGTAAAAGTAAAATAAACAATTTTACTTAATAATACACGAAAAAAAAAAACATAATATACTTACGTAGACAACAAAACGAGCAACATTTCTGATCTAAGCATCAGCGGCAGCCAAATGCAGCCGCCGCCACCGCCTCCAAGCGGCACCGAGCCCTTTCGCATCACAACAAATGCACCGCAAATGCTCGATGCGAACTTAACGCCAGGACGACGAAAGCTTCAGAAGTGGCTGGGACGTGTCCTGCGCATCGTTATAACCGATGGCCGTGTGCTGGTTGGCTTTTTCAATTGCACGGATCGCGATGCGAACATTGTGCTCTCCATGTGCGCCGAGTATCTGGTGGAGGGACAAGAACCTCGATTGCTAGGCAACGTAATGGTGGCCAAGAAGCATATCGTCTCCCTGAACATCGACGAGCCGCGGACATCGACAATTCTTTAAGCAATTCATACAAATAGTGTAACCCATGCAATACTACTCTTATGTGTCTACAGTGCGCCAGGAAAGTTAACCTCTCTTGCACACACTTCTCATAAGTTGTAGCTAAGTCAGATTTAGAACAAACAAAAACCCAAATGTTGGATATACACTTAGCAACAAATTTAAATTTTCTATAAATGATTAGTCAGCAGGCACAACGTTTTTAATTAAAAATATACAACAAAAATTAATTTATTATGCAAAAGTACATAACATTTGTAAATCTGATGTAACTATTTATATATTTGATACAAAAACATTATGAAATATATGTTAATTTAAAATAATTGAACATTATTAATTTATTTTAAATATATATGGTAGATACTTATTTGATGCACTGTATTATCTCGTACTTTGCTTGTTTGCAACGGTGAATCGCGGAACATTGCGTTGCCAACTACATATTTGAAGCCTATTTAGGCTAATATATTATTTCTCTAAAAATATATAAATTAAATTTTAATATGTCCTAAATATGGTCATATAACTGATAAATTTTAAGCAAAATAATTCTGTTCATCTCTTTCTACAGGAATTTAATTTTTATTTTTAAACACAGTTGCGAATCAGCTGCGCCTGCGGTATTTTTATTTCTGTTGGGTCTTTTTTAGCACATTTCGCGAGCTCCGCCACTTACAAAGCGACAACTAAATTGTTGAAAAAGGCATTAATAATGTCAACACAGCAGTAGAGCAATTAATTGCTAAAAATCAACACTCAGTTGAGCACCAATCAGCGATGGATTTCACGACCTTCGTTAAGCCTTCAAACGGCGGCGCCAACGAAAGCGACGACACAAGTAAATTACAATTTTGGAAGCATGTGAAATACATTGAGAATCATGGAAAGCAAGAGGATGACTACGAATACTGCATGACCGAATTCCTGCGCATGTCTGGCATCTTTTGGGGCGTCACTGCGCTGGATATAATGGGCGAGCTGGATCGGCTCGATCGCCAGTCCATCATTGAGTTCGTCAAGCGCTGCCAATGCCCGGTCAGCGGCGGCTTTGCGCCCTGCGAGGGTCACGATCCCCATATGCTGTACACGCTGTCCGCCATTCAGGTGCTGGCCACCTACGATGCACTGGACGTGATCGATTGTGATGCCGTGGTGCGTTTCGTTGTCAGTCTGCAGCAGCCCGACGGCAGCTTCTTTGGCGACAAATGGGGTGAGGTAGACAATAGGTTTGGTTTCTGTGCGGTGGCCACGTTGACGCTGCTCAAGCGCATGGAACAGACCATCGATGTTGAGAAGGCGGTCAAGTTTGTCATGTCGTGCTGCAATCAGACGGATGGGGGCTTCGGCTCCAAGCCAGGCGCTGAGTCACATGCGGGTGAGTCACAGCAAGACATAGCTATCCCAATGATGTATCATAGTCCGTAATTATTTACAGGACTCATCTATTGCTGCGTGGGCTTTCTATCGCTCACCCATCGGCTGCATCTCCTCGACGTCGACAAGCTGGGCTGGTGGCTCTGCGAGCGACAGTTGCCCTCGGGCGGCCTGAACGGTCGTCCCGAGAAGCTGCCCGATGTCTGCTACTCCTGGTGGGTGCTCTCATCGTTGACGATTTTGGGGCGCTTGCATTGGATTAGCTCTGAGAAGCTGCAGCAGTTTATACTCTCGTGCCAGGATACAGAGACGGGCGGCTTCTCGGATCGCACGGGCAATATGCCCGACATATTCCACACGCTCTTCGGAATTGGTGGCCTCTCCCTGCTGGGCCATCCCGGCCTGAAGGCCATCAATCCAACGCTCTGCATGCCGCAATACATCATTGACCGGCTGGGCATTCAGCCGCAAGTGCTGAATCAGGCATGAAGCTCAGCAAAAACCTGATGATATTAAGACAAAAATTATAGCCAATGTTAAATGATTAATTTATAGAACCGATACCTTAAAGAGCCCAAAAATTTAAGTTTAAACAATGTCTAAAGTTCATTACTATGTTAGCTACACTTTACTTCTTTCAGCAATTTGCCGCTTGTTATGCATTTTTATATATATTTCATATATATATATATATATATATATATATATATTTATGTTCTATTATTTTTCCATTTTTTATGATAAGCAAGCCGTGTAAGCATCTTTTTATATTTGTAATATAATAGAGTATAAAGTTAATAAAAGACACTATTTTTATTATAGCATGCAAAAGATCGAAGAGCATTTAAGGACTCTTAGAAATCCTGAAGAGGAAAATTCGTAGCTTAAAAAAAAAAAAACAAATCTGCTTTTAATTAATTTTCCAATTTGACAAGCGACAATCTAATGAAATTTTATACAAGTTTTGAAACTTCATAGATTTAACAAATTTATTTTATATAGCAAACAAAATTCTAAAAAACGGTTTTTAATATTTACAAATCATATATCAAATATTTTTATTTTCAAATTTAACAAATTATTATTTTAGACCCTAACAAAAATTGAAAAAAAATTAAAAATAATTGAAAATTTGCAGAATTAAAAATTCTATTTAATTTTTAAGTTTCTAAAATTTTTGTTTTATTGCAGCACGAGAAAATCTAAAAGAAAAACTTTAAAAAAATCTCAAATTTCCATTTTTACCTTTCAAAAATGTATTTTCTTTTACAGGAAGAGAAATTCGAAAGAATATTAGATTTATATTTATTTATTTTTAATTCAGTTGAAAAAAAAACTACTTAAATTTAATTTTCCAATTTAACAAATTTTTTATTTTTTCTTTTTGCAAAAATAAACTAATATTATTTATATGACTTGCATAATTTCCAATTCATTTAAATATGTAAACAATTCTATAAATTAGATATGCATGCAGATATATATATAGATATATAGTATGTACATATAAAGGTATGTATTTGAGTCTAGAAACTAGGAGGGTGTTACGAGTTTATCGCAGCGTAGTTTAGTTACAAACAAAGTGAAGAAATTGATAAAACTGGACAGAAACAAAGTCAAGTGCGACCGCTACACAAGAATTAGATCTAAATGAATTTGCGCTTTCAATTGAAGGCAATTGAAATGAATTCAGAGCGCATAAATATTTTAACTGGCTAGCAGATACATATATATATAGAGACTATATAGTTGAGTAAATGTCCGAGTGTATGTGTGTGTGTAGTATACTTCGATGCACGTCTAAGGCACTCCATAAACAATTTCAGATATACATATGTATATATATATCTACTGACTAAGTGAAGAAGAGAACTAGGAATTATTGAATTTCTCGTCGCTAGTTAAGACATTATAGGCACAGCCCAAGGCCCAAGAGATTTCATGGCCATCGATCTTCTTGTAGAGCTAAAAGAAGAGAAATATATGAATATATATATTTGTTTATATATAAGTTAATTCTTGATCAGTCTACCTTCACTTTCTTGCCATCGTTTAGGCCAAATCCTTCGCGCAACAGCACCGATATGAAGGTCAGATCGAAGCACATGAAGGGCTGCTCATCGTTGGGTATGGCACAGATCTCTTGAGCTTTCTTGCGATAGGCTTCTACGGTTGTCTCGCCACCGGCTGTTGGATCCACCAGACCCGATTCAATGGCGCGCTCAAAGTAGTAGCTAAATGCTGCCACCGCATGCTGTTTGAGCGTAAAGGGTTTTGGCTTGACCAACGGCATAACCTTGCTCTTGATCAGCTCCAGGCAGGCCTCGAATTCAACCACTGGCATCTCAGCACTGGATTTGCTGTTCTCCTTGCCGCTCACTTGGTATTTGACATTGCCATAGATCCAGGTGCGATTGGCTATGATGGGATTGACACAGACGCTCTCGACGTACGTCTCCTCGGCGCTATAGCCATTGGTGAAGACGGCATGTCGGGCAGCCATGAGACCCAGTCCGAGATAGCTGTGCGTGAAGACATTGATCTTTTTGTTGGAGGTGATCACCTCGTGCATGTACTTGTCGTACACCGGGACCTGCTCGGGATCTGTGGGCGAGAAGGTGACCTGCGTGCTGCCGCCGCCTAGATCCAGGGCGGCTGCCTGATTCGTCTTGGACAGGCGACCGAGTAGGAAATTTACAGTGAACCAGCTGAAGATGCCCTCGTCCGTGCCATCCATAATCTCCACTGCATCGATGTCCACACTGAACTCCGACTTGGCGAACAAATTTCGCACAGCATTCAACAGATTTTCAGCCTTGCTCTGGGGCAGCAGCCGCAATCCAGCCGTTGCCTTCAACACCAGTGGCGTGGACGACCAATGCTCCTTGGGTATGAAGGCACGTGCCTCGTCCAGCAGCAGCTTGATCGAGTGAGCACCCTCATCGGGTTTATCTGCAAACGAGCTGAGGCCCGGCTTGCGCTCCTTGAACAGCTCATCGTAGAGCACCAATTTGTTGTCAATGAAGCTGCGATTGAATTTATAAGCCAGGACACGGCTGCCCGTCGAGCCGGCATCTATGATGGCCGCATACTGAACCTTGCTGTAGCCCAGCTTGGAGGCGAGACGTGCCAGATATGGACTCGCATTATCAGAGGCAATACCTGCACCAGATGGCGATTGTTGTGGTTTATTGAGTGAGCGATAGTTAATGGAGACAGTGGACATAACAGAGGATTTAGTTAGACTTGATTGGGTTGCATTAGCATAATACAATTGATACACACCAAAGACAAATAGCAGCAGGACAACAGAGACAACCAAACATAGAAATGAGACTTTGAGGCCGCTGGTCACACCGCCACGTCCGTTTCCGTTCCCGGCACTGGGGCTGCCCTTGCGGCGATTTGGTTGCGACAATTTGTCATCGCTGGCCAGCTGCAAATTGAGAAATAGAAACACATTTAACAATAAATATCATAAATATACAAAAGGAAAAAAAAATTAAAATATATTTAAAATTCTCTACCAGCTTGTATTCGTATCTCATGGTTGTGCGTTTGCTGTCTATAAATAACCAGCATTTTCCTTAAAACACATTTTGACAGCTTCCCCTTTTGTCTCTTTTCATCAATTTATTCTCTTTTCGTTTCTATTTTCTTGGCCGTAACGAACAACGTATGCAATTCTTTTGAGCCCAGACAATTTCGGTTTCTTATCTGTTAGTTGGCTAATGTTCTTGTTGTTGTTTATCGGCAGCGAGGGCAGGCAAATAATTGACTATCGATTAATTGTGCTGCCAGGGCTGCAGGCATGCACACGAACACGCACACGTTCAGTGAGCTTTGCTAACTTTGCTAAGTTGATTTGGCAATGTTATATGTTATATATAATGTTATATGCTTTGCAATAAGCTAGCAAGAGATGCGTTTTAGGTGTTTTTATAGCAACTATTTAATGTCATAGAGTAATTAATTATTAAAGTATTATTCAAAATTTCTTTCACATATTTTTAAATGCATTTATTTGTATACTATTTGTTTGCTATACGTATATTTTTCAATATGAGAATTGTTATACAAAAGCTCAGTTTTCTTTTGGAAATTGAATATATTTCAACTGCTTGGGCTATGTGAAAAGTGTTATACGACTTTTGATCGTTTGATAATTTGTTATACGCTTTTATTTCAGCAACTTTTCAAATGTTGTACAATATTTAATATTTATGTATTTGTTTACAACATTTTTGTTATACGTATATATAATTTGTTTATATAGAAATTATTAAAGGCAAGCTCAGTGAATTTTTCATATTAATATAATATAATATATATAAAGAAATATTTTTAGAAGATTTTTATTTTATTATTTTAAATAATATTTTTTTAGAATATATTTTTATTTTTATGGAAATTTACACTTGTGTATATACATTGCATATTCATAAAAATTTTAAGCGTAGCTTATATTAAGTCTTTACAGTACTTTTTATTGAGTGCTTACTGTATGCAAACTATTTCTATCATTCGCTTATAACGATGACAACGCATATTTTTCATTCAGTCGCAACTAAACGATTTGGATTTCTATTTCTTACACATTGTATTCTAGTCTTATCTGATTTTTGTATAGAAATATTATATAAATAATATATATATGTAATTTTAAAGTTACAAGCATATTAAGTAACTGAATAGTCATGCAACATTTCAATTTTCTCTAGTGCTCCCCTTGAAGGTTATCTTATTGACAGATAAGATAACTTTTATTTAACTATGCAAGTCTTTTAGCTTGATTAAATATTATCACTGAAACGACAAAAAAGAAGAAGAAGTAGACGAAGTTGAAGCCGAACTCACCGAAATTTCCATTAAATTGTTTAAACAAATGTTTCAAACTCAACAAATAAATTAGCACTAAAAGAGCAAATGAAACTAACAAGTATTATAGACGGTAATTGCAATTATATAACTATATGCATATATATACTATATAGTAAATATATGTATGTATATATATTATGTATATCGCTAATTTACATGTCAATTGCATTCGCAATGCTTTAACAAAGCGCTAAATTGTCATTGAGACCTCTGGGAATGTCGCCAGGTGCGCAGAGTTGGCGGCGCCTTCTAATCGATACAATTATAGAACATTTCATAGAATATATAATACATACTATATATGAGAACTTAACAATTCATTGATTATCGTGACGTGACCAAACGGATTTCTCGCTTCTGTCAAATATTTTTTGCAGCTCTTATCTTGAAACCGCGCATAATGTGGGTTAAATATGCTTTGAGTGCTTCGCTTATCAGTCACAGGCATTATAAATATAACACTCCAGTATTTCACCAGACGTTATGAATATAACAGCAGCATACGGGTGCAACTCAACTCTAACAATGATGATTGAATTGAATGAGTTCGCTAATATTAAACAGCTTTCATTTAAATTAAAATAAATTATAATTTATTAATAAATCTAAGTTATATTTTCCTAAATATATTAAATTACATTTTATTAATGAGATATAATATTAATTAAATAAATAAATAAATAAATTACTGAAATAACAAAACTATTGAATTGATTGTAATTTTCTCAATGAATTCCTTATGAATTTTAATTATATTTTATTTTGGAATTAAATTATATTTTATTAACGAAAATTACTCATATTTTGCCAATTAATTTAAAATATGTTTTATTACTGAAATTAAAGCATAATAAATTGCTCAGCTAAACAAATTATGGAATTGAACTTTACAAGAAAAAATATATTTTTTTTTTGTTTAAAATATAGGCCAGAATAGTTATTCATTCAAAAATTTAAAAAATTTATTAAGTTGCAAATAAATTTTGTTTTTAAAAAGTATATAGTACTTTTAATATTTGAAAACTATATACAAATTTAAGAATTTAAATATTGCAAAAATAAAAAAAATTAAAAAAAAAATTAAAAATCGAAATATTGCAAAATTAAACTAAATATATTTTAAAATATTAAAAAAATAAAAAACACAAGACAAAAATTAAAACATATATATTTTGTCTTTATTCGTCATTGTTAAAAACAAAAATAAAATTCAAATTCTGTTTATGAATATGTACATATATTTTATTAAAATATATCATAACAATAATTTTATTGTTATGTTATACTATTATATATTTTTGTTTTAATTTCACAAAAAGAGCGAAGAATTCAATTTTAATTCAAGAGTGAAATTAATTAAAAATGCGATCAGAATGAATTCAATTTTGATATAATGAAATTTATAAAGGTAGAAAGATATAGTTATATTTGTATATTTATTTAATAAATTTATACATTTATACTTTGATATATATATTATAGATATATGCATATATACATTTATTTATTGAACATTTTAAGCACATAAGGGTTAAGAATCGTTTATCAACCCGTTTTGCCCACACAATAAATTTTCCTTACACTAGAAAGCAATTTATTTACTATCTCAAATGCCTGCATCAATTTAACGACCTTGCGGTAAACAGAATGACTGAGAGAGAGAGCGAAATGCAAAAAAGTGAAGCAAATGTAAAGACCTGCTGATCCCAAATGCCGGATACAAATGAAATGCAAATGGCCGAGCGGTCAAAGTTTGGTTTGTCTATATGAAATAGAGACAAGTATAGAAAATCAATATTTCAAATGTTTATAAATCAATATTTTCTTACTTTTCATATATTTATAGCAATCGAGCTAGAACTCGCTTGACAACAACTCAATTTAACTCTTACATCTGCAGTTTTAACAGCGTTATACTGGGATAACAGCTCTATTACAGCAACAGTAGTAACTGTAATACTGTTTAGCAGTGAATTTAGCAAAGTGCTTCACAAACTATTCAAATTGTGGGCGTGTATTACTGCAGTGACTGTTATACTGTAATACTAACAATTTTGAGAGTCTCAAATACCCATTAGTATTGCTTATTTTTACTCTACTGTTAATAAACATTAGTATAAAGTTTTTCATTCAAATATTTTCACATCTCTAGAAAAATAAACACCTGTTATATACACATTTACATGTAACAAGCAGAATGGCTCTCAGTAAATAGTTATACAGCGCTGTGTACACTATTTACTGTTATAAACAAACAGTTTAGGATTAGCGTAGCCGTGAAATTTTTTGATGTATTATTATATATCTTTATCTCTTCATCTATGCGGCTGATTTGCACATGTCTACAGTTAACAGTTATACATGGCTTTAGAACACTTGTTGCTCATACTGTAATTTAGTTCACTTAATTACAATTATCCAACTACAGTTATGTAGTTCAGTTGCTCTCCTATCCAATTTTAGCACACTCTATCAAATTGGATCAACTATGCAGATTACTTGTTGCTCATATCCAGCTTTAGCACACTTAGAGCAACTATGCAGTTCGGTTGATGCATCTATTCAACTGTTTTTAGCTCACTCTACATATAAACTTAGATCAACTATGCTGATCTGTTTCTTTCTGCTCATCTCTATCTCACACACTTGCCCACGCCGGCCTCACGGTGCAACAACAATTGGAATTGAACATCAATTAGGTATGTAAATAAACTTGGCACACTAAATGCGAAGTATTGGCTTTAATTTCCGTATCAGTTTATATGCATGTGTATAAACGCGCCCAAATTAGCATGTGAAACAAATGTAGCAATGCCCTTTAACCTTTGCCTACCTTTCTCTTTCGCACATCGTTGTTTGTCATTGTGTTTCAATATATTTGTAATAAATTTTTGTAAACTCTAACAACTTTATACACTAACACATTCGTTTATTTTATTATTATTATTATTTTTTTTTTTTGGCAATTAGTGACTGCTCATTGGAACGCTAAAGGTTGATTTGTTTTTATGCTTAAAACTATGAACAATTAAATAGCACCAACCACCACGTCGCGCACGAAATGGCGTACTAAATTAAACTAAAGGTTGCCAAACAGCTGTTGCTGTTGATTTCAAGTGACGAAGCTGTGTTGTATAATACCATTTTATGAATTAATGGTCACCCCCACAAGAACCTTGTAAATACCAGTTATAGATGTTAAGTGGCAGAGAAAAGAAACCAAACCTTCATTTTTAGGCTTATTTATCTCTTTTTTGAATTAAACATTGTATAATATTAAATTATTCCATATTTCCAAACAATTATAAGTTAATTATTGACATTAATACAGCGAAATATGTTTATTCAAAATGTACTCAAATGAAACGGCTATCGCATAGTTGGTATTTATGTATTTCAGTATTTTATGTTTTTGTTATTGGTTCTCAAGTCTGGTCACGCTGACTTTTTTGTTTGCTTTTGCTTTTCTCAAGTAAGGAATTGTTTTTTTTTTTTTTAACTTCTCGGTCTGTGGTCACACTGCGGTTAGTACCAAAACAAATGCCGATCGGAGAAGTTGCGCGCGTGTCTGTGTAACGCCGCAAGCGTTGTGGAAAAAAGTGTTTGTGAGAATTTCGTTATACTGTGCAAAACCAGTAGCAATAGCACAAAACCAAAATAAAAGTAATATGCCTAAATATTTATGACACGAAATTTTAAAAATAATTAAAAAAAAATAATAATAATAATTTGTGTATGTTTTTGAAGCAGAATCAGCCGTCACTCGCATGAGTGTGTGTTTGTGTGTGTGAATGAGTGTGCGTATGTGTGAGTGCAAGTGTATGCGTATGCTGAATTATAAAATGCAAGCAATCGCAAGCAAATAACTAATACATAAATTAAGTTCAGGCTGTATAAGATACCAATCGAAAAGGCAAATGTTAATTCATGCAGCGTAAAATAACAAAACTACAAATCCAAACGCTGCAAATGTGGGGCCGTGCGTGCGTGTGTGTGTATGGGTGTGAGCGAGTGTGTGTAACGACGACAAGAGCGCAATAAGATAAAATTGAAGGTTATTCTCTGGAAAAAAAAAAACAAGTGCCTGTATGACAGAGAGAAAAAGTAAACGAGAGAGAGAGAGAGAGAGAGAGAGAGAGGCACACACTAAAATAGGGAGAGCGCACGCTCACTCGAAGAAAGCAGCGCACAAAAGCAAATGCTGAAAATGTCAATAAACTCTGCAAAGGTGAGGAAAAACGCAACGCAAGAGTAGCTTGCCGTATTGGCAGAGGCAGCGACTGCGACAGCAGCAGCGGCGGCGCTCTGCTGCCGTGTAAAATGAAACCCAGAGCAACAGCAGCAAAGAAAGCAGCTAGCAAGCAAGTGCAAAAAAGAACATCCCACACATAGGCACATGCACAGGCACACACACACACATACATACATACATATACATACATACACACGTACGTTTTGTAAAGAAAGCGCACGTACGTGTGATTCTTATTGGATGGCGTTGCAGAAATAAAATCTGGTTTTGTGCTTGCAGCTTCCGCGTTGCAACTTCAACAGTTGCCGTTTTGCAGCATTTTGTTTATTTACTTTTTGTCAATTTGCAGTGCGCTCGGTCGCTCGTTAACCCACACTCACACACACAGACACAGAGACACATACAATTACACAGCGACACTGAATGATTAATTTACCGTTAATAATTCACAGGTGAAAAGAATAAAATAAAAACAACAACAACAAGCGGCATTCATTGTGCAATAATATTATCGTTCTCGTTATTGTGCAAATATATTTTATAAATCCATTTTTACAACAACAACAAATGTCTGATAAATTTGCATTAATAAAAAAATGTAAAACATGTGCTTAAATTAATTAATTAAAATGTATCATAAATTAAAAAATAAATACAAACAACAAATAATGCATAAATATTAAATGAATATATACACGAAATTAGTAAACAATTGTATAATAAATATATAAAAAAAAAAAAACGATTTAAAATTAAGTGAGAAACATAATTCTGACTTTTGTGCAACACGGCAACACTTTTTTAGGGAATATCAAATACAAACCTTATTAGACTGAATATACGCCCAATTGGAATTAAAATTTACATTTTTGAATGGTAAGTGAATGAAGCCTAATAATTATAATTTAAAGGGGGAAAATATTTATTAAATATAGATAGAGTTAATTAATTATAAGCTTTAAATTATAAGCTATATATTTTGTTAAATATTAATGTGAAATAAGAGAAATAAATAATAAAACAAAACTCTTAACTAAATTGTCTTATCAGACAGATATATGTATATATGTATGCATATTAATCAGTTAAATTTTTCGATAATAATCAAAGATTTTTAATGATAATAAAAAAAAAAGAAAAAAAAACATCTTTTCAGACTCTTATTGACTTTGTCAGCTATTGTAAAAAATATTTAAAAATAGCTAACTTAAAAATAAATTAAATAAATTTTAGGTAAATTTTCTTATATTTGTATATATAAATTATTGATATATTTCTTAGGAATATATCAAATGAAATTTTGGCTATTTCTTATAAAAATTAAAAACATTATTGAAGTTAATACAAAATTGTCTTATAGAAATAGAGAATATAAAAATATATAATTTCTAACTTAATACTCGATGGTCTTATAAGAATTTTAAGGGATTGTAATATATAATTTAAAAATATTTCTGTACAAATTATTTGTATATCTAATCTGTGTTAGTTATTTTATGTCAAATCGAGTTAGTCGATAGTTTACAAAGATTTTAAATGATATTCAACTGAATACCTAATTGTCTTATTAGATTCTTGTTGGATCATATATATGTGTGTATATACATATTTACATACATATATATTCTATTTACTTAAATCCACATATATATTTGGTTGGACTCTCTTTGCTTTAATCTTGAACTTTTGCTGCTGGGCCCTTAACCAATATTTCCGCCCACTTATCGCACATAATGTTCGGGACTCTTGGACGCGTCGTCCACTTGAGCATTAACCACAAAAGCCTCTTCAGCGGGGCAGGCAAATGAAAACAATTTAATTAACGCCCAATTGCGGAGGCAAACGCTTGGCCAGAGTTTTGGAGTCGCTACGATCCGATTCGAACGATCCGAGCCGAGCTCCACACACTTCTTCAGTTGAAGCAGCGAAATGTAACGGCGCCATTGGTCACTTGAACTACTTTCTTATGGGAGCTGACTCATGCGACTGCCGCTCGGATCGGTTTGGTTCGGAACGGGACGGCAACAACGACTGCGGCTGCGGCAAATGCAATTGTGCAGCGGTTGGCCCGGAGGCCACCGGAAATTGTTTCCAACGTCAAAAAGCACACGAGTTGATGAAAGAAAGATGAGGAGCGGGAGAGAGGCAGAGATAGCGAGAGAGTGAGTAGAGAGGTGGGATGAAGAGTAACGGAGAGGCGAGTGCGGTGCAGAGACGAAGCGCAGTTAAGAGAAGCTTTTAACAATGCGGCCCGGGCACGTTTTGAACTCTGCTTCCACTTCTGCCTCTCTCCATCCCACGCTCTCACCCTCTCTCTCTCTCTCTCTCTCTCTCTCTCTCTCTCTCTTTCTCGCTCTCTCTCTCTCTGTCTTCCTCATCATCTGTGTGTGGCTTGACCTAGAAAAATCAAAGACTTTCGGCCTGTGCCGTAGGTGTATTGAAATAATGATGCTCATAACTGCCAATAATGATGTTGTTAATGATCTTGGCCATTGATGATAATGATGTTTGAGCATCACATAAACCATTTTAAATGTTGGCTCATTATTATTTTGACTGCGTCGCCGTCGAGTTGCGGTTATTGTGTTTATTGGTCACCTCAGCTGCAGTTGCGCTTCTCACTCATAATGTGTATACCCTGTAAATGAGAGAGATATTTCTTGAAGGGTGAATAATTTAGAGGGAAAGATAGTTTTGTGAAATATTTAAAAATTATTATATTATTATATTATAAATACTTAAAAAATTGTAAGTAAACTTGCAGAATTGTTATTAATATTGTTTTTTTTTTCAAATTCAAAACTAAATTTTTTAAGATATTTTAATATTTAAAATCTAAAATAAAAAATTTTATTTCTATATTACTCAAATATGTATTTCAAAATTTTAGTCCAATATATACAATATATGTATATATAACTAAAAATTATTTATTGAACTTGCACCATTATTATTATTATTATATTTTTTTTTTAATTCAAAACAATATTTTTTAACATAATTTGAAATGTAAAATTTTTTCCATTTTTATAAAATAAAAAATATATTGAAAATTCTATAGGCTGATTACTAGCATGTTTATGATGTGGTCTTATAAATAGACTACATTATATTATATAGTAATTAAAGCTTATTCATAAAAACAAATACTCAAAAATATGTAGTACAGGGTATTATTTAGTTGTTTCGATTGTTTGTTTATAACTCTTACTTGTTCGTAACTGGGTTTATGTGCGGTCTTGGCTTTTATCAGCTAGCGGGCGCAGCTGCAGCAGGAGCAGGAGCAGCCGCAGCCCGCTGCACTATCTTCCTCTCTTTCACTTAGCATTTACCCTCTCTATCGCTCTCTTTTGACCAAGGTTGTCGGCAAGTTTTGTAAGTTGATTGGCTTTTTTTTGGGAATATTTTGGTGCTGCTTGCTCCATTGGACACGTCCAATGCTTTGTTTATGTTCTTGAACTCTATTTTATTTTAAGTGTGCCTAAACGTGGCCTCAAATGTTAATTTACAGCTTTTGCTGTCATAACTTAAGCGAATGCCAAGCCGAGTTCAGACAAGTTGAGTAATTGAGTTAAAGGGTTCGTTATATGGAAAGAACTGTTTAATGTTATCGATAAACGTGTGGGTAACTATAAAAGATTAATAGGAAAAGCCAAGGAATAAAAAAGAGAAATTGAAGAACTTTTAATGTTATCGATAACATCATTTATGTGAAGTTCGACTATCAGAAAATTCACAAATTAAAAATTAAAATTAAATAATTTATGTTTATCTTTTTATAAACACCAAATATAGTTGGAATTTTAAAACAGAACAGAATGACTTTATGATATCGATAACTTTCTTTTAAAAAATTTCAAAGCAGATTACATCAGAAAAATACTCCATGAAATGGAAAAGAGATGAAGTTCATTTAGGCTATCGATAAAAATATATAGATATATATTCATTATTGCTAGAATTATCTATATATATATATATATATATATATATATATATATATATATATATATATATATATTTATATATATATAGATAATTCTAGCAATAATGATTATTATAAAATTTCGAAAAGTTAACTATGATCGATAAAGGACAAAAATATGATGTTAAATTGTTATCGATTAAATATAATTCATAATCAATTAAAAATGATTTTTTTCTGATTAAGATTCGCTTGAGATTTCAGCATGGTATAGGCTATGGTATCGATAAAATCATGTTCTAGGCTATAATAACGATACGAACATGTTATCGATAAAGATTATTAATTATATATTAGTGAACTATGAATTTAATAATAATGAAAATATATTTTACAATTTGCACTGTTTATAAACTATATAATCTATAAAGTTATCGATAAGAGAATCAACTTTGCTAATCTAAACGAATAAAGTTGTGAAAAAAATATAAAAAAAAAAATACAAAAGAAATAGTCGAAAATAACAAAAGCTTAGCAAATACTTGTTCATTTCAGTATTCCGCATAGATTGGCTAGATCTAATCGATAACGATAACAAGGCTATTGTCAGCTATTTGCTTCTAGAACTTTTAAAAGCTGCTGTCAATCAATATGTAATTTTATTGCTACCCAGAATCGATGGCATCGTTGCGTGTGGTCCAAATTGTGTTTGATTATTGTATTAAAAAACAGCAAAAAAAAAAAAAAAGATGGAAAAAAATCGAAAGCCTTGTGTGCATTATGTTGTTTGTAATTTGTCAGTGAATGCCATGTCAAATGTCTAATTTGCCAGTTGTTGTAACTACAGCAAAGACAACAACAGCAACAGCAACAGGCTACAGCAACAACAACAACATTCAGCGGCAACATCTTTTGTTTTTGGTTAACCGGTTCTCGATACATCCGCAGGCACATATCGATTGTTACATCGGCATCGGCAACGTCTGTCGCTCTCTTTTACTCTCTGACTGCTAATTAGCAGTTAACAATTGCAGCATTGACCTCCTCCCATAATTCTTCAGCTGTTGCTGTAGCCTGTTGCTGTTGCTCTTGTTGTCTTGCAACAGCAACAACAAGGTTTTCGCTTTGTTCTATTGTCTCTGAGGCGAGAGATCAAAGCGCAGATACAATAACCTGGCAGCAGGTTTACCTTGTTGTAACCTCAAACGGTAAGAAGCAGACGAAGTCAAAGAAACTTGTTGTTGTTGTTGGTTATGGGCTGGCAACATTGTTGCTGAACTGCTGCTGCTGCTGTTGCCATTTGGCTGCAACAGTTGCTGCTGCTGCTGCTGCTGTTGACTTTTTGGCCAACATTGCTTCGCTTTTTATCGTTTGTTGCCTTCTTTTTGTTTTGTGGCTTTTTGTTTGATTTTTGCAACTGCAACTTTGGCAATTGCCATAACTATTGCTGCTGCTGCTGCTGCTGTTTCTGTTGCTGGCCAACACGGCGCCGTTTCTATGGCCTATGTGTCTGTATAAACATGATCGTTTTGGCCAATTTTTGTGCGCTGCAGCAACAGCAACTGCAACTGCAACTGCTGTTCGTTCTGCTGTTGCCCGTTAAGCAAGCAGCTGCTGCCGTTGCTGCAACCGCGAAACATGTTGCACAGCAAAAGTTGTTGCTGCTGTTGCAGTTGGCGTTTGTCTGTTGCTGTTGTTGTTGTTGTTGTTAGCGTTTGTTTGTTGCTGTTGCTGTTGCTGTTGCTATTCCTGCTGCTTGTGTTGATGGGTTGTGTAACAATTGTTTCGCACTCGGGCATGAGCCAAGCGGTTCGCATTGAGGAAGTAAATGGGAACTGCAACTGATAAATGGTCTACAAAATAAAATAAATATAAATAATGCTTACTTAAAAAATATATATATTTATTAATTTAACTAAATAGTTAATCATATTTATTATTAAATAAATAAATAGCATTAAATCATGAATTCAGTAATATAAATATGCTGTTAAAGCTATTTCGAACTATAATAAATTAATCAATAAAAAAACTATCAATAAATTATAATTAAAATTTAAAATATACTGAATCGAATTTGTCTTTGCTGAATAAATATAAAATTATGTTTTAATAAAGATAGCTAAAGTTGAAAAAAGACTATTAAAATAAGTAAATAAATATATAATACATAAAAAATAAAATAAATAATATACATTTATGATTATTATGACTAATTCTTAAATAAATGAATAAATATATATTAATTAAATATAATAATAAATAAAGTAATATAATTTATGATCATTATAAAACGTCTTAAATATTTAAAGTGCATTTGTAAATTAATCTAAACAAAAAAAAATGTTAATACACTGTAAAAATAAAAGAATATAAATTAGTGATTTTCATTTATTATTAATACAAAAATAAATATGTATTTTCATAAATAAATAAAAGGCATACATCTACATATGAAATTGTTCACTTGTAATACGAATTATTATTATTTATTGTTAATCAAAAATATATAAATATACGCATAAAGAACCAAAAGGCCTAAATGAATAAATGAATGAAATTTTCCACTTATAATAACAATTAAATCCATAAAAATTTGAAGATTGCTCAATTTCATTTACATTTATGTTAGATATGTTAGATATGCAATGTCGTCAATAGTCAATGTAGTAAAAATAATAGAATAGCTCTAAAGCTATATACTGAATATATACTGAATGTATGCGAAATAAACATTTAATTTATACTAAAAATATGCAAAAGATATAAAATACATAAAATACTAAATATACAATAAAAAGTATAATGAATGTACATAAAATATATATACCAAATATATATATATATTTATTTATTTATATACAAGTTAAAAGCTCCCATATTAGGGGATTAGGGACGCTCCGTTATATTCTCGTTTTATTTGAATTCAATTGAATATTTATAATACTGAATAATTTAGGTACAATATGAACAATATGAACTGTCCTTTTTTCATTTAATATCTGAGGCGAGAATACGACCAACTTAACATTCTTAACTTATATGAAATATATACGGACTAGCTATTCTTTGCTATAATATACATATATAGTAGATATATACCAAGAATAACATTAAATATATACCAATATATAAAATGAATGCTAAATGCTAAATAATACAATAAATTTATGTTATTATATATACTTTGCTAAATATATTTAGAATATGTACTAAATAATTACACTTAATATATAGCAACAAAACGATGCAACTAAACCACGAATATATACTAAAAACGAAAGTCATCTTATTCGCGAATATATACTAAATATATACGTATAAACCAATATATATGTAAATATTCCTAAAGACTTCTAATGGAAATAAAATTTTAGTTGAATTATATGAAAATGTAAAGAAACCTTTTCCATCTTATAAAATTGAAAAACTTTTGTCACTTAAAAAAATTTTAATAAAATATATGATTTAAGTCAAAATAAATAAATATTGAAACAAATATAAATAAATATAAAACTATTAAGGGAAAATACTTATCACTTGTCACAAAATTTAAATAAAATAAAATATTTAACTAAACAAAAATTAATTTTAAAAAATATATAAATAAATATTCACATAAATATAAAACTTTAAAGAGAAGAGAGTTTAGCCACTTATAAAAATATAAATTACATAAAAAATTTAAAAAATATATATAAATAAAATAAAGTATCAAGCTCACTCAAATTGCTAGTATATCCATCGAATAATAATAATATATTATAAATACTCAAAATATAAATAAATGTTCACATAAATATAAAACTTTAAAAGGAAAAGACTTTAGTCACTTTGAAAAATTAAAAAAATAATATATTTAAATAAAATAAAGTATTAAGCTATACTAACTTAAATTGCAAATAATAATCCTTTGAAAATGTATTAAAGTTTAGACAGTCTCAAAGTGAGCTCTTGCTTAAAGCTGTACGTTTTGTACACAGTTTTGTTGTAAGTTTTGTTTATTTATAACGCTGAAGGTCAGCTAATAAATCGCAGCAGCAGCGCTTAAAGAGAGCCCAGAACAACAGCAACAAGAACAAAATTTATGGCCATTAGCCATTTAATTTATGCAAAACAAAAGATGAGGCCAGACGCCAGACGACGGACGTCGAATGGGGCAGGCGACGGCTGTTGGCAGAACAAGAAATCGATAAAAATCTCATCAAATTAAAGCAAAACGATAAAAATTGATTGGACCACGGGCGCAGCTTTGAAAGTCTGAAGAAGCGAAAAAAAAGAGCGAGTTCATAAAAAAAAAAAAAAAAAAAAAAAAAAAACAAAAACAAAAAAACTTTTTTATTAGAAACTATTCCAAGTGGGGAGTCAGTCTGCAGTTTCTTCTGATTCTGCCTCTTCTTTAGTTTTGTTTTGAACGATCTCTGACCCCTCGCTCTCTCTCTCTCTCTCTCTCTCTCACTGTCATGCTCTCACTCTCACATTGGTGCCGTCTCTGCGTGTGTCTGGTCTCTTTACCTTTACCTTTGCCTGATGACTAATCACTCGAATATTGCCGCCAGCGAGCCAAAGAGCAGGCGACCGAACGAGCGAGTGGTTTAGCGTTTGGATTTTTGCTTTGGTCCTCTTTGGCTGCTTTGCTTGATTGGTTCCGCTCCCTCCCCAAACACACACACATACATACACACATAGAAGCTGAAACGGGTTTCTTCCTGTTTCAGGTTTCTTTTGGGTCTCAGTTTGAGTGACTTTTCACATGACGCATGGCTCATAATGTTTTGGCGCTTGGCTCCTAACTAAAGCACAAGCTACAGCTGGAACTAGAGCTGGAGCTGGAGCTGGAACTGGAGCTGTTAGAAGGAGATACATGACCAGCAATAATGCTAGCTAACACTTAACTTTGATTTATGTTTGAGTGTCTCTTTCTCTGGGTGTGTGTGTATGTGTGTGTTTGTTCAAATCTCAAGAGTCACTGCAAACTTCCAGTAGCTGAAATCGTAAAGCAATTCACTTTAATTATTCAAGCACTATCACAGCCGAGGGTGGATATAATAACAAATTAGATCAACATATGCAGATTAGATATAAATAATATGAAAAAAAGAAAAGGAAACAAAATTGTGCATAACATTTGAGTAAAATCTAGACATGTAAAATAAAAAGGAAAATAATAAATATTAAAAGAATTAAATGAAATCTTGACATTTATAAATAAATAGAAAGACAGAAATAAATTGAATACAAAAACAAAAGCAATCAATCCCATAAATAATATAATCTAATTTAATTTAAAATAGGCACAAATAAATATATAATATATTTATAAGAAAACATATATTCATATTAGAAAATATTTGTATTTTCATTATAATATATTTCTTTAAATATATTATATTAAATATATAAATATTTTATAATACAAATATATATTTTGATGTAATTTACAAATAAAAATAATTTATTAAAAAGAAATATAAATAAATATTGTAAAAATAATAATACATATTAATATTAAACATGTTAGTTGACATATCAAATTAAAAAAAAAATAAGGCATAAATTAATCTGTAATATATTTGTTTAAATATATTATATTAAATAAATAAATAAGTTCTACTATAAATATATAACTGAGTATATATGTTGATGCAATTTGTAATATTTATTTAATTATTATTATTATTTTAAATATATATTATGTGCAAAAATAATAAATAAATAAAATAAATAATAAATACTAATAATAATAAAATAAAATAATAATAATAATACACATGTTAAATATATGTATGCATAAAAGAAAAAGTGTATCCATCAAGTTAAAAATATAAAATAATATATTTATATTTATATATTTATAAATGGTGTTCAAAAATTAAAAAAAAAAACAATTACAGTTCAATACAAATAATTTTAGTATAAATTGACAAGACAATAAAAAATAAAAATGTAAATATTTCAACTACAAATATATTAAATAATCTTTCGACTAAACAATAATAAATTTACAAAAATATATATTATAAATTATATCTAATTATATAATAAAAAAAATAATTTTACTAAATACAAATATAAAAAAAAAATAATATAAACTAAAGAAAATAATAATAATATAAAATAAATAAAAGAATATTAATAATATAAAATAAAGAAATAAAATTTAAAAAAACCCCTGTTTTTGACTGTACAAAAATCTTCAATTATAAATTCAATTGATTATTACATTTGCCATATATATAAAAATAATATATGGGCTTATCTTAGGCGATTCTACGTATATCTATAATTGGAAAATATATGTTTTTTCTTTACCTTTGTCAATTATGACATCGATTTTAGTATTGAATATTCATCATTAATAATGAAAATACTAAAAGCTTAATGATTAATAAAAAATGCAAAATTAAATAAGTAAATACGTTTTTAATACAAAAAAATATTATATCTTGTAATTAAATATTCTTTATATGTATGCTATGTAATTGAAAAATTGAACATAAAATACTCGCTTTGAATATAGTTTTAAAAAATATTTTTATATACAATTTTATTGCCTTTATGACTTGAGGTGTCTAAGAAATATTAATTTTCACGCTTTTCTATAGATACAAAAAAAAACTCAGTTCATTATTTATGACTATTTATATTTTTGCTGAGGTTTACAATATTCGTTTACTGAAAGGTGGGGCAGCGTATCTTATATATTTACCTTATATAAGCCAATCCACAACAGGTGTTTATCAAATGCGGTTTCTGTTGACTTATCTGCCAAATATTTGGCCGATTAATTTTGTTTTTGGTGGCATTTTGCGTTGGCAGCCTTTTTCACAGCCAATTAGCGGATACAAAATTGTACGTAGCTAGCGTCCTATCACGCGACCGTTCGTACATAAAGATATATCGACCAGAATATATATATATATATATATATATTTATACAGATATATACTATATTCACATTAAATGTATATATATATATAAAGAAAGCTACATAAATGCTGTCATGAATCATTTGCCAAACTCATTTGGCCAAAACGTGGCGAAATTTTTCATTAGCTTATATACGTTTGTATATATATATGTATATATGTGTTTAATTGCGTGTATATGCTTTAAAAAAAATCGCCTCAAGGTCGTTGCTTGGCTTTCTATAGAGACACACACACATACTCGAAACACAATGTTCTTCTGTGCTTGATTATTTCATGTGTGTATTTCCTGTTTGAAATGTGCTAATTTATTTATGTACATACACTTTTTGGAAGCTTTATATTATGTATGTTTATTGTATAGATAGCGATGAAGACAGAGAGAGAGAGAGAGAGAGAGAGAGAGAGAGAGAGAGAGAGAGAGAGAGAGAGAGAGAGAGAGAGAGAGAGAGAGAGAGAGAAACTCAGTCAGTTGCCGGCATTGTCAACCTGTCGCTTGATTAAATTGACAAATTGATGGACATGCTCTGCCCACGTACAATTCGTAATCAAATTTTTCCTATACCTTATCTTGTTAAGAGTTGAAGTAGGTCAATTATTATTCCACCTATCTATCTATCTATCTATTATATGTATCTAATATAGATACAGGGCTAATGAAGGTCAAAGTCGTTTGCCAAGATTCGCAAAGAAATACGAAAGACATATGAAAAAAGCAAAAGCAAAATAAATAAATAAAATAGAAAAGAAAAGATTATCATTCAAGAATCTGTATACTAGATAGAAAGCCACAAGTCACGAGCAGCATGAAATTTCAAGTGATATTTAATTAGTTTCTTTAGCCGCATGATTCAGAACGAGAATTGGTTAGTTTATTTCACAGCAACATGACAGACAATGTGAAATCGTTCAAATTAAACAGTTGAAGGATTAGAAGTGAGCGGAATAATAATTGAAGTATTTGTTTATGTTCTTTAATGTGGAATTAATAAATAAATATTTGCTAATTTAAGAAAATAGAAGAAAAAACATAAAGAAGAGAATACTTAAAGAAGCAAATTAAAAACATATTTTAAAGCTAATTTCTAAATAAATAATAATAATTATAAATAATTTTGAATTAAAGCTATCGCTACTATAATTCCTATAATTAGACACTACAATTAATTTTTTAATAAATAAAACAAGCACTCAAAACAAAAGATATTAAAAAAAAAAATATTTTGTCAAAATATATATGAATTGTATATGAATTTAATTTTATTTTATTTATATATAAATATATTCATTAAATATAAATATATAATTTATAAATATATGATTTATATATAAATAGATTATTTATTTTTTATTATATTTAGTTCAAACCCAAATTAATAATTTTATTTTTCTATATTTATATTACAATTCCAAATTATCAAAAAATTTAAACCATATAATTTTTGTTATAATTATATATTTTGTATTCAAATAAATATGTTTCGAAAATATATTTAATATCCACAAAATATGCTACACGTAATTTTATTGTATAGCTATATTTTCTAACATATTGTTAATTATATTATATTTTTAATATAGTTTTTTTTTTCACTAAATACATATATTCTTTTTAAAGTACGCAAAAATAAATTCGCTCAAATATTGCAAGCGATTGTGTTTACCACATTTAATCTAATCTAACGCCATGTGCAAAAGTTTTTGATGTTTGCTCACAGTTTAAAAGTAAAAAATAAATATTCCTCAGTTAAGTTATCTGATATATAGTTTATAATATCTGCTGATTTATGGACTTAATAAAAATTGTTAAATGAAATTGCTATTCTGATACAATTTACTAACAATTATAGTAATAATAATAAAAATACTGAAATCTTTGAAGGTTGAACAGAAATTGAATTCTTATTTCAACTTTTATTTATTTACTATTTATTAAAAATATATATTTATTTTTAAGCATTTTTTAATTTTCGTCTTCACTTATTTCTTTTATGTAAATAAAAATAATTTATTTAATTTTTTTATTTCCTTTTTAATTTTTAAATTATTTTATTTACAATTTTTTTTTAAGTTGAATATTTTTTTTTATTATTTGCATTATTTATTTATTTTTTTTTAGTTATTAATCTTTTTTTATTTTCTATTTATTTATTTTTTTTTATTATTTTTATTTATTTTTTTATTATTTTTATTTATTTATTATTATTTTTTTAATTTAATTTATTTATTTATTTATTTATTTTTTTAATTTTTTTCGCACCTAATTAAAAAAATGCATTGTAAATATTTCGTAAGAACATTTGCAAAACATAATCGAGAGTGAAACGAGCTGAGAATAATGTACATATTATGTAGTACATTTATTAAACAAGTTGAAACTGCCTCGGGGAAGCACTTAAAAATAAAAAAAAAAATAAAAAATAAAAAAAAGCAGCTTCGCCGCATTCATAATAAGCGACGCCTGTTAATATATATGTTTTCTCAGGTCCTAAATTAAGCGAATGTCCTTCAAAGCGTGGACACTACAATAACACAGACGCATCGACAAAAGGCGGCTAAAAAAATCAAAATTAAGAAGAATACAAAAAAAGAGTGAATATATATATATGTATGTAGCTACACCTTTATATATAGCCAGGCGTAAAGCAAACGCATTTTGGGCTGCTTTAATCAAAACAAATCAAGTTTGCGAGGCAGCAAAACGAATGCGAGGCAACAACAAGAAATAAATACATACCTATATAAGATTTGTGCAAAAGTGTGGCAACGCGCGTTTTGTCAGACAGACAGACGAGCAAAGGAACAGACGGACAGAGGGACAGACGGGCAGGCCAGTCAGACAGACGGACAGCGATTCAGACAGAGCGCGACGGAACTTAAGGAGCGGGTCGAACATAATTTCAAGGATTTATGTCTTATTCAGCGCTTTAAAAGGTGGCTCAGCACATTGAGAAATCTGAACGAATGGGACAGGCGCGGGTCTTTAAGCGGTTTGTTTTGATGTTTACATCTGTATGTAGTATGTATGCCTAGGTATACGCACATGCGTCTGTATGTATGTATGTTATTTTAAGTTGCCAAGAGTTACGACTTGAAGCTGAACTTCGAGCATACCCAGATGAACTAAGCGCCTTAATGAGCTGTATGGATGGGGCAGGACTTTGACTTGTTGATCTTGTTAGCATGTGGGAAAACTGAAGTCGAGATGTTTATCAGATGTGAGAGTAATATATAATAATAATAAAAAATAATATTAATTAAAAAGTGCATAATATATATTTTTATTATAATGCAAAGCTTTACATATATCAATTATTTATCATGAAATGAAAATACTATATACATTTTGCTTAATTCGATTTAATGTAAAATTGAGTTATTGTTAATATATATTATATATTTAAAAATATTTAAAAAAAATATGCTTGAGATATATTTTTGTCTAATAAATAAAATATTAATTGAATATAGTAAATTAAAAAAAAATTAAATATCTAAATTCAATAAAAGGTATTAAAATAATTTACTACAGATATATTCGACTGAAATATATCTCAATCCATGTAGTGAATAATTTTAATAGTTTTTATTGAATTTTTTAGATTTTTATGATTGTACTTTTTATTTAATCGATCATTTTATTTTAAAATTATTTATGTATTTTGCAAACAAAACAAAAGAGAATGAAAGCAAAAGAAAAACAAAATAATAATAATAATAATCAAGAAAAAAATGAAATGATTTAGAAAACCGGGAAACAAGTGCTTAATTGAAAAAGCGATTGAAAAGCAATTATACTCAAGTTTTTGTAAGGACTTATGAGATTTAATAGAAGTTTAAATTGTATGACAAGTCAATCTAGAGAATGGCAAGCAATAAAGTTGACTCTGTGTTGGTGTGTGTAACCTGTAAAGCTAAGAGAGTTGTCAAACACAGCAGAGAGCCCATTGGCAATAACATTGACAACACTGACAGGCAACAATTTATAATAAAAAAAAGCCACACACATACATACATACATACATACATTTACAGCGCCGCGAGTTAGCTAAATGCCCGCCGGGAGGGCGAAGAACTTGCAACAATAACAACACAACAAAAGGCAATAAAATCAGCGCGCGAAGAAGATCATTGGACACATTTGCAAACACACACACATGCACACATATACATACACAAAGACAAAGGTAACTAACATCGAACTCGAACAGCAAACAGAAGACACAAAGAGCTAAGCATA
This sequence comes from Drosophila koepferae, assembly GCA_030914345.1. Lineage (NCBI taxonomy): Eukaryota > Metazoa > Arthropoda > Insecta > Diptera > Drosophilidae > Drosophila > Drosophila koepferae. The sequence goes on along the minus strand of JAUESR010000198.1, from coordinate 591,609 downwards.
AAACATGAAACAGAAACGCAGCAGCAGCAGCACACAGAGCCAGACAAAAGAAAGGCCAAATACGTTCAAACATTGTCGAAGCAGCGACGGTGACGGTGACGACGCAGACTGCGATGCGACAGCGACAGCAACAGCGACTGCGACGACTTGTTGCCAAGACATAAAAAGCCAAACAAAGCGACAGACGACGACGACGACGCTGGCAACGAAGAGGAAACACAAGCCAAAGCAGGAAAAGAAAAAAAAAAAAAAAGAAATGCGAGAGCAGAGCAAAGAACACAAGAATAAAAGTAACACGTCATCATGCCTGCCCCTTCGATGGTCGCAGCCAATGCCAAGAACAAGTTGTAAATGAGGTGGCAGAGCGACGAAGCACGGCGAAGAAAGAAGCAGCGCTGCAGAAGAAGCAGAAACAGCCGAAGCAGCAGCAGCACCGGCAGCACAACGAAGACTGGCCAGAAGAAGAGGTCATTGGCGGGCATTGACTTTGTCTCGTTGATGACCTTGCCCCGAAAAATGGCGTGGTAAAGCGAAACAAAAAAAAAAAAAAAAAAAAGAAAAGAAAAATGAGAAATGTAGAAGAAAAAAAAAACACACACACACGCTCGCACACATACAAAGCATACGTAAAAATGGGCAGCTGAAAGTTGAGCGAGCGAAACATTGAAATGCATTCGCCAAAGACAAAACGGCAGACAACGCGACAAGTAGAGAGTTAGAATAACAGAGAGAGAGAGATGGAGAGCGAGGGACAGAGAACTAGCGAGAGCGAGTTCAGAGAGCGCTTTATTTGGAGGTGCGCGCGTGCAGCTGGTGACACTGCTGCTGCAGAGACGGAGGCTGGCTGCAGTGGACTTTTTTGGGCTGGAGAAACTATTAAAACGGAACAAAGGACGAGCACATAGAGACAGACGAAGCAGCGGGCGAATGGACGGACAAGCGTTGGGCACAGGGCCAAGGCAAATGGAGCAATGACATTGATGTGGGGTTAATTTTGTATATGTATGTATGTATGTATGTGTGTATATATGGTCTGCATGCACTCTCACACATGCAGACGCATGAATGTGTGTGAGTGTGTGTGTGTGAATGACATTCATATGCATGCAAATGTGCGTACAATTATTTAAAGAAAGTGTTTTGGATTGGATTTCACGCTTTAAAGTTGAACTAATAGAAATTTGGAAAAATTATATGAATATATAAAGTATTTATTCTTTGTATATATTAAACATATATAATATACATATTTAAAACAAAAATTGGTTCATAAATGAAATTTATTCTAAAAGTAATATTTTTTAAATTATATTATAGATAAATATTATAATATTATAGATAAATCCATAAAATAATGAATGATTTTAAAAATATTTTTATATATATGACTTTTGGAATAATAATACATATTATAATTTTTATATGTATAAATTAATATTGAATATGTTTAATTAATATTTTTTTTAAACTAAATATAATTATTCTCAAAATAATATTTAATTAATATTGCTAAAAATATTTATTTATAATAATAAGGTGCAGATAAATGGTAGATAATATATAGTAGATAGTTTTCAACAGATGAATATTTGGATTAATTAGATTAATATACTAAATAATAATATATTAATAACATTTAATAAATGAAAATAAAATTCTTAAATATTATTTTTAGAATTATTTTATAAAATCACAACAACAATTTAATTTAATTACTTAAATTTAAATGTAATATTTAAAAAAAAAAACTTTCATTGCCTATTTAAATCTGTATCTGTATCTGTATTTTTCTATCACTTATCTGCACTTTCTGGCTTTTAATCAAATTTTTCTTCACAATTCATAAAATTGATTTATTTTTTCGTCTTCTTTAAAACTGATCTTTGAGCTACAAAAATCAATCGATATAACATTTTTAGTACTCTGCTTTTTCTGCTAACCATAATAATAACTAAGCAATAGAATTCATATTAATAAAATAAAAAATCTAAACATGTTTGCCATTGTCATAAAAAAAGAGGGCCAAAATGTAGCTACGGGCCAAATGACAGCAACTGGCAAATAGCATATGGCTCTGGCTCTGGCGTTGGCTCTGGCTTTGGCATATGAGCACGTCGTCTCCATTGGCTTTCCCATGACGAGCTGCAGGCAACTTGGTTGACTGATTGACTGACTGAGTGACTGTGGTCTGTTGGTCAAAGTGACAGTCAGTCAGTGTTGCATTTGCCACGCAGCAAGGCCCCTTGAACAAAGTCATTAAGCGATACGCTTCCAAATGCAACTGGCCCGCTGCTCAGCGGCGCATGCAAAACAGCAGCGCATGCAACGAGCTCGACCGACAGCGCACAGTGGTTATGAGTGCAATAAAATGACAGTAAAAATAGACAAAGTAAATAAACAGCACGTTTACAATAATAGATAAAGCAACTAACTATTCTTTGCGTTCAGTTACTGTATACATTTCCATATCACTTTCGTCTTTAGCAGCTTATTAACTTTACAATCCATCTACAAACTATTTGCATTTTGATTGTATGTAAAAATAATGTAATGTACGCAAATAAATAAAAAAAAAATATGTATAAAAAATTAAAATTAAAATATAACAAAAAATAAATATATATTTGAGTTATCAAATTTTATTTATTAATAAAGAACATTTTATCAAATTTATTACAATAAAATATCAGAAATTAATGATAAATAATGTAATGAAAATATTTTATATTAAAATATAAAAATCTGAAGTTAAGAAAAAATAACACAATTATTTTTTTTATATAAAATAAAATCTTTATAAGCAATAATGTTGATATTTACAGAATATTTTACGTGTTTTTAAACTAATAAAAACTAAATAAAACTATACCAAATAAAAATTTATAAGAATTAACATTAAATAATAGTAATTCTTTTTAAATGTATAATAATAACGTTAGAAAAAACAAAGAAAATAAAAAAAAATAGAAAATGTGTAATTTTTTTCAATAAAAAACATTTTTTAAATTTAAATTTATATAATAATAAATGTACACACTTTTGTTTTCAAACAAATAATTGAAAAGTATATTTACGAAAAAAAAAAAAAATAAATAAATAAAATAAAATGCAAATTATATTTTTGAAATAACAAATAAATAAATCAAGCAAAACAAAATAAAATATACTTAAAATATTTTGATATTTCAAGCTACGTAAATCTAAAACAATATTTAAAAAAAAAAATAATAATAATAATAATATTTTTTAGAAACATGTGAACAAATAAAAAGAATATTTAAAGCATATATTTAACTTAATTTTAAAATTCAACTAACAAAAAAATGTAGAATAAAATATTTGCCTTTCACTCTACTTGTATAAAATAAACCAAGTTCGAAACCTTTTCAGGTTAATTATAAACTAGTTTTATTTTATTTTTTTCTAAAATAAGCTTTCTATTTATTCAAAGTTATAAGTTGCACTTTGCAATTCGTTTTTATTATTATTGTGTATTATAAACTTTTTGTATTTTCTTTAACTTGATTCAATTTAAAGTTAGTTTGAAACACATTTTAATTAGCTTATGGTATAGGCCAAAGTTCAGTATGTGGCATAAAGGCAGACAGTCTGCCTGCAGTTGGCGCCTGTTCAGGCCGCCCACCTTCATCGACGCACTGCAGCCAGAGCCACAGCTGCAGCCACATCCACATCAACATCCACATGCCGTTGACTTCTTTTCTAAGCTCTGGTTTTTTTTTTCTTGTTCTCTTGGAACTCGTTTCCTCAACGTTGGGTGGGCAATTGGCAGTTGTTGCTGCTGCTGCTGCTGCTGCTGCTGCAGCAGTTGCCGCTGGCTCTTTGCGTGCGTTTAATTAATATCAAGTCAAGTCAAGTCAAGTTGGCAGCGTCGTACGTGCAAACTATACACATATGTATGTTTGTATATATATAAAATATATATATATATATATTCATGTTCGCAAGCGATATAAAAAGGAAAAACGAATTACTGGCAAGTTGTTTTGGGACAAGGTTGTTGGCGATCGCGTTCTGGTCTTGCAGGCCTTTGGCAGCTGAGTTTTTCTTGTTTAATAATGTACCCTATATGCAATGGTAAATGGGTATGATTTGATTGTAGTGCCACATGCACTCATACAAATGATGTAATATTCAAATTTGTGTAATCAATAATTTCTTAATATATTTAATGAAGATATGAAATGTATTTATTGATATATTTTGAAATATATCAAATATATTAAAAGGTATTTTATTCATATTAATATGTCGAATATTTGATGGATACATTTAATGTATTTTCATATGTAATATATATTTTATTGATATTAATACTTTTTATATGAAATATATATTTGATGATGTATTTTATTTGTATTAATTTGATTAATGGACATATTTAATATACATACATATATACACTTTGTAGATATTTTCTAAGCATATCTCTGTTAAAGTTACATCATTTCGTTATTGACTTTTCATATAGTTCAGACGCATTAGGAAAATATTTTTGTCGGGCCAACTAATATATATATATATATCATACTGAAAACGAAATTTGCATTTTTCTGTACATACTTCTTTTTACATTCTTAGTATATTAAAAACCCAACAATATCTCATGATTATTACATAGTATCCATCATCCATCATTGCCCAACAGACTCAGGTTTTTTTTTTTTTTTGAGTAGGCTTGCATTTGGCTTAAGTGCAATTTTAATGCAACTTGTGCGTGCTGGCATTCTTGAGACTCGTACCAGTTAGATAGATGCAGCAGCAGCAACTGCAACTGTTAGCCAGACAGCCAGTTGGGCAGTTAGTTAGTGAAACTGTTTGGCAGGTTGTTGCGCATTATTGTGTAATCTATAAACTGGAACGTTGTGTCATTGAAGCAGACAACACACACAATTGTTGCAAAAAAAAAAAAATAAATAAATAAATAAATACGAAGCAGGAGAAGCAGAAACAGAAGTTAAACAAACAATTAAAACAAATACTGATGCTCATCAAATATGCTGAACGCATTAACTGCAATGGCTGAAAGAGTTGCGAGATGTGTGGCAATATGTATATGTAATTTATATATATTATATATATATATATATATATATATATATATATATATATATATATATATATATATATATATATATATATATATATATATATAATTATATATATAAAATATGTTTAATCAATATCGCTTCTAAACATTTTTTCTAATAGAAACTTTCTATGAATGCGAAAAATATAAGAAATAAATATGAAAACAAATAAATAGATGAAATAAATCAAGTAAAGTGCATTCTCTATGGCTTTGAAAAAAGGCCTTATTATTTATCATTATTTATTATCAATATGAATATCATGAAGAGTTATAGAAAAACCCAGATAAATCAGTAATTATTATTTTTTATTATTTTGAGTTAAAAATAAATATAAATAATAAAAAAAAAAAAATACCTTATTATCATTCATTCATATCAATAAGCTTCAAAATAATCATCATTACTATTATCACATCATTATTATAATCATTTAGCTGATTATTTGTTTATATAAATATGTTTAGTTAATTTGTTGACGATTTTTTTACTTTTATGAATAATTTCTATTAAATATGTTCAATCATTTTTTTTAATTTTTAAAATTTTTTTGAATAATCTATTAAATATATTTTTAATTTTTTTTTTAATTTCATTAATTTTTTATTTTTATTTTATATACATATTTAGCTATTTATTTTTATTTTATTTATTTGTAGTAATTTTTTTATTTATTATTATTTATTTATTTTATATTTTTTTATTTTATTTTATTTTTTTTTTTTATATATATATATATAATTATTTATTATTATTTATTTACTTTTTTTTCTTAGGTAGATTAAAATACTTTGTCATTTTCGAAAAACTTTTTTTCTTGGGCTGCCTTCATTCATCATTATATTTCTGTTATTTTTCTGTAATTCCGCAACTGAATCTGAAGCTGTAGATTCTCGTCATATTCTAATGATATAATATATCAACACGTATGAATGCTTAGTAATTTCAATAACATATCATATCTGTGTATGCTTGGTGAGTTTCTTTTCAATAAAAATAATTAGTTTCATTAAAACGCTTTAGACTTGAGTCGCAAATAAACAGAAATCGAAACAAGTTTCACAAAGCGCAGTCAACAAAGAATCGCAAATATCAACAGAAATCACGACAATACGTCAAAGAGCCAAATGATTTATGGGAGTAAAAAAAAATATTATTGAAAGAGTGCTAAAGTGGAGAGTAGGACAGATTGAAGAGGGTGCTGCATAAGCAGTCTTGAATGCATCTACATATATAACAAATATGAGATGGGATCAAAAGAAAAGTATATCAGTCAGATAAAGACAGTATTTCTATGAAGCTCACTTGATCTCGGTTTGTGCATATTCTATTAAATATTGGAGAAGAGAGGCAGTGTTAATTGAGGGAGATGTTATACATATATCTTGGAAAATCTGTAATAATCTATTCCTCTAAGTCTCTGTGACTCTCTATATATCTCTCTATCTTTCTCGTTTTTTCATTCTATTTTTCTTAATAATTTATAAATTCTCTAATTATTCTGAAGACATTTACTAGCTATTGTTTGACATATTTTAATAACCATATTTATACTATATTCTTAAGCTTATACTATATTTAATAAATAATTCAATGAGAAAATTGAATTAGTTAGGAAGTTAAGTAATAACATGCCTGCTAAGTGTCTGTAAGGGCATTTTATCTTCGACAGATAAGTTTTCGTGTTTATGTGTACTTTTTATTTCATTTTCTTTTTTTTTTTCTGATATGTATATACACGTATACTATATTTATAAAGAACATTCGTACGACCTTGAGGCCATGACTGTCAACAACAACAATAAGAATAAACAGCTGGACAACAGTAGCTGCAATAGCAATTGGAAACCAAAAAAAAAACATTAATTGTTAATTATGATGCGACGAATATTAAATACACTAACAGTGGCAAAGTTCTTATAGAACTCATGTGATATTTGTTAGACAGGCTTTGTGCAGATGAGCGAGCGATTATCGATTAAGACATTTTAATTTTTATGATTTAGTTTTATATGATAAAGCATACATGTTCTTATGATACGATATAGTATAAATATTATGATGATATATATATAGTGTAGCAGAAATTCATTGTATGTATTATATTATATTATTATAATTTAATGTTTGAATAAAATTTTTTTTATTTATTTATTAACATAATTTTTTTTTATTCGTGATTTTTTGTTGTTTGGTATTGACGCCTCATTCTTTGTAAACTTCAGTTAATCTAGCAAGGGTCTTTAGAAAGTTTATGCTCAAGGGTTAGGATTTTAAGAGTGTTTCATTCCTGGCGAAGTGGTATTTTCTTGTGTTTCAACCTAAAATTCATCATTCTGTAGATTGTATTTTATTATTATTTTCTATATATATTATTATAATTATTTTAATTCGATATGAAGCAGCTGCTAGCCAAATTGCTGTTCCAAGATAAAAAGTGTGATTAGAATTTCATAAGTTTATTCAAAATATATTTAAAAAAAAGAACGCGATTCTTCCGATCATATCTGACGCTCTGGATGATATATGATATAGTCAAAAGTGTCATATATCAGTTATAAATACAGATTGGAGCTATATGAATGCTTCTTGTAATTGCTCTAATTTATCTAGAGATTAACCCACATAGAAAAGTATAAATAAATATGTATACATATTCAGTCAGTTAATGATACGAATTGACAAATAAATAAATAAATATAATATGAATATTAGAAATTCTTAAAAAAAAAAAAGATAAAAAAATACATAAAAAATATTTAAAAAATAAAAACATTTAAAAAAAATTGTAAAAATATAAGAAAGATAAATGAAATTGTTATTTAATTATTTTTAATTTTCTTCTATGCCTTATACTTATATTATTCAATATATATACTCACTTAATGCTTGCTCTTCTAGCTTTACCTATATCATGACGTAGCCAGCTCCCCTTTTCGAGTAGAGTATGAAATCAGCTCTGGCTGTGTATATTTGTGCTGATACCGATATGGGGACTGTCTGTGTCTGTCTGTGTGCCTTGGCTGCTTATCTTTTGTTGATATTGATAGGCAATGCGCAGCATGGCAATGCGAAAGCGAAAGGGTTGAAGGGGGCACAGCGGACACAGGCAGCCCACGATAAGGCAATGCCAGGCCAATAACAATGACATAAAGCACAGAGACAGAGAATCGACAAAAAAAAAAAAAAAAGAACTCTGCACAGGTTTGACAGTGCGTTGGGGTTCTGTTGGAAGAGCAGAAGGAAGAGGAGGAGTAGCAATGGGAGGGCAGGGGCTTCAGGGAGTGCCGCATACTCGAAAGTCTTTGGCGAGTCATAAAAATGCAAACGGCGCAAGCGTAACATTTCCTGTTTCTGTCGTACGGTAAATTGTAATTGTTATGCAGACGCAGCTTAGCAACATTGCAACATTGCAAGATTGCAACTTGAAGCTTGCCACATTGCAAACGCCCCGAAAAATGCGGGCTCTTCGGGCACACAAAATCAGCCAACCAACGTTGTTGCCACTGGCGCGCCCCAATCTCTGGCCACATTTAATTTGCACCGTGTCCGACAATGACGACGACGGCGTCGACGTTGACAAAGTTATCAGCGGGTGCACAGCTTTTGTGGCAAAAACTCGTCCCAAGTTCTTTTGAGGCTACCTGTGGAGTGAACTGTGAGCAATTCGGTATATAGTATATAGGGGATATATATAGTATAAATAGTAGTTTGTCAGAATTGGTACGGTTACAGATTCATGCATTGGGTTCAAAGACTTAATAATATATAGCATATATTAACACATTAAAAAATAAATAAATATAAATATAAATATAAATATAAATATAAATATAAATATAAATATAAATATAAATATAAATATAAATATAATTAATATAAATATAATATAGATAATATAAATATAATATAAATATAAAATATAAATATTAAAATATAAATAATATAAATCATAAAATATAAATATAAATATAAATATAAATATAAATATAAATAAATATAAATTTAAATAAAAAATAAAAGAAATATAAAGATATTGATAAAATATACTATAATATGAATAAATCAAATAAATAAAAAATTAATTAATTAATTGAATAATATAACGGCAATAAATATTTAAACTTTTTAAATTTATTGAGAATTTTAATTGAGTTTAAAGTTTATTTTAATTAATACAAAATAATTCAAAATATAATAATAATTTATAAATATTAATATGAAAATGTTGCTTGCTTAAAAATATTCAACAACAGTTTCCATTTCATTAATTTTAAATAAAAAATTGATAGAAACAATTTCGCATTTTCAATTAGCTTATAATATAAAAAGGTTTTAAATTATTGATACAATTTAGTTATTTATTTAGTACTACTTAAAATTGAGATTATATTTTAATTATTTATTTTTTTTTTTAATTATTATTTTTTTAAATTTTTTTTTTCAAATCACATTGAATTGTGTAAAGGACAATAATCAAGCAATTTTTACGTGTTTAATTCAGAAAAAATATTTAAATGCTTTTAAGGCTTTATATATTCAGCCTTAAATCATTGTTTGATTACTTGAGTTAATTAGCTTCATATAAACATATGTTTGTTTAACAGTTCTTCAATATCGTAAAATTATTTAAATAATAAAGAGATTTTAGATTCATAAATATATTTATAAATAATTTCAATAAACTGTCTCTATCTAATATAATTGATTCATGGATTCATTTGAGTCAAGTCTAACTTTAAAAGACTTCAGTTTGCAAATTTAAAAGAAAAGATAATTTCGCATTCGCTAGCAAGTGCAGAGATCTTGTAGTTGTTAATGCAACTAAGAAATATTCTCATTTATAATTATAAAGTTTGAGTCAAATTAATATTTATCAATTTTTTTCATAGTCTACAGATAAGAGCTCTACCATAATTTGAGAACTTTTAACAGTTGCTAAAAAAAAATATCATATTTATTACTCAATTAAATGTCAACTACTTAAGCTACATAAATTCTTAAAGTGTATTGCAGTTCTTGCAATCGTACCGGTTTTTTCTACCTGTGTGTGTGTGTGTTTACCTATTGGCAACAGTATCCATATCCAAAGTCGACCAGACGACGACGCACCTGTTGGAAATCAAGTTCTGCAGACGTCGCGTCGATTCGCATAGATGTTTGTGGATTTATAAGTACCTGACATATACACACACACAATTATATATACTCTATGTATATAGATAGACACACGCACACCTAGACAGTTGATTTTCAACTGCAACTCAATGACACTGCAAATGGCAATAGGAAATTCTATGGACAACCACCACGCAGCATTCAATGCGACAGCCAGCTCTGGCTGCATGGATATACATACATATATACTATGTATACATATGTATATAACCTGTTGGCTTTTGTGAATATTTTGTTGCTTTGGCAATTTGTTTGCCATTTTCCATAGGTAACTTCTGTTGCACATTATGCTAATGACGTGCCAGCTCCGATCCGATCCGATCCGAAACAGAAACACAAACACAAACACAAGCACACACTCTCTGCACAGCTGCATGCTCCGATGATTAATCAAAAGCGAAAAATGTGGCCCGTTGCCAGGTAAATGTAATTGCAATTTGCAATTGTTGTTGGTGTTGGTGTTGGTGTTTTGGCCTGGCCTGGGTTGGCCTAGCCTGGCCTGGCCTGGTCTGGTCGGGCTTACACTGACTTGCTCTGTGGCCCGACATGGTACGTAGTTGGAGCTTATGTCTAAGCTTGTGCCTTTGTTTGCAATTGGCGAAAGGTGTTAGAGGTGTGCGTCTCTATCAATGTGTGTGTGTGTGTTGTCCATGGAGCGTGTTAAAATATTAGACAGCCTCGATTGCAGTTGCACTCTTTGAGCCACGTTATGTAAGCTTCTGGCACGGCTTACGGCATAGGCTAGGCAGGAACTAGACGTTTAGAAATGTCAGTGGGCTTTCAAGGTATTTCTGTTTTGCATCAAATGTGGCTAAGACTGAATGATTGACTAGAAGATAGACAGTTCTTTGATAATAGTAAGGAAGATTGTTTAAGGGGGTGAAATTTGTGAGGAATTCGTATAATATAGGAATCGTATATTATATTTATTATCTATATTTATTCTACTTCCCATAGGGTATATTATTAATTTGTCTGTGAAGAAACTCAGCCATTTTGAATTTTTGCAACGTAGATCAACTTTTACTTGATATTGTTAACAACATACATCAAGCACCTAGGTCGAAGATAGAAAAAATCTATATAAATGCATAAAATATAAATTGAGCAATATACATGTTAAAGTGCATGTTAAATTTATAATCAGTATTAAAAATAAAAAATTTCCTTCTTAACAGAAGCAGAAGTCAATATGAATAAGAGAAATCGATTTAAGCAAAACTACATGTTAAAGTGCATGTTAAACTCATAATAAATACATAAACAGAAATATGTAAATAAAAGTTATACTTACCTATTAGTAAAACTCGTTATAGTGCCTGTTAAGTTTGCAAGCAGCTTGTAAAAAGTATATGTATATATGTAACATACACTTTGACATGGACTTGGCCTATTTCGTTTCTCTCATTCATATTGGAATTCACAATGAACATACGTAAAAAAAGCTTAACAGAAAATGGGAAAATATTATAAAGAAGAAATAAAGCTAAAAAATCAATCTAAGTGTTAAAGTGCATGTTAAACTTTCAAAATCTAATATAAGGATTAATTAGGAAACTACCAGAAAAATGAAATTTTTTTAGCTGGATTTATTGAAAGCATGCTACCTGTAAAGGAACTTCTTATAACAAAAACCTTTATAGAGTTTTCTCATTGATTAGGCTCTGTGTATAGCATGCAAGTTTTTGTGAAAGTATGTCAAAAAGTCGAAGTTCCAAAACTAAGGGCTTATTTCAATACCCCAGAGTATTGCACATCGTCTAACTTTGTCGAATGAATTCCCAACAGCTTTTCAACACCCACAAGATAACAACATTATCTGCTTTGGTTGGTTACACATTATCAGCCAGACCAGCAGAAATGCCAAGCTCCTGCTCACTCTCTCTCTCTCTCTCTCCTAACAACCCCTAAGCATTTGCGTTGTACAGCTTTTTTTCCGTGGGGGGCGGGTCAGAGAGAAAGGGTCGATTTTCTCCAATTAGAGCACCCTACTGCCAAATGGAAATGTTCCCCCATTAAATGCGCTTTACGCTTTCATGTTACGCATAATTGAAACCAACTTCCCATTCAGTGGGCACAACGAACTCCAAACTCCAAGTTCCATACTCCCCAAATGCCCAAAAGCAACAACAGCATAACAACAACAATGTTAACGTTAACGTTCACGTCAACGTCAACGTCGACGTCAACGTCAGCGTCAGCGTCAGCGTCAATGCCAAACCACCACCACCAGCACCACTGAAAAAACTTGAACCGGGGCTTGGCTCCTGGATACTCAACCCCCATTTGGCTGGCTCGACCGACCGGGGCTTTTGGCCCACAAAGCATGTCAATGTCGTGAATATTATTGACATGGATTTACCACACACACACACACACATACATCCACTCAACTACAGACAATGGGGACTACAACCAGCGCGTCGCCATTTTGTTAGGCAGCAGCATTTCCGCGTTTCAACTCCACCAAAAATGGGGGAAAACCCAAAGGAGACCAAGCGGCAACGCCACAGTGAACAGCAAAAAAAAAGTAGGAAAAAAAATGTAGAAAACAAAACGCTGTAATGTGAAGGTCAACCCCTTTGTCTGGCAGGAGTTGCAAAGCAAGTTGAAGTTGTGTTTTTTGCGCCCTCAACATGCCCAGAACCCATTGACAATGAAACAGTTAAAGTGGGGTATCTTGGTTAAGTGCGGCCGGTTTGTGAAGTGTCTATAAACGAAATCAGCTGTGGGTTTTAGTTCAATACATGCAGGAACATTCTCTTCTAATAAACTTTTAAGCAATAGCGATAAGAGTTCTTTTTAAGTATCGATAACACGTTATCGATTTTAAATTGACAAGTCTGGCAAGTTGGTTATATGAATAACTCAAATTGAAATATTCTATTGTTAAATATATAAATATATAATATAGTCGATGCTGTCGACGGTGATAGGATCTTAAATCTATAAATCTTGTCAATCGTGTAATAAATAAATAAATAAAATATAATAAATTAAAACAAATAAATAAAATGGAAGCAATAACATTTCTGTTTAATTTTAATATCATTTTAAATATTTTTTTTTTTTATGAATGGACACTTTATTTTTTAATAAATTTAAGTATTTCTTTACATGGAATATTTAAGAGTATATTTTGGAATTTTTCTTCTTTTTTTCCCCCCAGCATATAAAATAAAATGAATTTGCAAAACACATATAATATTGAGGAGGAAGAAAGTATATAAATACCCATAAAAATCTGGATATTTTAGACTATTTATTAAGAATTATTAAAAGTACAATTCACATATTTTTCTTGTATAGATTTCAAAAGGCTTTTACCATAATTCTTGCTATATACTATTTTTTCAAGTTTTCTCTTTTTAATCTGACATTTTGGAATATGTATTTGTATTATTAAAATTAGAATTGTCATACGTTGCTATGTTTCATGTTTTTAATATTCTTTTATCATATTTATTTATTATTATTTAATAATTCTTATACCACATTTCTCTATTTTAATATCTCTATTAGGGTATCTTCTAGTCTTGAAGTTTTACTTATTATTTTTGTTTTTGTCTTCATCTCTCTGTGAGCTGTCAAAGTCAAAAGCGTTTGAGCTGATAAAAATCGATATACGGCAGACAAGTCGCCCATAGAGCTAGCTCAGGGGCAGCCGTGGCCCAACCCGTTGCACATTCCTAGCACAGACGATTCTCGGTCAACAGCAACAACTTCAGTTTAGCAATCCCCCCTTTGCCGACCCTTAACCATCAAACCAGAGCTACGGTATTCCATTTGTGCTTTATGCTCATTTTCAGGGGCTTGTCAAAATGTAAAAAAAAAAATTAGTTTCTATCTCTCTTGGCATGCAGTTGGCAATATGTCATGGCTAAAAGATACGAACCAGAGGTTGTGCCAGCTATCGAGACTTGTATAGACATAATACATACGTAATTAGATTATGACTCGAGTAAATGGCTAAAACTTTGACAGCCTGAAATGGAAAGGTGGTTCAAATGGGGCGTTTACCGAATTGCCTAGGGCTTGTGGTGTTTATTATTATTATTTGAAATATATAGTATATATATAATTTTTTTTTTTTTTAATTAAATAACTTGTACAAGATTATGAGGAATGTCTCAGATTTAAGTATAGTATGGAGGTTAGAATTGATAAAATCTTTACAAATTTTATAAAAGTAAATATAAGAAAAACAATAAAATAAATAAATAAATAAAAGATAAAAAATATAAAATTGAATATATTATTTTAGATACATAACATAATATAAGATAAATTAGAACTTTAGTATTTAAATACTAGTTTATCTACGATGATGAGCTATACAACATGATTCATTCAGTCATTCAGTTAAGCAAAAACGTTAATACATTCAACTATCAAAGCTCATAAGTTGTATCAAATTTAGTTATGGAAAAGGCCAGCGACCGTTACATTTAGCACTTCCGCACTAATCAATGGCTCCCACTTCGTTTAACAAGGTACAGTTCTAGCTGAAAGTATGTTTATGTGTACATTTGCGCATGTATGTGTGTGTGTGTGTCTATACTTATAACCAGAAACGAGCCATCATCAAATCGCTTGGCTGCATTTGTCGGATCCCAAGTACAAACACATACACTCACAAAAGCATTAATACATGCAAGCATACATACATATCCATGGGTATATTTCCCTAAAAAAAATATACACAAACGTACATACATACAAGCTACAACAACGTCTGACCACTTCACGCTCTTGGCTCTCTGTCCCTCTCGCGATATTTCATTAGCACGCTCTCTGCTTGGTCAGCATTTCGGCTTGACTGCTAACATTCGCTTGCTCACTCTCTCGCGCTCTGTCTCGCGTTGTGACCTCTCTGCACCCACACAACTTTAACTACGAGAATTATTCTTGATTGCTGCTGGCTTGCTCGCTCGGTCGCTGCGCAACTCACGGAGCGTCGCTCTTGATATCAAAATTTTTGTTTATTTTCTTTTGTGCTGTTCACACTCGCACACGCCGCACTCTCTGCTGTTGCTGCTGCTATTGAGTTTTTTTTTTTTTTTTGTTCTTTCTTTCGTCGCATGGTTTTGCGCTCTCCGCTCTTTACGACGTCGACGTCGACAATGACAGCGGCTCACCCGCGCCTTCGTTGCCCGCGTATGTGTTGCGTCTTTTGTCTGTTAGTATGTGTATGTGTGCTTATGAACAGTTTGACTGCCCTGCTTCGCCGCCACCGTCGTCGTCGTCATCGTCGCTGCGTCTTCTTCGTGGTTGCTTCGTCGTCGTCGCTCGTTGTTGTTGTATACAAGGTCGTTTGCGTACAAATTTCAACATTATTTGAAGGTCGTCCTTTGCCCATTCTGCTCTCGCGGTTGCTCTCGCTCTCTTGCTTGCGTGTGTGTGCTCTCTCTCGCTGTCACTGTGTCTGTATGTGTCTTTTCAGTTGCCGGTTGGCGTCTTCGCCGCTGCGTTGGGTTGTTGTACCGGCTAAACATTAGCCTGTGGTCGACGTCAGCTGCACTCAATTTATTGCATTTGCATTTAACTGTAATATGCCAAAAAGTGAAAAGCATTTGCCCAACTCCCTTCAGCAGCCAGCCAGTGCCAGCATTGTCATTAGCAATGCCCATTAGAGTAGTTGGACTCGTTTTGGGCGCGCCCTTCCTAACCTTCCAGCCACAAACCATTTTCAGCTGCCGGCCGAGCGTTCGTTCGGTTTTGGGTTAATGTACCTTAAATTTTATTATAATATTCCATTGGCTTTTTTTTCGCCTCTTTCGCTTTAAGGTCGTTGACATTTTTCGAACGGCTGGCGCTATTGTTCTGCTGCTTTAAGCTATTGTTCGTGTTCGCCGCTGATAACAAGCGTGCCGATTCACGCTGGACAGTGTAGTAACTGTCTCTCTCTTTGCATGTGTGCGTGTGTGTATCGTACACATGTCGCGGTTCCAATTAGCATAACTCGCCTCTGCCTCAGACTCATGCAGAGGCCAAGGTCGTCGTCGCTTTGGAGCGTTCGTTGAAAATCTCTATTGAATGATGATTCTCTATATGAGTAATAATAATAATAATTCGCATAGTAACGAAATTTGTATGCAAACTATGTGTACATGTGCGCAAGGAGCGAAAGAGATAGCGCATCTATATAGACAGCTTTATTGTGTATATTGAATCTCTTTCTTTTATGATGTTAACAAATCGGTCTTTATGTACAGCTCACGAAATGTGATTCATGTATGGAACTCTTGACTTGAAGAGGGTTTACATAATTATTTTTATTGCTATCGTAGACTCATTCAGGTTTTCAATTTGCATCAAAAGGTTTTGGTTTTTTTTTTTTGGCAGACTATAAACTTTAAATGAATCGCTATTTTTTTTTATTAACCTATTTAAGCATTCTGAAATAGCAAAATTGTGTATAACTATCGAAAAGACAAAGTTAAACTTTTATTTATGCATAGATCCAAAAACCGGTGAATATTCATTGCTTGAATGACTGATGTATTGATGGTGAATAAAACGATCTCTAAGTAAGAATGGGGAAGCAGAAAACTGTATTTTTGCTATATAATATAATATGAGAACTTATTGATCCACCGGTAACTGTAAAAAATTGATCGGACACAATTGTATACAAAAAATCTATGTATATCTATAATGTAGATGTATAGATTGATGAAAAAATTTTAATAAATTGTTATTAGTAATAAAAAAAAAAAAAAATAAATAAATTAAAATATTTTAAAAATTGGCGATTTGTATTAAATAAATGATATAAAATCAAATAGAATAGCTGCAAATAATTTAATAAAAAAAAAAAAATATATATATATATATATATATATAATTTTTTATATATATATATATTTATATATATATATATATATATATATATATTTATATATATATATATATATATAAAAATATGTAAAATATAAAATATAAAATGTAAAATATAAAATATAAAATATAAAATATAAAATATAAAATATAAAATATAAAATATAAAATATAAAATATAAAATATAAAATATAAAATATAAAATATTGAATATCAAATATGAAAAAATATAAAATATAAAAAATTTTTTTAAATGTAAAATATAATAAGAGATAAATCTCTTAATTTCAATTGAGTGTAGTTTTAAGAAGACTTATTTATTTAAGAGTTGCAACTTGTAAACATATTGTTGTACGCTTTATTTAGTTTTCCCTTTAATAAAACACATATTTATGTTTCAATTTCTTTCTCTTTCAGATTTACAACACAATGGAACTGCATCAACGACATCTTTCCAATTTCTACAAATTGCACAAGTAAAATCAGCTTAAGAGTTTAACGTAATTAAGTATTCGATTAGGGAATACAATTGAGCCATTACGAAAATGCCCAATATGTCGAGCATTAAGACGGAGCAAAGCGTTTCTCCAGGTGCCAGCGGCACCAGCTATCAGCTGCCCGTTAACATGTCCACGCCCACTGGCCGTCACAATGTCTCCGTGACGAACATCAAGTGTGAGCTGGACGAGCTGCCCACGCCGAATGGGAATCTGGTGCCGGTCATAGCCAACTACAATAATCATAATCACAATCACAGTAATAATCACAATAATCATAACAATCATAACAATCACGGCCTGCGCATACCGCTGGGAGGAGTAGCAGGAGGCGTGAGCGGCGACAACAAGGAGGAGGAGGAGGAATCCGATTCGGAAGCAGAGCTGGCCAACATTGAGAATCTAAAGGTGCGCCGACGTGCGGCAGATAAGAATGGACCACGTCCCATGTCCTGGGAGGGTGAGCTGAGCGACGCCGAAACGAACGGCCAGGAGCGAACGGCCGATGAGGAGCTCATGGAAACGGAGACCGTGGTGAAAAGTGAGTTGGGCAGTGCTGTTGCTGGAGGCATTGTTAGCCGCCAGGTGACAGCCATGCTGCAGCCCATCAAAACGGAACTGGAGCACATAGCAGGCGAGATGCAGCAGCGACAGCAGCAGCAACTTCAGCAACAGCAACAGCAACAGCAACAGCAACTGCAGCAGCAGCAGCAACAGCAACTGCAACAGCAACAGCAACTGCAGCAACAGCTGCAGAGCCACAAGCAGCAACAGAGCTACAAGCTGAAGCTGGCGCCCACCCAAAGTGATCCGATTAATCTGAAATACGAACCAGCCGCCACATCCAATTCGACAACGTCGCTCTGCGATCGCAGCAAGTCGAGCAGCGGCGGCCATCTGCCGCTGCTGCCCGCCAATCCCAGTCCCGATTCTGCCATACATTCCGTCTACACGCACAGCAGTCCGTCGCAGTCGCCGCTGACGTCACGGCACGCTCCCTATACGCCATCGCTGAGCCGGAACAACAGCGATGCGTCGCATAGTAGCTGCTACAGCTACAGCTCAGAGTTCAGTCCAACCCATTCGCCGATTCAGGCGCGTCATGCGCCACCTGCCGGCACCGCCTTGTTTCCGGGTCATGCCAATGGCGGCGCTGGAGCTGCTGCACTGCATCATCATAGTGTGCTGTATCCGCCATTGAATGTGGATGCTGCTGCGGCGGCGCAGGAGGCTCAAAATCTCAGCATGGATGGCAACAATAGCAGCAGCAGCGGCGGCGGCGGCGGCGCCCTGGATGCATCCGCCACGTTGCCAGCCTCTCCGGCGGGCATCTCACGGCAGCAGCTCATCAATTCGCCGTGTCCGATTTGTGGTGATAAGATCAGCGGCTTTCACTATGGCATCTTCTCGTGCGAGTCCTGCAAGGGCTTCTTCAAGCGCACCGTCCAGAATCGCAAGAATTATGTGTGCGTGCGCGGCGGCCCCTGCCAGGTGAGCATCTCCACGCGCAAGAAGTGCCCGGCCTGCCGATTCGAGAAGTGCCTGCAGAAGGGCATGAAACTGGAGGCCATACGCGAGGATCGCACACGCGGCGGTCGCTCCACCTATCAATGCTCCTACACGCTGCCCAATTCGATGCTTAGTCCGTTGCTAAGTCCAGATCAGGCGGCTGCAGCTGCCGCCGTCGTCAATCAGCAACAGCAACAGCAACAACAGCAGCAGCAACATCAGAGATTGCAGCAGCAACATCATCATCAACAACAGCAGCAGCAACAACAACAACAACACCAGCACCACCAACAGCAACAGCAGCAGCAGCAGCCGCAGCAACAACAACAGCCACATGGACCACTCAATGGCTTTGGCAGTGGATCCAATTCACTGCCAGCCAGTCCCAGTCTCGGCGCATCCATCAAAACGGAGCAAATAGATTCGCTCAGTCATCAGCATGCAGCGTCGCGAGCTTCAAGCATTCCACCCCTGCTGCAGGTAAGTGAAGCTTCAAAGGTTTCGCTTGGCTTGGGTATGATTTGACTTTGGGGAATAGCGTCATCGACAGCTTCATATATATTGATTTTCCATTAATTAAACTAAATTCATAAAATTATATAGTTAACTTTTAGATCTGATTTTACAATCATCTATTTGTCTTTCTTAAAAAGAAATTAATAGAATTATAGATTATGAACTTTTAGATCTAATGTTACATTTAACTGAGATTTCCTGACCCATAAATTATTATTCCTTTAACTAAAAAAAAAATTCATTGAACTTTTACATCTGATTTTACTATCCATCTAGAGTTTTCCTGATCCATTTATTGTTCTTCCTTGACAAACAAAAATTTATAGAATTATAGATTGCGAAACTTGAGATCTGATGTTATACCCAATTTGAGTTTTATTCCTGCTTTTGCCTGTTCTCACTAGAAACCTTTATTGGCTACCAAATCTTACATTATTTTTGCTATCCAGCTGCGTCCTAGAGCACCTCAATAATGTCTTAGACTATTTTCAGACTTGTTTCCAGATAGGCTACATTTAGCTTTATTAAGAGATCAAGAGGTCAATATATTGACAAATTCAAATACGCTTTTGACTTACTTCTAGATATTCTAGATGTATAAAGAGGACAACAAGTTTTCACCCTATAGAAAAGACGTGTGCAGCAGGAGGCGTGCTTCGTAGACGTTCCTGACCATATGAACTAATGGTCTGGCACACTTACAAAGCTCTAGTTTCTATGAACTAATTATCTGTAAAACTTATGAAATATGCCTCCTGCAGCACAGTTATCTTTCCAAGATGTCAGATATATATTATAGCTGAATGTCCATGGAGCCTTTTTTCCTCTGATACAGGAATATACAAAAATACAATAAAAGTCCAACCAGGGAGAATGATCATGGGGAGAATCAGCATAGAGACAATGAGCACTGGGATCACGAGCATGGGGAGAACGAGGAAATGCGTACAGGAAGAGCAATATCCTGCTCTAAAATCTCTAATCTTAATCTTATTTGTTGCCTGTTGCTATATAATGATATACTATCAAATGACCTGAGATGGGTTAAGTTCTTGAAAAAGCCTTACTCAACCTTGCACTCAGTTTCGTTTGAAAATCCCTAAAGTGTAATGCAAGAGACTAATCCACTTCTTGTACAAATGTAATTCAAGCTGTTTGGCCTTCTTCGAGATTATTTATTTCTAGCTTAGGTTATTTTTATGAGACGATGACGTTTTCCTTCATTGTCAAAGATGCTCGAAAGAGATTGCTGATTATCTACTTAGCTCCGTTTTAGATTCTCTACTTATTGACTAAATCAAGCTGTTTCCTTTATTACGGAAAGTTAGCTAAGAAGGGAAGGAAGGGAAGGGAAGGAAAGAAGAAGGGAACTCTTAATTATTTCAATTTGTAACTTGAATCACTCTGAATGAAGAGCTCATACTCAACATATTATACCCTTAACATATTTTCCCTTGCTAAAAGTTTTCTTTTTTTCCATCTATCGCCATTAGGAAATCATGGATGTTGAACATCTTTGGCAATATACTGATGCGGAATTGGTGCGCATTAATCAGCCGCTGTCCTCATTTGCATCGGGCGGCTCGGCGTCGAGCGGCTCAGGTGGCGGTTCAAGTTCCGCCGGACAGCACAATACAGCGAATGCACAACAGATGACCAATCCACTGCTGGCCAGTGCTGGTCTCTCGTCCAATGGCGAGAATGCCAATCCCGATCTGATTGCCCATCTCTGCAATGTCGCCGATCACCGACTCTACAAGATTGTCAAATGGTGCAAGAGTTTGCCGCTCTTCAAGAACATCTCGGTGAGTAGCGATGGGGATTATAATAGCCAAGAGCTATTTATATAATCTTAATTACCTTTCAGATCGACGATCAGATTTGCCTGCTCATCAATGCCTGGTGTGAACTGTTGCTCTTCTCCTGCTGTTTTCGTTCCATTGACACGCCCGGCGAGATCAAGATGTCGCAGGGGCGAAAGATAACGCTGGCACAGGCCAAAACAAATGGCTTACAGGTGGGCTAAGAAGATTGGTGGTTGGCTTTAATTATGTTAGTGGAGCAAGAAGCTCGTTTAGGCTAGATTAGATTTTATTTTGATTAATTTATTTATTTATGATTATTATTTATTTTGCGCAACTTAGATTAGCATTAAGCTCACTCTTATAAAATACTCTTATACGTTTTTTTTTTTTTTTGTTTTTTGCAGGCCTGCATTGAACGCATGCTGAATCTGACGGATCATTTGAGACGCCTGCGCGTCGATCGTTATGAATATGTTGCCATGAAGGTGATTGTGTTGCTGCAGTCCGGTAAGTACTCTATACTCTATATATACTCCAAGAACTTTTACTTAACGATAGTAAACTCTTTTTTTTTAATATTCAGATACCACGGAGCTGCATGAGGCGGTCAAGGTGCGTGAATGCCAGGAGAAAGCGCTGCAAGCACTGCAGGCCTACACGCTAGCCCATTATCCGGATACGCCGTCCAAGTTTGGGGAGCTGTTGCTGCGCATACCCGATCTGCAGCGCACGTGTCAGGTGAGTGAATGAAATTCAGCTGCCTCTAAGAGATATTTTAACTCTCACTCTATCTCTCTCTCTCTCTCTCGCGCTCTTTTGCTGACTGCAGCTGGGCAAGGAGATGCTGACGATTAAGACGCGCGACGGTGCTGATTTCAATTTGCTGATGGAGCTGCTGCGCGGAGAGCATTGACAAATGCTCTTTAGGACCATGGAACGCTATCGATGCCGCAGCCGGGCTTAAGGCACAGCAAAGAAAAAAAATCAGAACAAGAAAGAATAAAGAAAAACAAGTTTTATATGATTAGTATTAGTATATCTATGCATAGTGTTAAGTGCTCTATGTGTAAGCTCTGAAAACATGTGCCTAAACAATGAACCCATTGCCAAAGCAACAACAACAACAACAACAACCGTAACAACAACGTGAGCAACAGCAACGAAATTTTGAGAAAAAAAAAGAAACTGATAGCACTTAAAAATGAAACAGTAAAGAAGTTTTTATAAGCAGCCAAATTTTGTAAAATCTTTTTTATACATATATACATAAAATCATGTATATATTTACAATTATGTGCTCAAAGAGTTGCATTTGTTGTTGTTGTTGTTGTTGTGCTGGCAGAGTTTATTAAAATTATATAAAGTTTTTGCTATATATACATAAAATTATATATATATATATCTGTATAAATATATATAAATGGATTATGTATAGTAACTAAAGCACACATGGAAAATGAAAAGACTTAGAAATTTATTTAATTTTAATATTAAAAAGAAAAAAAAAAGGAAACACAAAAACAAAAAAACATTAAAATCAAATTTTATTTTTTAGTTGAAGTAAATGTTTTTTATATACGCATATACATATAGTAATATATTGACCTCCTCACAGAACGCCATACTTAGCGACAATCACTCACACCTTTTCCCATAAACTCATATTTCATATAAACGGGTTCATTCACCCTATATCCGCCAATAGCATAACGCTTACATAAACACTCACGTGTAACCGACAGATACAAGCCCCAAGCGTGAGAACGCCTGATCAGCAATTCTATCCTAAACAGTCCAAAAGTGTGAGAACGCCTCATCAGCAATTTTGTCCTTAGCAGCCAAAAAGCGTGAGATCGCCTATTCAGCATATTATCAATAACCAATCAGATTCATTCAGACATATCGTCCGATCAAAAGCTCACCACTGAAAAGCTCAGAAGCTTTCCAATTCCGCATATAATAAGCCAACACACAATTGTATCTTTCAGTTCTAATCGAGTTTTAAGCCGCGGCTCTAACATTGCTGTAACGTTTTTAATAAGATAAACTCCAACTGTTAAAATTAAATAAAGTTATATTTTTTTAATAAAGACGGTTGTAAAACACATAATTGGCGCAGCCGGTAGGATCAGTGAAAAAAATGAACTATAATTCTATCCTTGTTCAGAAAGAACAGAGAACTAAGTGAATTCAACATTTAATTCAATTCTGATCCGCCAAAAAGCATCTACGTGACCGTAGTCATACAAGAATTCCGTTACATAATAGATCCTTTGGACTATTGGAAATCTTGGGTAGCGAACGCAAATCGTTACATACCAATCCTTACGTCTGGGCCTTACACATCATTAAATTGATCCCTGTAAGCCGTAAGCATTGAGAAAACTGCAAACAGTGTAAAGTGCGTGTAAAAGACATTCATAACTAATCTTAAACCGCCAAAATTGCACCTATCATCAGCCCAGCCAAACTAACCATGACACTGGAGTTGTCAGAAACCCATTTAAAACAAGCACTGTCGTCGCTACGACAGCTGCCATCCTACGATGGAGCAACTGAAAATTTGAGTTCCTTCATCAGGAGGGTCGATTACATCCTTAACTTGTACCCAACTAGAGATGCCCGACAACATAGCATCCTTTTCGGAGCCATTGAGATGCAACTGTCAGGAGACGCGCAAAGGATCTCGCAGCTTTCCCAATCCAACAACTGGTCGGAACTGAAGACAGCTCTAATTAACGAACTGAAGACGCAGACACCGTGTGAGGAGTTGCTTAGACGATTATACAACACCAGCTACAACGGAAATCTTCGTAAGTTCATCGAAGAATTAGAGAATAAGTCATACACCATAACAAATAAATTAAGTTTAGAGAACAATCCAGCCAACACAATGTTATACACAAACGCAATGAAAAACACAATCAAAGAAGTAATTACAAGAAAATTACCCGATAGGCTTTTCATGACACTAGCTAGATTCGACATAACAACTGTCACAAACCTCAAACAAGTAGCTCAAAGAGAGGGTCTATACGAAAATAGTACAGAAGTAAAGAAATCAAATCAAAGCCAACAAAGTGGAAAAAGTGGAAAATATTTTCCCCAATTTATAGGTTCAACACCAAACACCTCCCAAATTAATCAAACTGGTCAACAGTCAAAACCAGACAATAATCCACCATCATTCAAAGAATTCCAACAGAAATTAAATCAAGGAAGAGTTCAGAACTCCTTGAATTACCAAACCCATAAAATTTCTCAGGAGAAACCTCCTAATCAGCCAGTAAAAAGACAAAGAGAAAGTAACAGTGGAATAAGCAGGATGGACACATCCGAAAATTTTCATCAAGAAGCCTCGGAACAGGAAGAGTCAGAGGAGGAGATAGAAGTCCATTCATTAGAGTAATCTTTAATAACAAACCCCTCAAATGTATTATTGATACGGGATCATCAATAAACATTTTATCAAAAAATTTCTTTAATTTCAAAACTCACTCAGAGAATTTACAAGTTCATACTATCAACGGTAGTATTGAATTGAAAGAAACAGTTTTCTTTGCACCTAGCAAAATTTGTCCGAAACATCAAAAATTTTATATTCACAACTTTTCAAACAATTACGATATGCTAATTGGAAGAAAATATTTACAAGCTTGTAACGCTCAGATTAGCTATACCGAAGATTGCGTAACTTTAGGAAGTTACACCTTTTATTTTAAATACGAAGATGAAACAGATAATGAAAGAGGAATTGAACAAAGACAGTTTGACCCAATAATAACTAACGACCCAGATATTAATTTCGCAATCAATAATGAAATCAGCGAAAAAAATGAGTATAGATTAGATCATTTAAACCCCGAAGAAATCGAAAACTTAAAAAAGGTTTTATATGAGTTCAGTGATATCCAGTACCGTGAAGGTGAAAATTTGACCTTTACTAGTACGATAAAACACTCGATCCATACAAAACACGAAGGCGTTATTTATAAAAAGCCTTATAAATACCCTCAAACCTTTGATCAAGAGGTCAACAAACAAATCCAAGAAATGATTGAACAAGGCATTATTCGAAAATCGAAATCGCCCTATTGTTCTCCAATCTGGATCGTACCGAAAAAATCGGACGCCTCCAAGAAACAAAAATATCGTTTAGTTATTGACTACCGGGATCTAAATGAGATCACCATCGACGATAAATTTCCCATCCCTTTAATAGATGAAATACTAGACAAATTAGGAAAATGTCAGTATTTCACAACAATTGATTTAGCGAAAGGATTCCATCAAATTCAGATGGATCCCGAATCAATACCGAAAACAGCCTTTTCAACAAAACATGGCCATTACGAGTATACACGTATGCCATTCGGTCTGAAAAACGCACCAGCAACATTCCAAAGATGTATGAACAATCTCCTAGAAGATTTGATATACAAAGATTGCCTAGTATACCTTGACGACATCATAGTTTATTCCACTTCATTGGATGAACATATGATATCACTCAAAAAAGTATTCACTAAGTTAAGAGAAGCTAATCTAAAACTACAACTCGACAAGTGCGAGTTCATGAAAAAAGAGACAGAGTTTCTCGGACATATAATAACAACAGAAGGTATTAAACCTAACCCAAATAAAGTAAAAGCCATAATTCAATTTCCAATTCCAAAATCGCAAAAAGAAATAAAATCATTTTTAGGCTTGTGTGGATTTTACAGAAAGTTCATACCAAACTTTGCCCAAATTGTCAAACCAATGACACTCAATCTTAAAAAAGGTGCAACAATTAACATTAACGATCAAACTTATATTTCAGCTTTTGAAAAACTTAAACTCTTAATTACATCAGATCCTATATTGACCTACCCGAATTTTAATAAACAATTCTCCCTTACAACAGACGCAAGTAACATAGCTATAGGAGCAGTTCTATCACAAGAACATAAACCAATTTGCTACGCAAGTAGAACACTTAATGAACATGAAATTAATTACTCCACGATTGAAAAAGAATTACTAGCCATCGTCTGGGCAACTAAATATTTCCGGTCATACCTTTTCGGTAGAAAATTTGAAATCTTAAGCGATCATAAACCTTTAGTATGGCTAAATAATATAAAAGAACCTAATATGAAACTCCAAAGATGGAAAATAAAACTCAACGAATTTGACTATAAAATAAAATATTTACCTGGTAAAGAAAATCATATAGCAGATGCACTTTCAAGAGTAAAATTAAACGAAAACTTCTTAGGAGAGACAAGTAGCAATACCGCAGCAACAATACATAGTGCACATGAAGATAATGAGAATTACATATCTATAACGGAAAGGCCATTAAACTATTATAATAGACAATTAGAATTTATAAAAGGAACAGAAAATAAAGTAGACACAATAAAGTATTTTCACAAAACAAATATAAAAATCACTTATAAAGAAATGTCGAACGCATATGCCAAAGAAATAATAAAACAATATCTTTGTAGTAAAAATAACGTAATTTACTTTCATAACGAACAGGATTTCCCTATTTTTCAACAAGCATATATCGAAATAATACATCCCAATAATATCACCAAAACTATGAAAAGCAATATTATATTGGCAAACTTATTAACTTATGCAGAATTTAAAGAGATAATTTTAAAAAATCATAAAGAACTTCTACACCCAGGAATAGAGAAAACAATTAATTGGTTCAAAGAAAAATTCTATTTCCCTGACTATCAAAAATTAATACAGAACATAATAAATGAATGTTTAATTTGTAACTTAGCTAAAACGGAAAATCGAAATACTAAATTAACATTTGAAATCACTCCAGAAGTATATAACATTAGAGAGAAATACATAATGGACTTTTATATAATCGATAATTTACAATTCCTTTCATGCATAGACCTATATTCCAAATTTGCAACATTAATCGAAGTAAAATCTAGAGATTGGTTAGAAGCAAAAAGAGCTATAATGAGAATATTTAACGAGTTAGGCAAACCAATAGAAATCAAAGCAGATAAAGATTCAGCATTCATATGCGCAGCATTACAGAACTGGTTAAAAGAAGAAAACGTTAAAATTGATATAACAACAAGTAAAAATGGAATTGCAGACGTAGAAAGATTCCACAGAACAGTAAATGAAAAACTTAGAATCATTAACAGTGAAAATAACATTGAAGATAAATTAACTAAATTCGAAAAAATACTTTACACATACAATCATAAAATTAAACATAAAACAACTAATAGAACACCAGCAGATATTTTCATATACGCAGGAACACCTGAATATAACACCCAGTTAAATAAAATCAGCCAGATAACAGATCTTAATAAAAACAGACATGAGTACGAAGTAGATACTAAATATAGACAAGCGCCGTTAGTTAAAACAAAAACAACCAATCCCTTTAAAAAAACAGGTATAATAAATCAACTCGATGATAAACACTATGAAGAAATAAACAGAGGACGCAAAGTCATTCACTATAAATCCAAATTCAAAAAGAAAAAGAAAATTAACAAAAGTAAATACGATAACTAATTACAGATCAACTAATAAAGATGACTCTCATACTCATCATTATAACGTTTAATATCAATCCAAAATTACTCAAACACAACTACTTGAAACATGTAGATTCGGAAAAATTATTGAACACTAAAACCTCTACTTGGCTTAAAACAGATACAAATGAAATTTTAATAATATCCAATATCCCAAGAGAAATTATCAAAACCCCAATCTTTGAGATACTTCCGTACCCCGACTCAGAAAAGAACATCTTAACCGAGAACTCACATAATAAATACTACTTTGAAAACGAAAATTTATACAATAAAAACACCAAACAATTATAAACAAATGAATGTATAATAGGCATTTTAAATCAAATAACAACCTCATGTAAATATACAAAAACCTTTAAAAATTATCAAATCACCTACATAGAACCCAATATTATTGTAACTTGGAATTTACCAAAAACTAAATTAAATCAAGATTGCGTAAACAACGAATTGACAATAGAACGAAATAATATAATAAAGATTTACGATTGTTCATTACAGTTAAATGAAATATCTATTAAGAATTCATACTTTGACTATTCACAAAGCATCTATGTAACAAACAATATTACGAAACTAGAACCCATATCTTACTTGCAAACTAAAGAAATTATTAACCAACATACAAAATACAACAGTGTATTCCAAACTATTACTATAATTACTTTTGTCATTACTATTATAAGCATAACATTGTACTTAATTTATAAGCTTAAAATTGTACCACAAAAACTAATTATTAATGTTAATAACACTAAAAAGCCAGAAATTGAAATCCCAAATCAAGTGGTCGAGCAAAGCCCTTCACTATACCCAAAAGTATCCGCCTGAGGACAGGCTATTTTCTTAAGGATGGGGGAGTAATATATTGACCTCCTCACAGAACGCCATACTTAGCGACAATCACTCACACCTTTTCCCATAAACTCATATTTCATATAAACGGGTTCATTCACCCTATATCCGCCAATAGCATAACGCTTACATAAACACTCACGTGTAACCGACAGATACAAGCCCCAAGCGTGAGAACGCCTGATCAGCAATTCTATCCTAAACAGTCCAAAAGTGTGAGAACGCCTCATCAGCAATTTTGTCCTTAGCAGCCAAAAAGCGTGAGATCGCCTATTCAGCATATTATCAATAACCAATCAGATTCATTCAGACATATCGTCCGATCAAAAGCTCACCACTGAAAAGCTCAGAAGCTTTCCAATTCCGCATATAATAAGCCAACACACAATTGTATCTTTCAGTTCTAATCGAGTTTTAAGCCGCGGCTCTAACATTGCTGTAACGTTTTTAATAAGATAAACTCCAACTGTTAAAATTAAATAAAGTTATATTTTTTTAATAAAGACGGTTGTAAAACACATAATTATATATATATATATTAAATCGGAAATCGAAGCGTAAGTCTTACAAAATATTTTGTAATAATTAAAAAAAAAAAAAAAATGCCAAAACCGAAATTGGTTTAACAAGAGAGCTGCTAGATTTTCTAACTAAATATATATACATATATATATGTATATATAAATTTAAAATGTGAACGAGATAAGAATCCATTTTTAAATGTTGTAGCATTTAGTTTTAGTGCAATTTCACACACATGTCTACTTATATATGTATATATATATATCGGTATATCTAACTAAATGCAGATGAAACTGAAATGTAAAGAACACTCGATTGAATTGCCGCCGCGTGGCATAAACTATTCCAGTGATGCTATTTGTTGCATAAAAAACATAAACAAAACTACATAAATGAAATTTATACTTTATTTTTTGTTTGTCATTACAACAACAACAACAACAACAACAACAAGAGAGAGAGACACACAGCTATATGAATATTTGTAACTGTATTCGTATTTGCATTGTATTTGGTATTCTTTAATTAATGTTTACTTATGCATATGTATATATATAGTTATATATATATGCGTGTGTGTGTGTGTATATTTTGTTTTATTATAATTCTACTTAATAGCTGAAGCAAATCCTGTAACAGGATTTAAAACATTTACCGATTACATACAGTTATTTCTACATATATATTTTGTCAGCGCATAAACACAACCTAGATTTTTATATAGCCAGCCTAATGTCTATATATATTTATATATATATATAAATATGTGTATGTGTGTACGTTAACTATATAAACAAAACAAAAAAAGAGAATGAGAAAGAGAGAGAGAGAAAGAAAAAACAACTTCCAGCCCCACCAGCAAACAAAACGTAACGATAAAAACAATTCCAATAATTTAAATGAGAAAAAAAAAATAAGAAAAGAAAATAGTTAAGGCCAGGTGAGGTATTCCTCAATATTCACGATCTTTTCTATATACATATATATATCTATGTATGTGTATACTATATAAGCTGTGATTCAAGCAATGTTGAGATTAAGTATTCGCTTTCACAGTAAAAACAAAACACACAAACATAAAATCAAATCAAATTAAAATTGTTTATTTGACTAGACTAACTAAACATTGTCCATTAAAATAGTAAAGAGAATATAATAAACTCGGCTGCTGCCTGGCCCCACAAAATGCTAAACTTAAATGCAAATAGTTAAATGTTAATTTAATGCAAGCTCTAACTAAATATCAATATACAATATACCATAGTTAAATGCAATTGTAAACTGATAATCAAATCAAAATTAATTTATAGTTCTCATATCTTACGCCCCACCCACTCCAAAAGCCTCCCACAACAAGTCGAAATTTGTAGCAGCGATCACAAGCATTCTCAGAAAATAATTTTGTAAAGACGAAAATAAAAAATTTTGGAAACCAGCTTAGATTTTACTATTTAAACCACTTGCTTAAATAGTTAAAGTTGCACTCAAAAAAAAAATGAAAGCGTTAAAGAAAACTAATTTATTTGTAATTATCAAAATTATTTAAGCTCTAGCTTAATTCTTGTGCTTGTCTTTTGCGCTCGGTGCTACGTCTTTCATCTACTCATCCATAGTAAATATTAAATTTCATTTATTTTTTTTTCTCGATAAGTGTAATAACTGAAATTCAAATGGAACAACAATTAAATCAAATTAATTGTCAATGCAATATTTTGTAATAAACTTTTTTTCAAAAAAAAAAAAACTTTAAATATATAAAAATATTTGGTTGTTTTATTTCTTAAATTCTTCAAGTCAATTGAAGAGTTTATAGAGTTGGATATGCTTTATAGAGAATTTAATTTATTCAAGAGTGGGATATTGGATAAAAAAAAATAAATAAATAAAATTGGGAAAAATAAATATGGGGTATGCTCGATTTTGTTTTTAAAATTACTTTTTAATATATTTTATTTTCTTTGCTGCCAAAACTACTTTTTTTTTTTTAATTTTGAATACTATATATATTTATTTAAAAAGTCTGCCTGAGGCCTTTGTCGCTCTGGCTTAAAAGAAAATTGTTATTTAGAATTAATTCTTGGTAACAATAAATAAATAAATAAATATATATTTTATTTGACAGCAAAGAAAATTAAATATATTGAAAAGTAATTTTAAAAACAATTTTTATTTATTCCTTCATATATATATAAATATATTTATTTATTTATTACCTCAAAGCTAGCTTCTTCAACTAGGTTTCATTATATTTATTTATTATAGTTAACATTTTTTTAGCCTCTTTAAGTTTCTAAGGCTTTAATTTAAAATTCAAACGCAGAGCATGCGTTCGAATTCGAATGAAAATATTTGCCTCACATATTTTCATCAAAACGGTAAACGCTAGATAATATTTTGTATATTTTGAATCCATTGAAAATGCGAAATCAATAAAAATTTAAGTAGCAGGTAGAAGGAGGCGGGGCAAATAGTATAGCTGAGTTAATTTAGCCATGTCTGTCTGCTCGTTCGTGCGTCCTTTCTTTCAAATTTTTTAAATTTCGTATACAACTACATCTGAAATTGAAACCTAGTTCAATTTAAAGAGTGCGAATATAAACATATGAAACGTCTGTCAAAAATTTCTGAATTAATCTAGTTTAGTTTTTATACTGATCAGATATACAAATATGTATAGTTTAAAAATATATGCCCATAAAAAATATATATATAATTATATACTATATTTAGAAACTCATTCTCATTCTCAAGGGTGTACTCTGAAAAATGACTAAAAATCCCTTTCAGAAATAAATTTCGAATGTTTTTGTTGCCATTCAAAATTTATTTTTCCATAATATAATTCTGTGATTAAAAACTACATCTCGGTTAGTTTTTGTTCATAATAATTTTCTTTATTTAAATCAACTTCATTCGGCAGATTTTCACACTTTAAGCTAATGTTATTTAAATGTTAATCAATCGAACAATTTGCTGTTTGGGCTGTTAGTTGAAAGCTGTAATGAGGAGGAATAGATATAGATATAGATTAGATATAGATATATTTTATTAGAGAAAGTTCTTTACTTACTCGAGTATTGGCTGAGATTACAGCTGGTTGTCTTGTTAACTAAATTGAGTGACTGCGGATCGCAGCCGCCATCGATGGGCATTTCGTAAGGAGCACTGGGGCAAGCAGCTGCGCAGGACGTCGGAGCACAGGGCATGGAGCAGGGCATGGAGCAGGGCATGGAGCAGGGCATAGGGCAAGGCATGGGACAGGGCATTTGGCTGGGCATAGGGCAAGGGGCTAAGCACTGATAGCTGCAGGGCGGAATCTGAGTGCAAGAGCCAGGACCTGGACTCGGAGCAGGCATCATCATGCAGGGCGGTGGAGCACAATAGCTATTAATATTATTATTTTTAGACTCTTTATTATCAATTTGATCATAATTATTATTATTATTATTACCTTACGGGCGGCGCATAGCTCATGCAATTGGAGCAGGTGGAGCAGGCATCACAACTGTTGTTGCTGCCGCAGGTGTCGCATTTGGGAAAATGATTGAAGCAATTTCCTGGCGGATTGACGGGCTTATAGTCCATCGAGTATACGGTCGTGTCCTGCAGCGTTGCATTGCAGGATTGCAAACAAGGAGAGGGATTCTTAGTGCTGGATCCACCCAAACCTTGACCACCCAGAGCCTGACCCTGCTCCATGCCGAGACCCAGGCAGGGCGGCGAGGGGCTGGTCAAGCAATTGGGCATGCATTTGTATTGCTTGGCCAGCACCTGCTTTATGAAGCCGTCAAAGTCCAAGCAATTGCTGGGGTTGGTTTGAGGCAACTGTGTGTAGCCTGGGTTGAGCATGGACGGGGAAGGAGGAAGCTGGCAGGATGGTTGGGGCTGGAGGCAGGAGGGGCAGGAGGATTGATAGGATTGACAGGATGTTGCTGGCTGGCAAAAGGGTTGGGGTTGAATGTGAGTCTGTGGCTGACAGTAGGCATGCAGAGACTGGCAGGATGCCTGCGGCTGATAACCGGGCTGCGGTGGCTGACAGTAGATGGTTCGCAGATCGACAGCCGGTTGGGTAGAACAAGTGCTCATCATGTTGGGGCTGAAAGCAGGGCAGCCCATCGGCTCTCTATAATCAGCAGGATTCATGTCATTCGTCTGCTCTTCGCTTGGAGAACGGCTGTAGCCTCCCTCGACGTGCATTACACAGGAGCAACCAGGACATTTGCATAGATAATTCTCGTCCGATCTCTTTGACTGGCTGCACTGGCAATGCTTCATCTCATCCGCTTCGCAAGATTTCTGATTCACGAAACTCGCATCCGACGTCTGATACTTGCTATCGCACTCCATTTGGCTAGTGTTGGAGTCAGATGCAATGTAATTGGGCTTGCAATATATCGTGAATGAATTAGAGTTCGACTGCGGCGACTGATGTTCTTGTTGAGGTTGCTGAGGTTTCTGCTGTTGCTGCTGCTGCTGTTGCTGCTGCTGTTGCTGTTGCTGTTGTTGCTGCTGCTGTTCCTGCTGTTGCTGTTGCCATTGCTGTTGCCACTGCTGTTGCTGCTGATACTGCATATAATTATAATCCATGCCAGGATACGGCTGAGCTTGAGACTGCATGTACCTTAAATATTCATCCTCTGACATTGGATTATGATAGGAGCCTAATGCGCTGCACTGATTAAAGTTATCTGCATTGCTTACAGGCATGTTTATGTCCATCCCCATGCCCATGGCCATGCCCTTTCCCATTCCCATTCTTATACCATTTCCCATTTTCGATGCAGTTTCTTGATCATGGGAATGGACCATCGGCTGCTCCATTTGCTCGGCATTGTATTCCGTGGCGCAAGCTCCATCGATTTTTTGTTTCACATTTCCACAGCTCATCGATCGTAATTGATTTTTGATGTTCGAATAATCTGCAATAAGAAACTTTAGTTTTAAATATATGTTAAATATTTTCAAAGATTCATTATAAAATATAATGATCTATCATCTTCCATTTCTGATCTTTTATCTCTGCTCCTTGGTCTTCTTATCTCTTTTCCTCTGATGGCTGATATCTGAAATCTTATTTCTCTCATGTCTAATCTCTAATCTCTAATCTCTATTCTCTGATCTCTAATCTCTGATCTCTGATCTCTGATCTCTGATCTCTGATGTCTGATGTCTGATCTCTAATCTCTAATCTCTGATCTCTGATCTTTGATCTCTGATTTCTGATCTGTCTGATCTCGAATTCTCTTTCTCTCTCTCTTTCCATCTCTCTCTCTCTCTCTCTCTCTCTCTGGCTCTCTCGCACAGATCCTTACTTTTTACAGATTTCAAAAAAGATTTTGTACAGAGCGATCTACTCACTTTGGTACTCATTCTGGCCTACTGGACTCTTTGAATCACATTTCTGATCGCAACCCTTCTTTATTTCACCAGAATCCATACGAAAAGATGATCTATAAGAACAGTAAGCCACAAATTAATCAATTACCTTAACTCAATTATTTTTCATTTTCATTTACGTTCTATTTACTTCGGATCCCCCTGGCGTTTCTCTTGCGTATCTCTCTGTCGACAAATTACTGTTTACTGATGTCGATGAATCGGCTTCTGTTTTCCCTTCTTTAACTCCATTCTCTTCCTTACATCTTTTATCTTCGGCGAAGTCTTTAATCTTCTCACTCTCTTCGCTGTCTACGTCAGAGTTCTCACTGTTTACTTCCTTCAAGGTGGTCGTGGATGAGCTGCTTTGCTCGAGCTCTACTCTTGTTGGTATATAGGTCTTATAGATCTCATCAATACTCTCAATGGCATCCAATCGAATTGCGTTCTCCTCTCGCTGGGCCGAGCTTAACGATGTTACATCAATGGTAACCATTATGTAAGCAGCTCTTATTCGGTTAACGATTCACTCGATCGGATCAGCCAAACCCTCGACTCTTTGACTCACCCATAACAAGAGCACCACAGCTGTGGATTAACTCGAAATTTTGATAGGTGCTTTGACAGTATCTGCCTTGAACTTGTTGTAAATATTTTCTGTCGTTCAATGCATTCAATAAATGTTTTATATTCGGCTACTATGTTCTATTTTTAGAATAATGTGAATAATTGTTAATTTATTTGAGTTTATTTTGAATTTTATTAATTTTTTAATTCCTTATTTAAATCATAATACATATATTTAATTTTTTATAATAATAAATTTATTAAAACAATATTAATTAATTTTATATAAATAATGTCAATTTCAACATAAATAATATACATTTTTTTAAATAAATAATCGTTTTTAAATATCTTTTGTAAAATTGTCCTTTTTAGCCAGTTTGGTTTTAATAACATTTATAAATTAAAAAAAAAAAAAAAAAAAAAAAAATTGAATTCTATATAAATATTTTTAATATAAAAACTTCCTTAAACAAATTCTTTATTTCAGTTAGCTTAAATTTTAATATGATTTTTATATATTAAAATTTAATTATTTTTATATATTAATTATTTTTATGTATAAAAAATATTTATAATCATTTTTTTTTATAAATTTTTATTTAATTTAAGTCGTATTTATTTGTTTAATTTATTTTTTATAAATTTTTATTTAATTGCAGTCATATTTATATAACATATTTTTTTTTTTTTAATTATTTGAATATTTATTATAAAGATTAATAATTTTATATATAATGTTTTTTTTTTTTTTTTATTAAGTTTTATTTTAATATTGCAATTTGTGCCTTCAAATAAAAATAATACTAATATATTAAAGTAACACCTAAGTCATGATAATTTAAATATTATTCGTTCTTCAAAAAACAAATTTTTTCATAAAGTATATTTATTCATCAAATTTAAAAAAAATTATGTTTTATTTATATTCTATTTTTTTTTTAGATACTATTTTTGTTAAATAACAATTATTTTTTGTTATTATTCAGTAAACTTATATTAAACAATAGTTTTCTTTCTTTTGTTTAGTAATTGAATTACATTTTAAATAATTATTAAATACATTTTTGTATTTATGCTATTTAAATATAACACAAGCATTCTTAAAGTGTTCCTCCATCCCCTTTAAGAAAATCTTTTGTAAAGGTCAATAAGAGTTCCTTTTGGCCGTGCTTGGTATTCGCCATAAGCAGACAAAAATTTAATTTCCGCTTTGGCACGTTGTCGTGTTTTGTTACGGGGGGAGGAAGCTGAGGGCTGGGCGGCGTCATATTTTATTCTTTAAATTTCCTTTAACTGCCTACTGCCACGCCTCCGCATTGTCGTCACACACGTGTGGTAAGTGTGAAATTCTTCGTCCTTTCGATTTTTTCTCTTATTGTACCCTTTCAATGGGTCTTATAATTTTATTAGCCAACATGCAGCCCTTAGGACATCAAAATTTTTATATCAAATAATATTTTTTTTATTGCTATGCAAGAGTTTGGCCAGATGAAGGCTTCCGAGTGCCTGTTGCATGTTTATTGGGCAACTGGATTTTAGCTCGTATAAATATGCGATAGTAAATTCCATGGAATATAAAAATTTTAATACCAACAAAATTCCAATGAATATAAAATAAATTATGATTCAAATTTTGAAGAACTAGGCGAAAGGAAAAGTTTATGACTTCAAATTCATTTTATTTATATCATGAATGTATATATTTTTAGATTATTCTTTTATTATATGCAAATTATATATTTTAATGTAAGTAATATTAAAATAATATTAAAATATTTAATAAATATTTGTATTTAATATTTGAATATGCATAAAATTTTTGATTATTATTATTATTATTTTTTTTTTTATGTGAACATGTTCATGTTTCTTTAATATATTTAAATGTGAATGTAAATATTGTTAATATATAGATATAAATATTTTTTTTCATAAATTAAATAAATTAAATTAAATTTATATTTGCCTTTGTATTAAAATATTTTGTTATTAACTTTATTTTTTGTATTACATAATATTATTTAGTATATGTATATATAAAAAAAATATATTTTGTATACATTTAATAAAATAAATATATATTTCTGCCTGAAGGCCTCTGTTGCTATGGATTAAAAGAAAATTGTTATTTAGAATTAATTCTTGGTAACAATAAATAAATAAATAAATAAATAAATAATTATTTATTTAATTGATGTATTTAAACAAATTATAATTTTAAAAATTATAAATTTGTATAAATATTTCGTAATTATACATAATAATAAATGTTTATATATCTTTGTATTTATTTTTAAAAATTATTTATATATATATAGATATTTTTATACTTTGTTCCCAAAGGGAAAAAAGTATATTGGTTTTGTGCAATGTCCGTCTTGCTGTCCGTCCGTCTGTCCGTCTGTCCGTCTGTCCGTCTGTCCGTCTGTCCGTATGAACGCAATATTTTTCGGCGCTATTAGAGCTAGAGACTTGAAATTTTAAACATATACTCATATATGCTCCCGAATTATAAAGTGTAAAAATTTTCCCGATCCGCCCACTAGGGGCGTGGCAAATCGGAAAACTCTTCCGCCCATAGTTAAGTTATCATACTAGATGATGAGCTAGAGAGTTGCAATTTGAAATGTATACTCGGGGTGACAACCCAAGTTCAAAAAGCTATGGCGGATATATCTACGCCCATTGGGGGCGTGGCAAATCGGGAAATACGTATCTTCTACACCGTTAAAGCTAGAACGCTGAAATTTTGCATGTGAGTTAATGTTATGATTCTAAGAAGATCGATCAAAAAGTTATATGTCTAGGCCCATTGGGGGCGTGGCAAATCGGACCTGAATATATAGTGATTTTTCAAATTGTGCTATATTTTGAACACTATTGACACTAGAGACTTGAAATTTTGCATGTATACTCGGGTTGACAACCCAAGACTAATAAGCTATGGTAGATATATCTACGCCCACAGGGGGCGTGGCAAACCGCAAAAGTTTATATCTCCTACAGTTTTAGAGCTAGAAGCTTGAAAATTGGATGGTTGAGTTACTAATGTTCTCCTCTATCGATGCCCCAAAAATAATTTTTCAGCCTCTTTGGGGGCGTGGCATATCGAAAAATACCCTGTAATTTTCGCATTTTTGGAATGTAAGCAACCAAATTTTGCAGTCATGTTAGCCTCGGCCTTTTCTAAGAACTGGCAAAAAATTATGCGTCTACGCCCACTGGGGGCGTGGCAAATCGGCAAAGAAGTTTGTTGTGGCCAACTGCATAATTCATGCATATAATAGCTTAGTAGCAATTGCTAAGATGGCAAAAAGCATTTTAACATAAATTTAATAATATTAATAAATTTTAAAAAATAAAATTGATAAGTTTTTGATTAATAAATAAAAAGTTTCCACCGGGATTCGAACCTAGGTCTTTTGAAAACAACATGTAATCGTTAGCTAAACCTAAATCAATTCACAGCTGATCAGCTGACCAGCTGATCAGCAGCTTGTGACGAAACAAAACAATACAATCGCAATTCTTGCAATATGTATACACTTTTGGATGTGTATACACTTACACATAAATACATATATGCATGCATAGAAAAACTGCTTGCCACACAGCGTGGCAAATCGGAAAAATTGTTTTAGTTTTTGCTTAAATGCAAAATTCATATGCGTATGTTTATAAATTATCATCAATTGGCAGCAAGCATTTTATAATAAATATACAAATATAAAAAAATAAAAAATAAATAATTTTTGAAAAAAAGGTTTCTGCGGGATTCGAACCCACGCACCCAAGTATAGCTTGCATAGTGCTTACCACCAGCGCCACTGCCCTGATCTGCACTCCTTTAACTAAAACCAAATAAGATATTGTAATGCATTGCTAGAGCGCCTTTTGACAAAACTAAAATAACGATCGAAAAATTCCCAATTCAGTCACAATTCGTAGAATATTCTGGCATGCAAACTTTTGTATGTATACTTAGAAAATTGTGTATACTCGTATAGTGTGTACATGTGTAAATCTGTATGTATGTGTAGGAAAAACGTTTGTTGCTTGCCATGTACGTTTTCTAATTGCCGAAATATTTCGTTAATTAAATGTTTATTAAATAAATAAGATGCACCTATGGGAACAAAGTATATCGCAGTTAGTGGCGCCTAACTGCAACGTTCTTACTTGTTTTTATTAATATTTAAATATTTTCACTTTTAATCATGATAAATTAAAACATTTTTAAATATGTATATAATTGATAAATAATTAAAAAAAACTATAATGGACTGAGTATTTGTTTTATAAATCATTCTTTCGTTTTATCTAATATATATTTTATTTTTTATTAAATATCGTATTTAATAAAATTAATTTTAATTTTTTTTTCAATTACTCTTTTAAAATTAATTTTAGTTTGTTTTATAAATTGATATACCAAATAATAATATTAATTTTAAAATACAGATAAAAGAGTTGCATTTCTTTACAATTTATTTAGAACCAAAACATTTTAATTTAAATTTATTAGGTATTTCTATAATTAAAAATTAAATGAATTAAAATTGTTTTAAATAACTTTTTTTCCATTACATAAATTTGTATTAATATATATATTACTGAAAAAAATTTTTCTTTGAAATTTGTGAGCATATGCAATATTCGAGTCGAGTCTATTGTTTCACCTTTGTTGGTTTACCGTTGGCTCTGTGAACAGCGTACAGGTGTGTGCGCAAGCATTTAATTGAATTTCCTGAATTTTCGGATTAATTTTTGTGAAGCAGCTGCCGCTTATACCTATCTAATTATTTAGAAATGGAAGGTAAACTGTTTATGTATAAAATAAAAAAAATAAAATCTATTGAAGAGTTGAGCAACTGCCTAACTAAAGAATAAATCGCAATTTTTCATGTCTGTTTGCACCTGTCCAAGCGAGAGCAGCTCCAGTTGGCTAACAAAATGTTTCTTGGCCAGGCGGCAAACCCGTCATCATTATCGTCACCAGCCAGGCAAGAAATTTGCATGCCATCGGCTACTTTGGCATGCGATTGAAATGTTAAGTTACAAATTAAAAAATTACTGAATGATCGTTTGATTGATCGATTGATTGACTTATTGGCAAGCCGATGCAGGACGAGCTGTTGAAACTGGGATGAGTTGGGGGCATCCCCCCCCTGTTGATGTGGGTTAATCATATATCTGCTAGTGACTGCGGTGGCTGCTACATGCTATTATGCTCAATTTAGACACTCAGGAATTTAAAGCCAATTTAATTGATGCTGTAATTGCAGGCTATGCAAACGTTTTCTTTGTTTACCATGTTGCATGTTCAATAAAAAACGAGTTTCTCAGCACCATGTGGGAAGACTACCTTGAAATATGTTTTAAGAAATTTCAAGATAAACAAAACAGACTTAAAAACAATAAAGTACTTATAAAGACTTTTTAAAGTTTTATATTTAACATTTTAAATTTACGCGCGCTAGCAAGTAAGTTTCAAAGTCTGGCAGCACAGCTGTTAACAGCAGTACAAGTTCCAATTGGAAAACAGGCGATTACCATTTATAAGTTACATGAGTGCAGACCAAATGATATCATCAGTTTCCTTAATCTATGTGCTACGCATGCTTTCAATAAATATTTTAAAATAACCAGTTTAAGTTAAAAAAACAATTTCAAAAACAAAATTTGAACAACTATTTAACAGCCCGCCGAGCTGTTAAAACTCTCGTGTGTAAACAATTTAACAGTAGTGCTAAAAAATACCACAAACATAAAATACCGTATGTAGCAACAGCTGTTAATGCTACATGGGCCAGTTAACAGCTCGATGTTAACCAGTCTGTAAAGAAATTTCCAACCGTGCGGGTGGTTACGCGCGTGCCAATCAGAACACCAAACAAGAAATTGGAACCTAACAATGAGATTTTCGCAAAATAACACTTAAATCGTCAACAAAACCAAAAAAAAAAAAAATTCAATATAAAAATAACAACAAAGCGTGTTAAGCAGTGTGAGTGCAAGGTGTGTACAGAATGTAAAAATTAAATACAAAATGCTAAGTGCACAGAGTCAAATGCAGAAAGGCGAATCGCAATCACAGCAATAAAAACAAGTGTAACACACGATATTAATGTACGAGGCGTGCGGCCTGCTAGCGTAATAGTGTGTGTGTGTGACTGTATTAGAGTTTGTTTGCGTGCGTGTGTATGTGTGCGTCACCTAAATAAACCAATTCTAATTGGTGAGAAGAGAGCAAGAAGCGCTTCTCGTGGCTGCGGCCAAAAATCAGCTGTCTGTTTTATGCGTCAGTAAGTGTGTGTGTGTGTGTGTGTGTGAGTATGTTTTCTCTGCATTTCGTGTGCAATTGTGTGCATGTGCCGCGGCAAGTATGCGTCTCTTTTTGTGTGAGTGTGTGTAGGCCTATGCTAGGCATTTGTTGTTGTTGTTATTTGGTGTTAAATTTTGAAGCCTGCGTTCGTTTCTTTTTCTTTCGCCTACATTATTCTGCGCTTATCTACTTTTTTTCAAAGCCAAAGCCAGAGCCACAAAACTTGTTTCGTTATTTAGTTGCCAATGGTGGTGGTTGTTGTTGTTGTTGTTGCTGTTGCTGTTGTTATTGGTGTTGTTGTGCGACGCGTCACGCCTTTTGTGTTTTTAATCGCGCAATTCATTCATGAGACCCGCAGCGGCAGCAGCAGCAGCAGCAGTAGCCACAACAACAACAACAACAACAACAACAAGAACGACAGTAACAAGAGCGATCGTCTGCTCAATTTGGGCCGCGCATTTTCAAATTTCTTTTATTTTCACCAAAAAAAAAAAAAAAAAAAACGAAATAAATAAAAAATCAAATTGAGAAAGATAAAAAAGAAGAAGGAAGCAAAAATATCAAGCAAAAGCAAAATCAAAAGAAATCAAATTTCAAGCTTGTAACAGCGTCAGCAGCAACAGCAACAAAAAAATAACAGTGACAAAAAGCAAAAGCAACAACAACAGCAACAACAACAACAGTTATTGCATTTGCTGCTGTTGTTTTTCGTTTTATTGGTGAATGTGAATGTTTGTGATGTAAGTTTTTGTATATTTTGTAAAGTATTTTTAAACATTTTATATTTGATTTTGTTTGCTTTCCGTTTGTTATTCGTCTCATTACGCTTATTCCGTTTGCCGTTGTTGTTGCTTATGTTGTTGTTGTTTATTTGGCGTTTGGCTTTTGCCTTTTTGCTGTCATTTTCAAGTTTTGATATCGCGCTGGCTGGCTGACCGGCTTTTTATCACATGTCGACGCGAATACAACTACAACAACAACAACAAAAACAAAAACTAAAAGCAACAGTTACTAAAACTACCGTTTGCTGCTAGCCCACGCATATGTCTTTGCAGCTGTTATATTTATTTCTGTTATACAATACTCTGTAAGAGGACGCTGTAGGGAGAAGTTTATACTAAAAGTTTGGGTAGTTTTTTTTTTTTAAGTGTATTAGTTTATATTAATAATAATTGTAAAGACTGTTGTTTTTTAAATATCTACAGATAGGAAGTGGAAGTAGGCTTAATCGTAAACAGATTATGCTTGATTAAAAAAAAAAATTATTAATAATTAAAATAAAATATTTGTATACTGCTCTTTTAGACAATAGTCTATAAACGAGAATGCTAAGGCTATCCTGTAACATATGCTATATGCTATATGAGTATATAGTAGTTAAATATAGTATAGTGTGAACTTAATTTTTTTTCCTATCTCTATATATTAACTTAAATGTGAGTTTTTATTATAAATTGATCTGGAATTTTGTGTTGATATTTATTTATTAGTAATTTGTTGGCATATTTTTAATTTTAAATTTCTTTTTATTTATTTTTTTTTTTCCAAAAATATAACAAATATTTTTCCATTTACGTGCACTATTTTAAATGTCTTTAGCTTTGCTTTCAATTAGTTTATATTTATGGGCAAAAAATGAATTTATAGACTAAATATACGAAACCTCCAGATACCCTGACCGACTTTTGTTTGCATTTTTGTTAGTGTTATATCTACATATATATATATATATATATATTGAACTGGTTTTTGCTCTTGCGTGTTTTTGTTTAAATATCATTTCAAATCGATGTCAGCATAATTATAACCTGAATCCATTGACAATGGGAATTCCGGGCCTAATAGGTTTATTTTTTGTCATTTGGAAATTCATTTCACTCTTGTGATACACTCAAGTCTTGTGATCCATTGCAACATATTCAATTTTCCAGTTTATAAATCGATTCTGCAAAAAATTAATAAATTTATTATAAAAATATATATCAATATTTGATTGATATTGCTACAAATATTTAATAATTAGTGCAAACTGTTTGATTTAGTGTTGTTCTTACATTAATGAAATTGTTAAAATATTAATTCAGATTAAAGTTTTTGCGATAAATAAAATTCAACATTTTGGATTTGTGTTTTATGGAATTGAATTCGTAAGTTTTAGTTTTGATTCTTTTGAATTTGATTTTATTACTAATTTATTTAAATATATCTTAATTAAATGTTTGACTAATAATAAAAAATAATATAAACTATATGCTATATTTAGGTATTTTATTTAAGTGTTTTTATTTATAAATTGCTAACAAATTTACTATAAATATAATACAATGAAATATATTTATTATTTTTAGCACATGCATATATGTATATTTAGTTTGCTTGTTTGTTTATGTTTTATTACCAATAATTATATATGCATATTGATCAATTCAATTATATATAAAACAAAAGTCATTTCATGCCATTCATTTTGTTCATTAATATATTTTCCTCCTATTTATAAATTACGTAAATTAATTGTTTAATAGGTTTGCTCACAAATTCGTTATGTACGTATATATATTTACTGATTACTCAATCATTTAATTTCCATTTGAAATGAAAAACGTTTTTCCGCGCACACATTTTCACAAATTAAGCAAATTGATTTCGTTTTAATAAGCTAATTAATAACTCGTAAACACAACAAAAAACGTGTCCGTCTGCCATTTAAATTGTCAAAAAGCATATTTGTTAAATGGCCAAAAAATATATATAATTTATGCTCGACTCTGTTAAAAATAGCAACGGACGAGCGTTTTGCTCAGCCAACTGAAAAAACACCTGCAGGGACAGAGGGGGAAGGGGAGAGAGAAAGACAGAGACAGAGACTAGGTGTCGCTATGTAAACATTAAAATAACTTAGAGGCATTCGTTTTAATATCGAATTGACAGCATATTATATATGTAAAGTATTTTCTTACGTTCAGTTTTACGACAACTTTTAGATTTAGTAGTCAATTAAAAACTGAAAACTGAAAACATATATCCAAGTTTGTCAGTTAAGTTCTAACACTTTGTTGATCTTTGTCCACTATCTCATTAGAGTTTAAGTATTTATGTTGAACATGAAGATAAAGCATATTTAAAATGCTGGAAAGCCTGGTAATACTGAAAATATTTGGGTTAGAAAGTGAACTCAAAATGAGTAAAGTACAAATGGAAAACGAAAATTCTTTTACTTCAATGCATAA
Organism: Drosophila koepferae; assembly: GCA_030914345.1. NCBI lineage: Eukaryota > Metazoa > Arthropoda > Insecta > Diptera > Drosophilidae > Drosophila > Drosophila koepferae. The sequence continues at coordinate 546,696 of JAUESR010000198.1, read as the reverse complement.
GAATTACGTAGAATGACAGTTTGTACGTTATAGAGTTGGCTGAGAATAGAATAGAAATTATAATAGTAATATATTACTCGCATCATTAAAAATGAATATATTCATACATTCATCCATTCATACATTCATACATTCATACATTCATACATTCATACATTCATACATTCATACATTCATACATTCATACATTCATACATTCATACATTCATACATTCATACATTCATACATTCATACATTCATACATTCATACATTCATACATTCATACATTCATACATTCATACATTCATACATTCATATATTCATACATTCATACATTCATACATTCATACATTCATACATTCATACATTCATGCATTCATGTATTCATACATTCATACATTCATACATTTACACATTCATACATTCATACATTCATACATTCATACATTCATACATTCATACATTCATACATTCATACATTCAAACATTCATACATTCATTCACACATACATTCATACATTTATACATTCATACATTCATACACTCAAGTATTCGTATATATTGAAAATTAATTTAATTTTCTTCGGCTTTTGGCATAGAACATATTGATTAGCCTAGGTAATATCAGTTCTTTACCAAATAATAGCAATATTATAAAAGCTTTAGCAGGTGTTTCTACTATACTACACTACTCAATGTCTGCAAGGTTCATTGGTTCATTGCTCTTTTCATTTTCACTTAGCTAAGAGAGGGTTGTTTATCTGCAATGGTTTTTTACCCACATTCGCTTGTGTAACGAATATTATTTTGTTTTTATCAAGTGCCTTTGACGTTTATCACATATTTGCTTGGCAAACATTACCTCATTCAGATGCTAAGAAAGAGGCTTTTCTTCCAGAGATAGAGTCGAGCCGATAAGCTGTCGCAGTTTTAGCTGACGCTCAAGCGATTCGATAAGGCGCACTGCAGTAGCTGTTTAATAGGCGTACGATAAGCCTGACATACATATTTACACTTGTCGGACGATAAAAATACAAAAATAATAAAATAAATTAAAAGTCTGAACGGAAGTGACTAGACTTTGCAACTAGAAATAGCTGAAGATGCTGATAACAAAAGCAATGATAATGCGTTTAACATTTGAATGTACTTGAATTATTTTTTATTTTTTTTATTGATATCCTTAGTAGTATATTATTTATTTTTGAACTCTAGCTTAGCTAGATATGAAAAGCAGATGGTATTACATATACATTATCAATTTTATATATTGTTTTCATAAATATTTAGAGCTGATTGCAAGTTTTTTTTTTATGGTATTTAATACAAATAATTAGGTTTTTTGTTTTCTTTTATTATTAATATTTTTTGTATTATTCTATATATTTTTATTTATTTATTTAGTAGGGTTTCTTAATTGTAATTTAAAATAAATAATTACACAGCTTAAGCTAAAAATTTCAAAATATAAAGTCCGATAATTTATTAAATACTAAAAGAGCTTCAGTAAATTTTAAATGTAATAATTGTTGTCAATTTCACTACCCATGCTAAAAAGTTTACACTGAATAAGTTTGTAATTATCTCAACGTTTATTAAAAGAAATAATATGTATGCGCGTCATTCCGTTGCTCGTGCTTAAACTCAACTCTGCTAGTGCTATATACGTTGTTGCCAGATATCTTCAATAATCGGCATTATAGTTTTTAGTGTTGCCAATACATAATATCGATAGATTTTAACAATAATTTTTATTGTTCTTAAAAGACTTTTTTAAATACTTAAATACTTAAAAGAAGAAATTTAAGTTTAACATTAAAAATACTTAAAAGACTAAATTGTTTCTTTAAAAATATATTTCATATAATTTATGGAATTACTATATTGCACTTAAGTTTCAACTAACATATAACCTTATTAAAAATAGAAAAAGAATTTTAGCAAACATTTATGAAAACAACAAAATCTTATTTTATTATTATTATTATTATTAAAATTTTATATTATTATTATTATTATTATTATTATTATTATTATTATTATTATTATTAATTATCCAATTATTAAGAGCATGTCTTATAAATTATGTACCAAAGTAATTTTCCTAATTCTAAAATAAATCTTATATTTATACTTAAATCTCATCATGGGTATAAAATATGTTATGCATATTTCATATCATTAATACTTCGAACATTTTAGCAGTGTCTGTATTTTATATTAGCAATATTATTAGTATTTGATATATAAATATTTGTATATATGAAGTTGCGAGAAAATAAATAGCGCCATAAGAAATTCGCTTGCAGCTCTTTAAGTAACATACAAAATGCGAACGTAGCTTATGAAAAGAATTTTAGAAGAAAAAGTACAAATTAATAAATAATTGTGCAGCAAATAATATTTAGCGTATTCAATATCAGCTTCCAATGTATTCAAATAGATTTAGAAAGAATTAAAAAAATATACATATATATAAAAGACGAAATTCTAAAGATATAGAAATAATTATAAAATGCCAAGAAATTTATTACCTTAAAATCATTGTGCAATAAAGCTTAGAAATATCACATGAAATTTAAATTGTTTCCTTTGTTTATAAATGGACAATAACAATGTCTGAACAATGTCTTAATAACGCTTCAACAACAAAGTCCTGTCATCATATTTAAGCAGCTTTTAGTCCAGCACTTATAGCTAACAACTCTTGTGAATTGATTAATATTTGATTAGATATTCTGAGTGATTTGTTGATGAAGCTCTTTCTGTTTCTTGTATTCAATTTGTTGATGCAGCATTTTGCTGTTTAAATACAATTTGGTGTTAAATTAAGAAAACAAAAAATCTAATAATACATCTCTTAAGTCATTGTTCAACAAAGTGTTGAAGATGTGTGCATTAATGCTTAAAACGCAAAATCAACTAAAATATTAATTGCTTAGCTGCAGCGACGTCAGCGTCGCATAATTAATTAAATACTCCAGCCAATCCATACGACGAACTAACATATTCCCCCTGACCCATTGAGCCAAAGTTGTTTGGGCTGTTCGAAGTTGCTAGCATGCATATGCTATGTGTTCATATATATTATGTATATATAAATATATATATTTAGTATTTACACGTAATTTGTTTGCCAGCAAGCGTCATGGCAACAAAAAAAAAAAAAAAGAAACAGCTAAATATTCAAAGAGGGCACGTGCGTTGTCTGTCAGGGTTCAGCGGGTCAACAGTTTTTTTTTCCTTTATTTTTTATCAAGCTGTCTGTAAATTTCAAATGTCGCATTAATTTCAATTTATGTTTAGCATTTTTTTTTTTTTTTTTTGTGTATTTTTTTTTCTTTTATTTCTTTTGCATATTTAATGTAGAATTTTTTGGAGCAATCAAAAGGGGTTTCGAAGGCGAAATGTTTTGAAATATTTCTCTATAATTGTTTTCATTTATCAATGTAATTTGTTATATTTATTTATGTAATATTTTAAATGATTGATAATTATATATAAATTATGATATAATATTTTTTCTAAACGTGCCTGCAACGAACAAAATTAGATTCTCCTCTGATGAGTCTAGAAACTAGAAATATATATACATATATATTCCTGTGTGACCCATGAATTTTATGAATGCACTCACTGACAGCATAACAAAGCCAAAATCTACTCCATTACAAATAATATTGTTTGCTCATTGATATTTAATCTATTAAAATTGATTTTTAAATACATTAATCTGATTTTAGAACATGAATAAATACTTCAGACTTTTGCCATTTTCTTTTAGGAATTTTGTTAGCAGTGTATTTAGTAGTGCGATAAGATTAGAAAACATAATGTTCGTCGCTAGTTCTGCTTCTTCTACTTTGACTCATTAGTAATTGAGCCAATCGATTTTCTATGCTAATTGCATTAAAATTTTTTTTTTTTTTACATTTCCTGCAAACAAATTGTTCAACTACTTTGCAAAATTGACTGTGTTCGAGCGTTTCCCTTGATAATGAACTTTAGACGTAATTAATGCGCGCCATTACCAAAAAAAACTCAATCAAGCGATAGCAACCCAACTCACGTAGTCGCGTCATAGGCCAGGCCATACTCAACTAAAACCCATTCAAGGTAACTGACCTTGGCCCAAATTATTTGCAGTCCATATTTAAAAGAAGTGTACACAATACAATTTACACTTGAATTAATCACAAAATCGACCTTAAATGTAAGCAAAGTCCAATTTCCACAGAAGTCTCAAATCAGCTGTCAGCCGGCTTTACTCACAGTAGGGGCTGGGTTGGGTTGAGGGGGCGAGGGAGGGGTGGGAGTAGCAAAGTTGGGTACCCTTATGACAATATGCTTGCTTCCCTTGCTTGGTGTTATTTTACACTCTTGTGGTTAACCGCAAATAAGCATTTTGTGCATTTTGTTTTTTGGGTTTTCTCTCTGCCCTCTCGCTCTCTCTCTGCTTCCATTTGGCCTGACTCAAAGTTGGCCATTTGTAAAAGTTGAACTCGGGTTGGTTTTGGGCCAAAAATGACTGTTTAGCTGGCTTACTTGTCCTGCTTGCTTGGTCATCAATAGAATTTCAGTTTTTCTTTTCATTTTCCTTTACATTTTTCTTTTTCTTTTTCTATCGCTTTTCGGCAGCAAAGCAAATTTTCACAGTTAGCTGCGTTTTTATGACATTCCCATGAGTTTGTGCTTACGTCTCAATGCGCAGAAAGTGCGATGATTTATTATTATTATAATTTTTTTTATTTTTTTATTTATATGAAAAGCGTTGCTATTGACAATATGCGCATAACATATCAAATAACGGCAGAGTAAATATATCTATCTATATATGCATAACTAAGAACAAACAAAAGCTTAGGAATCTTAAAACATTTTGCTGTCTAAGTGATAAACTTCAAATTCAAATTGAAATATTTTGTGAATTTAAATAATAATAAATAAATAAATTAAAATAAAATTAATTAATGACTGGAAAAACTTTTGCTATTTGATATTGCTATCATAAGCTTTTATATATTTGCGAGTAATTTTAGTATAATTTTGCTTATTCTTATCGACGCCTTTGTCTTTATTTGTTGGGTGGGTTATGATATTATGACAAAGATATCAAATATCATTAAACTTGTAGATTGAGGAATGTCTGTTATCAAACTTTATCATCAAACAGAAAACTGTTCCCCAGTTAAACATAATTTGTAGACTTTCTCAAGTGAACGTATCTGATATGAGATTGAATTGGATTTTAGTTGCTTACTTTAATCGAATTTAAAAAGTTGACAAAAAATATTACTTCCTTTATTTTGTAATATATTTTTTGCATATTTTTTTTTTACGACTTTCTTATAATTTTTCAGCTAGTTATTATTAAATGATTTACATATTGAGTTACATTACAATATAAGTTGATATTCTGTGTAAGTTTAATTAGTTAAGATTAGCTGAATATATCAAATAAGATCTTGCAAATATATAGATAGTGTATTTTTTAAGATATTTTGTTTTTTGCCTGTGACTATCACATATTTACAGAAATATAATATATAAAAAACAAACAACAATTTTTTATAGGTTTAAATATCGTTTGCATAAATTGTGAAAATTTGATACGTGAAGAAATAATAAAAACAAGTAATAAAAAAAAAAAAAAACAAAAAAAATTTATTTTATTAGAAAAGAATTTCATTTAAAATATATAAAAAATGTTAAGCTTTGAAAATATATATATTTTTTTAACTTGTATAAATATTAAAAATAAAACTATAAATATTATATATTCATTGTAAATTTTTTATATTTAATATTAAACTTGTTTTCTATTTATTTATTTATTTTATTTATTTTTTTTAAATTATTATTTTAATATTAAAAAGTTTCTTTGGTTCAATTTTAATTTATGATTCAAATGCATATCTATTTATTTAAGACTTTAGTTTTATCGAATCAGAATTAGGAATATCAACAATTTAACCATCTATTTGAAAATTTCGTTTTAATAGTAATATTAATATATTTCAAATTTTTATTCATTTTACAAACATTTTTTATTGTGCATTTTAATGATTTTTAATATGAAAAGCAATTTAAGTTTCTAAACGAACTACCTATAAACGATATTTTATGGCATATATTTCTTTACATATTCAAGCAGTGAATGTAAATTTTATTTGATGGTATTTAGTTGTTTACCATATCATTTCATATTCAAGAATTTAAATTCCATCTTGATAGAGCCTAGAGGGAATGAAGGAACTTACTGATAATTGGCTTTCAAAATTGTATAATTGCTATCTAAGAGTTTACAGGATGCCTTTGGCTTATGTTTATGCTGAGTTGTGACAGGGAATTCCTGGCAAAAGCAAGTGTCATAGCAACCGCAGCAAGGTAGTCGACGTGGCCTAGGCAAAAAAGATAAAATACTATATATTTCCTTTGCGTTCGCCTAGCAATTAGGCACGCAACCATTTGATGGGCGAGGTCGGTGCAGGTGGCCCTCGAACAGGGCGTGTTATGTGCTGACACCTTGGTGAGTGGGCATGGCCAGGGTGCACATCCATCCATGTGTTGTTCGCTTGACAAGCGCCCCGGGCCAGAGATGTGACGGGCTGAAGGAGGTCTGTTTCTGTTTACGGTTGATTGAATTGAAGTGGGAAAGCATGTGGCGTTAGTTTAACTAGAACTCGACTTGTAAAGTGTATTTAAGGGTGATTCCTAAAGCATTTAGTGTACATATATAAAAGGCAACTACTATAATGGGGTGAGTGGGTTGAGCTAAGTAATGTATTAGCTTATGAACTATAGATGATATATGGTTTTTATTAAAGGTTTTTCTACTTCTTCTTTTGTGAAATATAAATTCGATATTATTTCAAATATTTTGCAATACATTTTTTTTTTAAATATTAAATATGTATGCTTACATTTTATTTGTTCTTTTGTAAAATATAAAATGGATATTATTTAAGTTATTCTTATATATTTTGTTTTAATAATAAATAATAAATAAAAAAAAAATAAAATAAATAAATAAATAAATAAATTAATAAATAAATAAATAAAAAAAAATAAATATAAATATAAAATATAAATATAATATAAATAAAGGTTATCAAAATCATTTTTAGTAATAAAATGTATTTAATTTCTAATTTTTAAATATTTAAACTGTAAAATGTATTTTTATAAATAAATTAAGATTATCATATATATTATTTATATTTATTATATTTTTAGATATATTTATATTTTATTTTGAATGAAATTTACATATAGAAAAATAGAATACTTTTACTCCAAAAAATTAATTTTAAATTGAAAAAAAAAAAAAAAAATTGTTATAAACTCTTTAACACTTCTTACCTTGACCTTCAGAAAGTTATAAAATATATTCTTAGATTTGTGCTTGCTTTTGTCATCATCAATTGACTAACATGCAAAGCAAATTTGAAAGCATGTCGATGTCCACAATAGCTAAGTCTTTATCTATAACATGTGATCTTTGCTTTTGTATACAAATCCAAAGTCTTTAGATTTCGCATCAATCTTTCTATCATACAACTTAATGATGCGAAATGTCTGCTTAAAATTCTTTATCCACGCTTACGTAATTAACTTCTTCTTTTCGTATGTTAAACTCAAATTAGTTTTTCTATAAATAATCGATTAGCGCTCTTAAATTCAACTTTATCTGATGCTTAAGACTTTTGTTTGCGCTACGTCAATTTGCATTTATTTTTGCGTAATTTTCTGTTCTCTCTTTCTTCTGATTAATATCGAATATCCAACGTCTAGTTCAATAACCCAAGCTTAACTGAAATTTATTAAGAAATCACGCGGAGTCTTTTCTTTGCTGACTAATTTTCAGGAATTTTTAAAGCGAATTCCAAATTGTTCGTGATTTGTATCTCTGCCCTCTGGGGCATTGAATTTTATTCATTTTTTTTTTTTTTTATTGTTATTGTCGCAGTGGCTACTGCAAAAGCGCAGCACCAACAGCAGCTACAATAACAACAACAACAGCCTGCCGATAAATCTGTTTTCATTACTCATTAGAGCAGCAGTCGCCCGGGTATCATTTATGGCTCCATTCACTGAGCCCTGCGCATTTAAATCGCAAAATTTTTGCAATTTCTGATATGAGTTTTAAGCTAATGTTGATTTTTCGCATGTTGTTGATTTTCTTTCTCCTTTTATTTATTTTCGTTCCTCCACAATGAAAAAAAAAAAAAAAAAAAAAAAAAATGAAATAAACAATGATGCAATTTGCAACGCAATTCGAAACATTTTCATACACATTATTCAAATTGACTGAAATATTACAGGCCCTGTGGTTTGGAGTATTCAAAACAATACGTAAGAATTTATTTAATGAGCTAACTTATAATAGATTTAGTTATTGATAGGGAATATATTAAAAGTTTAATATTACTCATAGCTAGATTTCTTATTATTAATCTTATTTAAACAAAGATTTATTACAAAATACGTATTTTTTCATATATATATATATTATATAGATTATAAAATTAAAGTGAAAGTTCGATGTCAATTAAATAATAAATATATAAAAAAATATTAGTAAACATATACTATTATTTAATATATATTTATTATTTATAAGACATTGAAATTTTAGTTTAATTTTTTTAAAATCAAATTTTATGTAAATTCAAATGCATAATTCGATTCGAATTTGATTTTTATATACCTTTTATTTGATCTTTTTTTTATCTGCTTTGATTTTGATTGTTAAATTTAAGTTGTAATAAATTTCGATGATATTTGTAAACTTTTTGATTAATTTCATATTTTATAAATTTACATTAAATTATTCTTACAAAAATTATTAAATTTTTTAATTAAATGATATAAGCTCTGCAGCTTTTCTCTCTGTAAATTTTAAACTCACTTGCCTCACTGCCTCTATAAGGCTTAACAGCAAATACCTTAGTTTATCTAACCTAACTATTCAGCTATTCGCATTGTTTACACTTTGGTTTCAAATGCTTTTCTTATCGCTGCTGTTAGTTAACCATAACATCCTTCAAACTGTATACAAATTGCAATATTCACGCAAAAATCAACGAACCATACAAATTGACTTCCGTTGTCTCGAGTGGGCCAACGACGAGCAGCGGCCAAGGCACGACATGGCAAAGTTCTCTGGTTGCCCAGATTGCACTTGTTCTGCTTCAGTTGAGCTCGGTTCGGACTCAGTTAGTTCCGCCCACACGAAATTGAGGCTGTGCAGACCTTTTGCTAATTATGTTTATGGCCAAATTGCTGATAAAGTTTTCCATGTCACGTAGTTTGTTGAAAAGTCATTACAGTACGGAATGTGTGGGCTTTATACTCGGCCTTTTTTATTCTGCTTCTACTATTTTATTTTTAGTGGGCGAAAACTTATTTAATAGTCAGAGCATTAGTTTCTATTTGTCTTTGAAGTTTGCCTTTATGTTAATGACAATTGTTTTTTAAGCTTAAAGTGAAAAAAAAAACAAAAAAACTTTACTGAAAATTAAATATGTATTTGATGTATTTTTGGGAAAATATTTGTTGGCTTATATTCACATATTTCAAAAAAAAAAAAAAAAAAAAAAAAAAATAAAATAAAATAAAATAAATAAATAAAAAAAGAAATTAATTAAACAAATGAATAAATAGATAAATAAAATATAAAAATAGAACATTTAAGTGGTATCCCTTAGCTTCTATATAGTCAAAATATTACATTTAAATATTATCAAGATATCTTTAAATAAAATTAGATTAAAATACAAAATTAATTAGTTCGAGTTTCTCTAGTCGTGCATAAGTTTGTAAGCTCAAGCATAAAAAAGACAATTAAAAATCTAGAAAATGCATTTAGAACCCTTGAATGCTTCCAGTCCATTGAGCAAATGCGATTAGTCGACTGAATGTTATGAAGCTAATTTGAACGGCATTTTCGTGCTCGATTTACCAAATTATTATTTTTACATTCGAGCAATTAGTTTGGCTCTTCAATTGCTAATTGAATTTGTTTCTTATCTTTTGCAGACAACATCCAGCTGCGCCCAACGCACAACATTTTTGGATAAGGTGAGTGAGAACACAATTGAATTGACGCCATTTATTATTAATTAGAAATTGTGTTTTTTTATCAGTTTAAGTGGTATAAAGAAATAATTTAATAATAAATGTGTACTTCAGGGCGCAATCTTAGATTTAAATTTAAATTTGAATAATATCTCAGTAAATTCTAAAGCATATTCCCTTTGTGTTTGTAAAACTTTATGTAATTTATCTACCTTTAGGAGTAACGAATTATATAATTATTTTATTCTCATATACTCATATATTTTTATCATACTCATTTGATTATGATTCATGCTTAAAACTGGATAATTGAGAAAAATAGGATTTTCTGGGCTTAACCTAAAAACCCGCTTAGGGTGTACGAATAGTATAATTTAAAGGTCTATTTATAGCATCAGAGATTGAAAATTTAAAAATTGGTTTTTAATTTTAGCTGAGCTTTGGAAGTATTAAAAATACAAAAAAAATTTTTATTTTATTTTTTCTCTAATATATTTAATTTGTTTATAAACGTGTTTAAAATTTTATCCATGCTGATTAGACAAAGTTTAGTAGCTTCTCCGCAGCAGTTTATAAAAGTTATAATCTAATACGTTAAACGTTTAACCTAACCCAAATTATAATTTGTAAAATATATTCCAAGCTTAAAACTATTTTCGTACATGCATTTGGCATAATGTTGCACAACAATAAATAAAAACGAACAAGTTTTTAAACAGTTTAAAAATTAATTTATATTTCCAGTTTTTGCACCAAAACTTTTTGCTCGTATATAAAAAATAGGGAGAAAAAAGCGGAAAATTTAACGCTTGGATAATTTAAATGAAAACTATTTATTTTTTACACACACACACACTTAGCTTAGAATTTATTTGGCTAAATGGAGCGCAAATGAGCACGTAGGGGCAATAACACGAGATGCTAATCGCAGTTGCGGTAATCAATTCATCTCGCTTGTTATCCTGGCTGTGTGTAGATTTATCTAGCCATCAATCAGTGATAATTTGCTGCCACTTATTGGCACATTGATTAGCCACAAGCTGTCATTGATTGCCAACTGAGCCCGATTACAACAAAGCCATTTGCCGTTTGCCAAGTGTGTTAGCTAGCATCCCGTGGCTGAACACTTAACCGAGTCGCAACAAAACAAAAAAGAAAGAGAAAAAACTGTAGTCTACTTTTAGGATTCGCGGGCACAATCAATCTTGTCGGCACTCGGGCACGAGCAGAAGGCAACAAGCAAACCCACATCTGCGTGCTTTGTTGTAATTAATATGCAAATGAACAAGTCGAGCTAGACAAAGCCCAGCGACAACGACAGGCGAAGACGCCGCGACGTCAAAAACATTTGCACAAATCATCGGCTAAAGTGTTTCAAGAGAGAGAGAGAGAGGGAGAGAAAGAGAGAGAGAGAGAGAGCGAACGCCAAGTGTCGCTAATTGTTATGCAAACGGGCATACTGTAGAACAACTCCCAGACATTTATCGTAGTTGTTGTAGTTGTTGTAATTGCATTGCTTAAACTGCTGTGAACTTCTGCAGCGCGGTTAAAGTCCAATCGAAAGTCCAATGTAAACTATTTCGAGTCTTGGCTAGATAAATTTAATAATATATTGTTAACGGCTGTCAGACTGCTGCTACTGCTGCTGCTGCTGCTGACACAGGCCGCACGTGCTAGTTGCTTAAATGTATTTGGCACTATGCCAAAAAAAGAAAAGAGGGAAGAAGAACGCCATCGATGCAGTTGCAAGGCAGAGCAAAGTGTCGGGTGAGAGATGAATAGCAGCAGCCGCAACAGCAGCAGACGAGCCACTCAAACTTGACAGAGGCTGAGTGTGGCTAAGGCGCAAGGCCAAGAAGCAGCCACAAGCAGCACTACAATCACACACACTCATACACTCGTACTCAGACACACACTCACACATATACATATATTCACACTTGATTGCCTTGGCCAAGTTTGATGCTCAGGCTGAGCATCCTTTTAAATGAATTTGCGCAAAATACATTATAAATTTTGAGCTGTATGCGCGTTTTTCAGTTAGTTGATTGCTTAAAAGCTTTCAAACACACACATACACAAGTCTCTCCCTCTCTCTTTCTCACTCACTCTCTCTCTATTTATCGATAGCCATTGGCTTTGCGGCTTTTGAAAATCGATAGTTTTTGCTTGTGTCTTTTACATGAATTGCGGCTGCAAATTGATATGGCATTTCATAAGATTGTGTGCAAACATCTGAAGCTGTGGTCTATCAAATATTTATGCTCATTTGTTAGTTATCTAGTTGTTTATTTGCCACAAATCAAATTGATATAAATGAAATGAACTGCTGCTCTGGGATTTAGTTTAGGTTTTTATTGAACATGTTTGAGAATAATTGACTGAGAAATATTATTTTGTTATGCTATTTAGTAGAGATTTTTATAAAAGTTTTTATAGTTGATATCGTTGATAGTTTTATTTATTTGTGCGTTTCACAAAATGTGAAATTCTTTTCCATTGCATTTCTACATAAATTAAAAAATTTCAAATATTAAGTCAATAAAAATTAATAAAAATAATACATATTATTATTTTATTCCATTTTATTAAATTGTTTATTTAATTAAAATGTATTCAAAACATAAAAATATGTATTCAATTTTATTAAAATGTATTTAATTTTATATACATTTTTTATATGTTTTATGAATTTTTAAATACAGTCTTAATCTTTTTCGAAAGGCAACTAAATAATATTGCAAATATTGAATAATATTAATATATATTAATATATAATATTTAGTATGAATTAAAATATAAAATTTTTTTTTATTTTAGTTTATTTTTATTTTATACTTTTAACAACAAATATAGCTCAGAAATATTTTATTTTTATATAATAATTATTTTTATTTTATTATCCAGTAGATTTACCTTATTATTAGGTGTTAGGTAATCGATTGATTATTGAGTATTAACGAAAATTTTAGTTTGTATATATATGTATATATTTTATTTTTGTAATAATTAAGATCTTTTGCAAATGAAAAAATAATTCTTCTTTAGACGTGTTACGTAAATAAAATATTTATAATCTTTACTCGATTTGAAAAAGTTACTAATTGCGAAAGTTTTCTTTTTTGCATCTCTTTGAACGTAATAATTAGCAGCAATAATTAGTGACGCTATTCGATTTCATTTATTTATTTTTAGCATAGCTCGAAATCAACAATTAACCAATCTATTATTTAAGCTCTCTTCGTGAGGTCAACCGAAAAAAATCATATTCACTCTCGCTTTCGCTCGAACTTAGAGACATCGGCTCCATTCGTTTAAGTTTTCGGTTGAGCGGCACGAGTTAAAAATATTCGTGTTATGCTCTATTATTACGACACGATTGTCGCTCACTCAGTGTGTGAGCAAATAATTGAAATAGTCTATGCAGATGGTTTTCGTTATTGATGTGTTTAGCGAACACAATCCTCGCTTACATATATGTATAACAGACTGTTCTCTGCATCAAACACAACCAAATAATCGTGAAAAAACCAGAACGAAAAAAGATTTCTGTTCGATCGCGAACGAATTCATTGAAGAACCAATGAAAACCTTTTCTCTCTGATTCTTTTTCCAGGCATTGAGAAAGATATCTGCTATTATTTAAAATAATTTTTATTTTTATGAATTTATAAAAATATTTAAGTTTTGATAATATAGATTTTTAAAATTTATTAAACAATTTTTAGAATTTATTTTTGTTTTATTTATTTATTTATTTTTATATTTTGTTTATTTATATATATGTCTTATATTTATTTTTATATTTTATTTATTTAATTATTTTTATTAAATATATTTTTAAAATTTTTAAAACAGTAAAACTCTCCATACTCCATATCTTTTAATAAATACAAAAACTTATCTAAAATGATTTAGCTTAACCTGATATACTTTTAAAAACAATTCTCACGTTTCTTTTGTCACAAAAAAAAAAAAAAAAAAAAAAAAAAAGTACAACGCTCAAATTGTTACCTAAGCTTCTTTGTAAGCTAAATGGCAAAAAATATATATAAATATATTTGTTAAGTAGATAAGTCCAAGTTAACTTTTGAGTAATGCAAAGTATGCTAAAATATTTTTGCGAGCGACTTGAAGTCCAAACTAGGCAACTGTGGAGTGTACTCAGATTCAGATCACTGTCCGTTTGGGCCACTTTTACAAAAACTCATTAAAACTTTAACAATGCCCCAAAATTCGACAGATGGCCATATGTGGGTGTGCGTCAGTTTGGCTCCTGCCTAGGCTGTTCAGGCTGAGCCATATGCTTCAGTTCTGTCGTATGCTGTCCTCTGACAGCCGGAGCAGACAATATGACAGCAAATTAAAAACGCGCTAAACAACACTGTAAAATGTTGAAAAGTGAAATGCGAATAGCGGCAAGGGAAAGATGCTGGAAAAGCTGTGCACAATGCGGAAATGGAAATGAAAATGAAAATAAATGTTCATGTGTTAGTTATGAGTATGCTGACTTTTGTTTCCTGGGCGACGAAAAACGTTAAGAAAACTGCAGTTGCCGCCGAAGGAAAGCGAAACAAAAAAGGAATAAGTAAGAGTGGTCATGCAAAGGGAGGGCTCGACTAGAATATACTCTGTTTAATTTATTTCAAAGATATTTGTATTAAAAGAAAAATTTTGTTAGTTACGAGAAGTTGTATAACATATTTAGAGTTTTTAGCTTTTGTAGCTTTTTGGCTCTACTTAAAAATTCGAATCGTGACTAGACTCCCTTGAAACCAATATACCCTTTCGTTTGATCCACTCTCGCTTGCATTTAGGGTATAACAACAATGTCATAAAGTTTTCAGCTATGCAACGCTGGAGCATTTCCTATGCCAGTTGTTATTGCTGTTCTTGTTATAATTTATGCCCATGAGAGACGCCAGTCGACAGGCGACAAATACATCGTATATGCAGAGCCGACCCAACTTCTAGAGTGCGCATTGTAGGTGCAGTGAAAAGCTGCTTAAAAGGATTAGCATGCAGCAGGCGAAAAGTCCTTGACCAAAATTTGCACAGCCAGCAGAGCCTTGGAAATGGGCACACGGTGCTTTGTTTTCGCCATTCGAAGTAAATCGCGCTTTGCGACAAAAAAAAAATACTCCACTTTTGCGTAACTATTGCGGCACGAACAAATGTTGTTTGTAAAAATAATAATTTTCTTGTAATTATTCTTAGCTTAAAAGCTCAAATTAGCTTAGTACAAAATTGAAAATATAACCAAAAATATATTTATATATAGTATATAACTATTATATATATATTCTATAGTTATAACTATTATTAAAATTATACTATTTATTGATTTAATTCTGTATTTAATGAAATATTTAATTTTTTAATAAAAATAAAACGCAATTTATTTATTTCAATTATAAAATTTTATATTTATATTATATTATTACATTTTATATTTATTTTATTTAAAAACATTTTTTTAATCATTTGGCTAAAAATGTGCTAAAAAATAAAAAACATTTATTTTTTTAATTATTGTGAACTGAAATAAAACACAATTTATTTATTTCAATTGTAAAGTTTTATATTTATGTTTTATTATTTTATTTTATTTTTTTTTAATCATAAAATCATTTGGCTAAAAATGCGCACAATCCCAGAAATAAAAATTTAAAAAAAAGAAAAACATTTATTTATTAAATTATTGTGAACTCTAAAACGAAAACTAACTTTAAAAGAAAATTAAAAAAAAAAAAAAAAAAACAAAATATGTTTTCAGAGTACATAAATAAAAAATATAATTTAATCATTTAAAAATGTCTGATTAAAAAAAAAATTATTAGTACTTTCAAAAAGTAATAGTTGGTTCCAGAGTTAAGAAAATGTATAACTTTCTTGTAATAATATTAGTTTAAAAATAAACTTAATAACATAAAAAAAAATATATATTTTAACATACGATGAAATAATTGTAATTATAAAAAAAAGTTAAGTTACAAAAATAAATCAAATTTAATTTACAAATATTATTGTTATAGCTATTGCTATAAATCACAGAAAAAGGAAAGAATTATTTTTCGGTTTGATTTGTTGAACCAAACCTTGTATTCTCTAGAATTTTCTCTTGCAATATGAAAGAGAAGATTCTATATACAAGCTCAAATTATTTTCCTGTATAGTGAAAGTAAATCATTTTACCACGAATCAAATTAATCTAAAATAAAAATACATATGTAAAATAAGAAAAAGAGTATTTCGTTTATTTTTTCTCTTTTTTTGCCTCGTACTACTTTCAGCAATTCAAAAGGATTAGATAGTTTTATTCTTAATCACTGAACAGCAGCAAAGCCCAATTAAAATGGATGAGAACTTAAATCGCCAATCGATTTCGAAACTAGGGCAACAAGCACATTTAGCATAAAAGAAAACGAACGATTTTCGTATAAAATGAAATGGTAGATTTAGTTTAACATTTCAACATTTCAAATGCTACTTAATTAAAATGTAGAATCTCTTTCAGTTTCAGTATCTTGTTTTCTATGAGTATTTGCAGCACCTTTGTTCGGGCCGACTTAGCTGCGCATTATCCTTAGGCAGAGCAAATTGCTTCTTGTTTTGTTCTGTGTTTTATTATTGCGGCTTAGTGGAATTGGTCCTCTCTTAATCATTTCGTCGTTTTGCGTGTTTGACTGCCAAGTTTTTTTATTTTTTGCAGTTGTTGTATTTGCTTTTTGGCCAAGTCATTTGCCAACAGCTTTCATGTCCATTTTCCCTGGGCCAGCCGCATTGTGTGCGTTTTTCCTTTTGCTTTTCCTTTTCTTTTCGCTTCCTCTGGTTGCCCATTGTTATTCTTGCAGTTGTTTTGTTTGGGTTTGTGTGGTTCTTTGGGATTCGTTTCACTTTTTTTTTTCTCAACTGCTTTCAACTTTTTTCGTAATTGAGCGTTTTTTTTTTTTTTACTTTATCAGAGGTTTTCTTAGTTTTCTTTTGGTGATTTTCAATCGTAATGATTGGAAATTGAGGTTTTTTCTTTTTGCTAAGGAGAGTCTAAAAAGTTCTATGTAAGGAATGAAAAGAAAAACTTGAAATTCACTGAGAAAATTTAAGTCATTCCTGGGGGGAATTAAAATGCTCTTTTTATAGCTCGCGTGATATGAATAAAAAACTTTTTAGGCTCAAGAAAATTAAATAATTTTTAGACTACAAAATGTTTATAGCGCGAGCAGCTCGAGAGTAAAAGGGAAAAATTTTAAAATTTTATTAAAAAAAAAAAAAAAAAAATTATAAAAAATTTATTAAGATACTGCTAAAAAATTTAAAAAATTTAAGAAAAACAGAATGAATATGAATGAGAGTATGAACTAAGGATTATATCTAAACAAAAAACATTTAAATATTTAAATTTTTAAATTTTTTTTATTGTCATTCTTTTAGTAAACAATAACTAACAATAAGATGAAAAGAATTAAATTGATGTTAACATGATAAATAATAAAATAAATTCAAATAGATATTTAGGAGATGAAAAAAAAAAAAAAATATATATATATATATATATATATATATATATAAATTTTCAAAGTACTAGAAATTTTTTTTTTTTGTACTTACAAATTTATATATATTTTAAATTTTTTTTTTCAAATTTTAATCTTAATAAATTTGAAAACCTGGCACATGCCACATAGATTTATAGCTACTTAACTTAACTTGCAGTATAAACAGAATTATGTCGAGCGTTTCACAACACTTAACACATCATGATCCAGAACGACGAGCTACATTATCATATGTGTAAACACACGCTACTTCAAACTTTACCTGGGCCAGGGTGGCACGTGTGGCAGATAGAGAGGGAGAGAGAGAGAGAGAGAGAGAGAGAATGGGTCGGCGTCTATTTGCTTGTAGCTGCTTGACAGGCTGGGGCAAAATATTTACGACATTTCAACCGTAAATCAGAACACACGTTGTTCACTTCACATCCGCGGAAGGAAGACAAAAGTATAGAGAGAGAGAGAGAGAGAGAGAGAGAGAGGTATACATGGAAAGGAAGGCGAGTTGCACATAATATCATTAAAAACAAATTGAGCACATTAATAAATATGAATTATGATTGTTAATAAAAAATGATGGCCCTGGAAGAGTCCACAGAGATAGGACCTGTGAAATGGGCAGAAGAAATCGACAACGTAAACTCTAGAGGCTCTTGACACTTCCAGCAGCAGCAGCAGCAGGAGCAGCAGCAGTGCATTTGTGTGTGGCAGGACTCTGCCACGCCCTCGCACAGTTGTTGAAGGCAAACAGAAAATATGGAAACATTTTTGCGGCCACTTGCCACAAGCTTCCCCAAACGTTCTATTGCATAACTTTTGGCGCTTAAAAATGCGGCAGACATCATAAATCAATTTATGGCTTTAGCATGCAGACAGCAGGCAGCTGGGGAACGAGCCAAGCTAAGGGAAACACACAGACATGGAGTGGCCGGGAGAGGGAGAGCCAAAAGCCAAAGCCAAAGCCCAGTGGCACAGCCAGTGACGGAGCAATAGTCAGAACCTTTTAATGTGCTTATATCTGAGGTTTGTGGCCTCCCACTTTTCACTTCTCACTCGAGTTCGGTTGTTCTCGATGTTGCAGAAATTATGCTTGCGAGTTGTTTTTGTTACATTCGCCATTGAGGAATTCATGCAGGTGTAAACAAGGTGAGCATCGAGTAAAGAGCTCTCACTGTGTGCAATTCAAAATGGGGCATTACATTACGATTATCACTATGAGTAAGGCAGAGAGAGTGAGTGGGAGAATGAGCTCTAGACGTGACATTTTGTTGCATATGAATTTGTCAAGGTTGCATTTGCAGAGATCGTAGAGTTGTTGCTTTAAAGTGTGTGTAGATGGAAGGGATATGAGATAATTAGACTTCTTATCATATTTTCAGTTGTATTTGACAATCTCTTCAGTAGGAGTTGCAATTAAGTCTAAAACATAAATTAAATATTTTATCTTGTTAAATTGAAACAAATAACAGATGTGTCTAAAACTAAAAAATTAATTTTATATTTGACACAAATATTTTGCTAAATCAAACTGTATATTTTTAGATCAAGTTTTTGTCAATATTGTTCAGTTTATGTCTGTAATAATCAGAAATTTCAATTCATATTCAAAAATTCAATAAAACTGACTACTTTAGATTTATTTAATAAAATCTGTCAAATCACATTTTTAAGTTTCTTTAAAAAATAAAAAATTCAACAACCAAAAGTCGCAGCTAGTTAAAGCATTCAAAAATCAAGCTTAAATCCAATTAGACCTTCCTTCTATCCAATTTGAATGCAAAAAAAATTTAACAAAAATTTGACATAACAAGCTAACGGTTTTTACGTTTATTTGACAGCGTGACGCCATTTTGATTTCTTTTTTTTTTAAATTAATTTTGTCATTAGCCTGCGGCGCACAGAGCAGCCAACAATAAACAAAGTCCGCAGCTTTCTTTAGCAATTTTGTTGTTGCTTTATTTTATTTTTTTTTAGATCAAACTCAAGCAACGCCTACGCAAAACAAAAAAGTAAACTCGCACACATACAAATACAAGTTTTTTTTTATATTTGACTCATTTGCACTCGATTGTGCGCGTCGATAGCGTCAGCTTGTCAATTTTTGTTGTACTTGGTTGTAAAGTGAAGTGGGGTATATTAGCTACGATATTAAAAATTAAAAATTTATATTTTATTCTCAGAGTTAAGTGTATTATAATGTGCAAATTAAATAAATATGTCTACCAGATATTCTATAAATTATTTAAAATCTATAACTATTTATATATTTATTGTCTTCAAAATAAGTTAAGTTCATTAATTGAAAAGTCATAAAAAAATATTAATAAATACTTCAAGGATAATCTGTTTATGAAATGAACTAAAAATTATTCACTTTCTATTGAAATTATTTGCTCTTTTCTCTAGAGAAGTATTAGCTAGTCATCTAAGCCCGATTGCAATGTCTCCACTTGAGTCTAGAGAGTGACAGTGAGCCCATGAATTGTGCTGAAACGTAATGGGGCGACTTATCAATAAGAAGTGAAGCTTGAATTTGAGTCAAAGAATCATTATTGATACTGAGCTCATCCTTTTGGATTGTTCGCATTTCTGCGTAGTCATTTTTTGACAGTTTGTAATTTGAGTTTCAACTTGAGCCACACAACTCTGTGTGTGTGTTTGTGTTTGTATCATTTTTGTATCAAGTTTGTATTTTTCTATAGCTGCTGCAGCAGCAGCTTCATCATCATCATTAACATTATCATTGACAGCGGGCGTATCGTTTTCCTTTTCATTGCGTTTGACATAACTCACAAGTGTCGCTCGCAGCTCTTTGCCTTGGCTTTTACTCCATTTTTTTCTTGCTTTTCATTATACTTTCTTCTTTACAGTTTCAGTGAATGTGTCTGTGTCTGTGTGTGTATGTGTATTACATGGGCGATAGGTTTCAATCTTTTGATAAGATTTAATGTGCCTAACGTGACGTAAAATGCTGCTAATTAAGTGTTAAGCAAACCCAGGTAACAGCTCACACACGGTAACTGGGCTAATATCTGTGAAGCTGTGGCTAAAACAAACCGTCGCTGTCTGGCTGACTGTGGGTGGTTGGGGTAGCTTCAAGTTAATAACTGGAAATTTTCTACATTAATTGTATATGTAACGAATGATGTGTGTATGATAAATGTAATGAAATCGTAGTTGCTCTAATGCGTGAAAGCATATTGTAGCATAGTTAGTAATTAGCTTAGCTAACCTAATAGGAATTTACTTTCTACGAAAATATTTTTTTTTTTTATTTGTGTTCAGTTAAGTTTTAGAGCTCATAAAACAAATATGCATAACAATTTGTTTGTGGTTGATTTACCAATTAGTTTTCTGTTGCTTTTAATGAAATTCTTATGGCATTTCGTTAGCTTATTACAATTATATACTATTTTAAACGTACTTAATAATTTATATAATATTAATAATTTAACAATGTAGTTTATTTTGAGCAAGCGCTTTTCCCTGGAATTTCATTTGTTATCTTCAATTAATTTTTGTTGTCTATTTAATGGATGTGAGTAAAGTGCATATTTAACAAATTTGTATGTTCAACAAATTTGTGTAAGTCGATTTATCAATCATTTTTATTATTTGAAGACAATTAGCGAAGCAGCTTTCACTGAGACTCACACGACATTTATACTAAACTTGATTGGCAATATTAAATTTCCTATCTATTTAAAAATTTGTGTACAGTTATTTAGACAATTTCTTTTTAAATAATATATATTATACATATATACAATTATCAGATAGTAAAAAAAAAAAAATGTTTAATTAGCTTTAGTTTCATTTTAACACTATTCCTTAATAGTCTAAGAAATATTAATTCTTTTCTATAAAATAAAATCAAATTTTATAAATATTAAATTTTATATGTAAATTATATATATAAATTTTATAAATTTATATATGTATATATAAATATATAACTTTTATAAATTGCAAAATAAAATTTAAAGATTAATATTCCTATTTATTTTATTTGTATTTCTTGTCTATTAATTCTAAAAAAAATTTATTAAACTTTCAGCTCGTTTTGTATGAATATACAAATTTGGAAGACCTTAAAGAAAAGTTTATTTGGTTGAACATAATATGTGTTTACAAAATATAATTTAAAAATAAATATTCTTATTTATTGTAATTGTATTTCTCTTCTAGTATTTCCAAAAAATTGTAATTAAAAAATATATATAAAAAAAATTTAAGCTAAGCTAAACTATCTGGCATATTTAATTATCAACAACTTCCCGCAAATATAATTAAATATTGTATTTTTGAACAACTTGCTTCTCAGAAACATTTTGAGCTTTTTTTCTTAGCTAGTTGTTTTACAACTTGTCAAAAAATCAAGTGTGTTTAATCAAATATTGAACGAGCTAATTTATGCAAAAATTCGTTTTGATCTATGACTAAATGAAATGCTAATGAAATTGATAGAAATTAGCTTATTTGAATATTTTTGAGATATATGCAAATGATTTTAATAGGAATAATACACACCCATGGTAGGGGGTAGACAGTGAGGGTATCTGAAATTTATGCATATCTCCATTGATACTTGAGTTGGTGCTTTGGTTGGCATTTCCTTTATATTCATACTCAATTTGTCAAACAAAATGATGTGCGCTGTGTGGTGTGCGGAGTGCGTTGTTCAGTCTGACTGATTGTCTCGCTGTCTCGTCTGTCATACTTATGGGCCCAATGTACTTGCCGAGAATTGTTGATCTATGCCAGACTAACTGTAAATGCTGTCACATTTGACGGATTGACGCCTCTGGTGTGTGCGTGAGTGCAATTTGTTTTTCGTTTTCATACAAATTTGCATACTTCCGCATGCGATAAGGAGTGTGTTTGTATTGTATAGATTCTAAAGATAGTAGCTGAGATTATGTGAAATTTTGATTCGTAAAATTATTAATATACTGATCGAATTGGGTATATACAGTGACGAACATAACTATTGGCGCAGTACGCTTTTTAAGCTTCATAGCAACTTTTCATGTCTTTTGAAAAGATTTTTTTTATAAAACAAAAAATTATTGAAATAGATTAGAGTATTTATTAAATGAAACCAAAAGAATTTTGTAAAAATCTTAAACGTAGAATTAACTAAAATTAAATAACTAAAAAAGCAGTGAAATTGACGTCACTTTTTAACAATTTGACCGATTGGGCAACACCGTTTTGGCAAATTGCCCATCTGTTATATTCCGTTATATACATAGGTTAATGCATTTCAATTATTTAATAATCACAGTAATCATATTTTTAAATATTCTGTAAATAATTTAAAATCTAAATAATTTTTTTACAATATTGTTTTTTTGTTTTAATTAATTATTTATTTTTTATTATTGTCGTGAATATGTTTATAATTAGGTATACCAGACTTACTTATTTATTTTTTTAATTATTTTATGAAATTTTGCATTCGTATATTTAAGTATACTTCAACAACTATTTTCTGAGTTAAATTATAAAACTTATATTTTCCTTGAATTACATTTTGTATATATATAAATTATCTAATACACCTCGAGAGCATCTTCAACTTCAGCACTTTCGCTTTGCATATATACAATACGTTTTGATTATATACAAATATTTTTGCAATAATTTGCCAGTCATTTGACTTTACGCACATATAAACAATTGCATGAGTCACTCGAGCGCGCTGCACTTGAATGATTAAGCATTTCATTGATATATGTTTCCTAACCTTTCAATGATGCAATTCCCAATTCCCAGCGACTGTCAGTGGTTAAAAACTTAATGCAGAGCTAGGCAATTTTTAAATGTTGTACAAACAAAAGCTATTTGTTCCATACAGTGAGACCTCGAGTTGACTGACAAGTGTTTGCCGTACACTTATATAGTAAATATACTCAACATTTTTAATAGTGTGTTTGCCAATATTTTCAATTTTAATTATATTTTAAAAGGGCTATGGGCAAACAGTGGAAAGTCATCCAAGCTGTGTCTTACAAGTTTCTACTGTAATTTGAAGTTGCTTATATTATTGGCTGCTGTTAAAGTTTACTAGTGAAGTAATTTATTATTTGCTTGTTTTTCCTGTAAATTTATTCGGCTGTTGCGTCTAATATAAGATTTTTATTAAACTATTTTTCAAGATTTGTAAAATTAAGCTTGCTTGCTGCAATAAAGTTCGTAAATATAACAATTAACATACAATACAAAGATTAAAAAAAAAAAATAAGTATATAAATTTGTACATATTATAATAATCGATAAATTGTATTCCAAGTAAAACTTTATACCTGTAGTGTTTATAAGGCTGATCAATGTAAAAATCTTATTAAAGCCAAAAAGCAAGTACATTTATAAAATTAATCAGTTTTTATATTATTATATAAGAAATATATTATTCAAATTTTTCAAATATTTGTATTAATATAGTTTTCAAACAATACAAATAATATTTAAAATTATTATTTTTTAAATTATATTATTAATTTTAATTTTATGCGTACTGAATAACAATTTAAATATATTTTTAAAATTTATTTTATTTTTTTTATTTTTTTTATTTATTGTTACAATTATCTATATTTATATGCTATATTTATTTTATTAATTTTTTTTTAAATTTATTACTATTATTTTATATAGAAATAAAAATATATATATTTATATATAACTTACATACATTATTTATATTATTATATTATTTTCAATTACATTTTATTTTGTATGCTTTTACTTAATACGTATTTTTCTCATATTTATTTATATATTTTTATACACGAAAAAAAAAACATGATACCTTTTTTTTTTTGTATATTTAAGCCCCAACCTTTCAACAGATCCAACAAGTGACGAATAACTATATTCGTGTATTTTTTTTAAATAATAATATTACTTTGATAAAAGGAGACTTCTGTTGGTTTCATGATACATATGCATTATACAATAATAGTAATTATTAAAATTGTATTAAATATCAATTTTCTGCTTTTTCTCTCTCCTGGCTTCTTTGAACTTTCATTAATAGTTTACATAATTGGCCGATATAGATAGGGCGCCGCCCTATCTACACGCTCAGCTGGTTATAAATAAACAAAGTCCAATATAATTTATACTGTTGACACACTAAATTACTCGGTTTTCTACTCTGGGCATTACCACATCGACCGTCATGTTTGTGCTTCTAGCACGTACTCCCAGCTCTGGAGCATCTTTTGTAGCTGCCGTTGTTATTGCTGTTTACTCCATTGTTCAAGCAAAAGAGCTCCTCTGTCTGACACTCGCTTCTTATTATTATTATTATTATTATTTGTAGATTTTACTGTGCGAAGGTGTCGTTTGTTTATTTCGTGACTTTTGTGCAAATGCTGTTTTTTTTTTCATCTTGTTTTCATATTTATATTTCATGAATTAAAAATTGGTATGAGAAGCGCGTTTGTTGCTGTAATTTATATTGAGCATCGCACATAGATCTGAGCTACTTAACATGTGTGTTCAGTGCTGCGCATTGATTTCAATGAATGTTCAATCAATCAATGCTGATATACCGATTGGCCTCTAAAGAAACCCGAGTGGGAAATATCCAATGAATCATATTGTTATCACAGACTTGGCGCAAAGTTATATGTACTTAAAGCGTAGATACAAAAAAAAAAACCTTTCACGTAAGCGGCTTTGTGATGATATGGCCTCGTTGATGATAATTAAAATCTATGAACACACACGTGCTCGAGTGTTTTTCTCATTCTCATTCCAATTTCGCTTTTTTTTTTTTATGGCACCATTGAAAATGCATTGCGAGCCATAAATCAAACACCAGACGCTGAGCAACAATGCACTTTCACTCGCGCATCTATGCGATATATAGTAGTATGTATATATATATATAGAGAGAGAGTGAGAGACTAGAATTCGAGTTCGAGTTCACATAAATGTGCATGTGCGTGGGTGAAACGAGGAGCCAACGAGTCGAGGAGCCGAGGTGCTGGGTAACTTTTTGCAATTGGCTGCTCGAGTTCATCTAGAAAATTGCTGTGCGCCATGATTAATGCAAGCAATCATGGAAAATGAATCACCTTTGTACAGAAGCGTTCTTTGTTTTAACTAACTGCAGCAAAATGCGGGCACTTTTTCGCCTTTAAGTTGTCTCGCTCTTTAGTTAGCTTGTGGGAGCTTGATTTATGTTTTCCATAATATTTTCTCAGCTGTTTGTGAAATGATGTTAAATGTGCTTTAAATTAGCTTGAGCTTTATATGCTTAAAAATTAGCTCTAAGCAAGTTTGACAATGCTTGATACGATTTTTTTAATTAATTAAAATATATTGTTTATTAGAACAATTAAAAAAAGTTATCCTAATATAATATATAATTATTTTTAATAATATATTTTTTAGATAATTTTTTTTTCCATATCATTTTGAAAAGCTTTTGTAGCTAAAAATATATTGTTTATTGCTTGTGATAACAACAGTATATCAGAGTATATAGATATTAATTTGATTTATATTTGTTTACTTACACTTAATTTATTTTAATTTTTATAATTCTATTTGTTTTTTTTTTTTTTTTTTTGCATAATAATTATTTATTTGTAAAATATGAAGTGTGACATTAATATTAGATTGAGCTTAGTGAAGTGAGAAACATATGTATTATATTTATTTTAATAAAAATATGTGCAAAAAGTATTTTTTTAAATTTAAGCTCCAAGTAATTATTTAAATTTTTAAAATATTTATCTAAATTTAAGTTTAATTTAAAAAATATATTTTTTCCCGCAAAATTTTGACAGCTTAACAAAAAATTGCTTTAAAAATTATTTTCTTCTCATTGAGCAAACTGAAGGAATTTATATATAATAAATTCACAATTATGCATTTGTAAATAAAAATAAATAAATTTCTTTAAATTATATTTTAAGCCTATTAAATAAATTGCAGGCAAATTTAAGCTTAAATATATATGGTCAAAATATTTAAATAAAATTTTAATCATGCCTTCATTTATATTTGCTTTGATTCTAAAGCAGCTAATCTCACTAATCAAGGTAACTATTTTCGTAAAACGACTTGCTAATCAAGTGATTATTATTTACCTGAAAAATCATAGTCGTCAAATGAGATATTAAGCTCTCAGCGCCAGCTGTTATCAGAAAATAACAACAAATAAATATAAATAGAAGCAACCATTGAGTTGTCAGCTGTCAATTGAACACTTGCAGAGATAAGGGCTACTTTAAATTTATTGAAAGCGACAGCAACAGCAGTAGCAAACAATCTACTAAACTGATATGAAGAAACAAATGTTAATTACTTGTAGATGATATGATATGAGCTCTGTAGTAGACAGAGTCTTATCTTCATTTTAAGTTGACGGTGCGAAGAGTTAGTTTTGTAGACTGTCTGTCTGATAGTTGAAGTCAGTGGAAACATTGATAAAAATAGTCCATATACTATACATGTGCAGGCCATGTGCAGCATTTAAAATTACAATTGAGACACATAGTTAATGTCAACTGCAATTAAATGCGACCGACACACCCTCGGACATCAAGGCCTCAACGAGCCACTTAAACGAGTGGCTCAAATTGTCCTCGACTTAATGCCATGCAACACCCACCGGAAAGCTACAATAGCCCCACTTGAAACTACTTTTGTTCCGCTCTTCCCATGCAATTGCAGTGTCGACAAAAGCTTACTCTTAATACCCTTGCGAAAGCCATTCAATTGTTTCGACTTATAACGCCAAAGCGTGTGACAAATTGTGCTTGCAGTTCAAATGTTCAATGAAAATTTCACTTTAATGTTTTGCAATTAATAATTATTTGAAAATTAATGTATTTCAAATATGAATAGTGAAAATTTTTTAATATTCATAAAATTTTGCTACTAATATTATATTGTTTAAATTAAATAAAGGATTTAAGTTGGTCTAAAATACAAGATATTTTCTATAAATAATTTCTATATATAATAGATATAGTTTCAATATTTGATTTGCTGGCTTTGGAACAGTTTTTATTTTATTTTCAATTGTATTCATATTTAATATTTTGATTTTTTATTTTCATATATCACAATAGTCAGCTTATTCCGTACAAAAATATTCATCAGCTATTTCATTAAATTATTATATTTCTTTATACATTAACCTATTTATTATAAATACTTATTCTATTGCATAATTGTTAACATGTATAATGGTTATTTCTAAAATATAAATTTTTAATTATTATTTATTATTATATTATTTATTATTATTATAGCTACTAGTATAACATTTCATTATACTATATTTAAATATACAGTCTTGTTATTTAGTTTACGAAAAAAACCTCAGCAAATTTAATTAATAAAGCTTAATTAAAATTTTTTAAATATTTATTTATTATGTGATCATATATAAGTATTTAGGAAGTTTTAAATAAATATGTTTAAATAAAGAATACTTAGTCTGCTCTTCCTCCTCCTCTCTCTTTATTTTCTTTTTTAATGTATTTTATGTAATATATTACATAAACTAATAATAATAAAATGTCTCAGTAGGATGTAAGCATAGAAAGCTAGTCAATTGCGTATATTAAAAAACTGTAATCAAATTAAAAATACACCTACTTGATAAATTGATCCGATCTGACCAGTTTTACTTAATCCCACATTTTAATTTTGCAATTTTATTTATTAAAGGTAATTTACTAAAACTGGCTTATAGTTATAATCGGGTTAATTTAAAGTAAACAACTTTTTATAGTTGTTTAAAGCTAGTATGAATATAATTATTTATATATTATATTATGTTAACTCAGCATACCTTTAACCCTATTTGAAAGGGTATCGAATTAAGCCATGTTAGAGAGCTGTTTTAGCTTATGTGCAGACATTAAATAAGTATTAAGCACATCTTGATTACATATGAAACTCTGGCAAAAGTTGTGTTATGTGAGCGTCTCCTGCTGTGCTAAAATTTCTCGACTCTGTCAACATTCTTTGCCATTGCATACACACACACACACACACACACACACTCTTGCACAGCATACAATTGAAGCTTATTAAATTTGCAGTTATCGCCGAGGGAGATGATGGACGCTGAGAGGGGAAGGTGAGGTGGCACATTGCCCGCTGGCTGAAAATTCAATTAATTTCAAATGCAATTTTAAGTGCACTTCTGTAGAGCGCTTCACTTAGTAGGCGCTTCCGCTTTGGTGGTTTAGCTCCTTCCGCTGAGCACTGTTTGAGTTTTGTCTTCCTCTTTTTTTTTTGTTTTTTAATGTCCTCTTCGGTCCGAAAAAGTTGATTAATTATGCAAATTTTAATTAGGTCGAAGGCCTGGAAGGCAGAGTGGTTTATTTGGCTGGGCAGCCAATCTCATTTGACAATTCAATTTCCTTTTGCTCTGGCTGAGTTTGTGGCACGTTTGCGCAAATATGTTTGCACAAGTTGTTTGCCCAATACAGGCGTGGCATTATCTATGACTCGTTGGTCATACATATGCGAATGTGTGTGTGTGTGTGTGTGTAAGTGTGTGTGTGTGCAGCACATTCAATTAGTCAAGCATACGCACTGTGGTCTTTCCCTAGGGCACACTTTGGCTCTTTGTTTTTGCGA
Organism: Drosophila koepferae; assembly: GCA_030914345.1. NCBI lineage: Eukaryota > Metazoa > Arthropoda > Insecta > Diptera > Drosophilidae > Drosophila > Drosophila koepferae. The sequence continues at coordinate 517,463 of JAUESR010000198.1, read as the reverse complement.
AGCGATTTATTGACGCATTTAATTAAAATTGCGTTATTTGCATTCGACGAACATTTTTTGGACTTCATATATTTCAACTACTTATGGCACGCAGATGTCTATGTATATATATATATGTGCTTCCTTCCTCTCCCTCTCGCTCTCCTTCTCTCATCCAACACATGATTTAAATGCAAATATTGTACAAAGTCTGTGCAGATGTTATGAAACGTGTGCAGCATCTTTAATTAGTTTTGCATTTTAATTTAGTTAAAAGCTTCTCTGATTTTTGATTAGCTTTAGACATTTTGTTGATTATAATCATTGTGGGTCATAATATATGAAGTCTTTGCAGAGCACGAACTTATTTTATAAGCGTTGAATTTCTTCCATGTGTAAAAGATTTATTTTTGCCTTGATGTTTTTTTTTTTATAGCACCTGAAGTGATGAAAATGTTTCAGTTTTGAACTGATTTATTTTCCTTACTTGTTATGCCAAAACGTGCACTGATTATTTGTTTTTAGATCTAAAAATTGGCATGTGCTGAATAAATTATAGACTTCATATATATATATTGGTGTTTTATTTTTTAGTTTATTATTAAAGTATTATACAAATTAAAAAAAATTGCAAAAATTGACTTTCTACAAAAAATTGTGAAAAAATGAGTTACCTAATTTTAAATAATTATTATTTACTTAATTTTTGCTGAATAGAATTTAATAATATGTAAACCTTACTTAATCTATGTAATATATTTTTAAAAATATTTGTAAAATCTATTTTATTTTCTAACTGTTTTAATACATTTCCATCTTGGGATAACAAATTGGCATTTGATATATTTTGCTTATATTTAGTGACTAAGATTTAAGGAATAATTTATATTTAAATATTTTAAAAATATGCTATTTATAAATTTTTTTTATAAATTAAAATTATATTAAAAGTAAAATACAAATATAAACGTTAACATTTATTTAATTATAGTTCGAATAAATCATTAATAATAATAATAAAACATGGATTTTTGAACGTTTAAATATCTTGTGAATATTTATTATTTTTTTTTATTTTTGTATTTATTTTATTTCATTTCATTTATTTATTAATTATTTATTAATTATTCAACCATTTTCAAAACTAATGCATTAATATTAAATGTCAATTTGAATTGTTCTCTCTTTCCAGGTAAGCAGATTTAATTCAATTCGCTTCAATTATGTAAATTCCTCAACTGCAGTAAGTAAACTATAGTTATACAATTTTTGGCAATCAATATATGCTATTCGATATGGGATTTGCATCACTTTAGTTATTGTCTTGCAACTGGAAAGCCCTTTTTAATTAAGGCCACACAGAATGTGGTATGAATTAGACAAAAACCATTTGCAAGGCTGAAGCAATTGCAGCTGTGGCTCGTCTGCTCTAAGGCAGATAGTTGGTTTTGTATTCTTCGACGTAGTCAATTTTGGGGCCACAGATCGTTTGCTTTTATGCAAGTGGTGCCAACTATTTGGAGTTGCCAAAAAATAAAAAAAAAATTAGAGAAAGGCATATAAAACGCGGTCGGGCACAAGGTAAAACGTTTGCATTGCAGCCAAGCTGACAAGATATTGTTGTGCTCGCCTATCTGGCCACAATGCTCCATTTATATACATATCTATGCATATATGTATGCATGTGTGTATGTGTGTGTGTGTGTGTGTGTGTGTGTTTGTCTACTGAAATCTAGGCTGGCTTTTTATTATAGGCTCAAGTCGTGCCAAAGCCGTGCCCAAAAAAGTAGGCAACAAAACTGCGCCTTGCCTGCAGTTCTTACCCGCAGGATTACAATGCTTTTCTCTCTCTCTCTCTCTCTCTCTCTCTCTCTCTCTCTCTCTCTCTCTCTCTCTCTCTCTCTCTCTGTCTTTGTATTTTAATGCTCGCTCAGAAAATGAATAGAGAATATTGGTTGTGTGCAAAACTCATTTGAGGTCCGTGTGTAGCAGTAGCAGTAGCTGCAGTAACTGCTGTTGTTATTATTATTGTAGCTGCTGCTTGTCTCTCTGCGCTGGCCGACCCGGCGTATGCGCGCTATTTTATGCCAAATATTTTATGCTATATTGACAGAGGCTGCAACTGCCGCTTGCAGAGCTGCTGGACAAACGGCTGCAGCTTAAACTGGCTTAAAGGTCGCTCCTTAATCCGTTCACTTTATGCCAACAAATTTTACATCATCATTTTTTTCTGCTAATGGCACTTAACTGTTAGCTCTTAACACAATACGATAATGTACTGAAAGCGTTTAATATGAAGTAAAGTCAACAAGACTAAGCTATTTCAATATGAAGTAATCTTTAAAAGAAAATTCGATTCCTGTGAAATTGAATTTATACCGATTTCGGAGTTGCTAATCATATTTCTTTTAGTTATTCATTAATTTTATTTTTTGTTGTATATTATTTTTCAATTGTTTGTTTTCTCATTTCGTATTTCATATTTGTTTTTAATTATTGCTTATATTATATCTTTCTGTTTTCCTAATTTTTTTTTTTTATTATTTAGCATAATGTTTTTTTTTTTTTTTTTTTAAAATTTAATTTTTGTTTTTCATTTCTTTTTTTTTATTATTTATTATTCTTTATATTATATTTATTTTTACTAATATATTTTATTTTTAGTTTTATTTTTTGTTATTTTTTATTATTTAAATTTAATTTTTGTTTGTCATACCTTATTTTTTTTCAATATTCCTCATATTATATTTCTTTTTTCTAAATATTTTACTAATTAAATTTTATATTTTAGTTTTATTTATTAAAAAAAAAAAAAATAAATCTATTTTTTTTATTTCTCATTTCATATATTTAAAAATTAATTTTATTTTTATTAGTGTTCTATTTTATTTTTAAATTTTAAATTTTGTTTGGAACATCTTATTATTTAATCTTTTTTTTTATATTATTTCATATATTCTATTTTTATTTATTTTGTATTGTTCCTTATTATTGTTCATATGTTTAGTTATTTTATATATTTATTTATTTATTGTTATTTATATTATATTTATTATAAACAAATAAAATTAGTTTTGTTTTTATCTTGTTTCTTCTTTCATACTTCATATTTCTTATATCTTATTTATTTTTCCTCATTTCTCATTAAATTAAGTTAACATTTAACTACACTCTTGTCTTCATGCAAAAATATTTAGTTTTTCGAAATAATCGAAATAAAATTACCAAATTTTCTCACCTATTTGACGCCGTACAAAAAGGTCAATCATATTTTCTAATCAATGCCTTAATACACACTTTCCGTTAGTAGTCACGCCCACACGCAACTTTTCCCAACGGATATACGTATATTTAGAGTCATCCACTTTCCGTGCTTTTATTTTATAGCATGAAAAAGAGAAGTTACTGAACAAAAGGCTGAGCTGCCAGCGAGAAATTGCAGAAAGTAAACTTTAAGGATTTACACATGATTACACCTGAATTTATGGAGACAGCTAAGCGTTGCGTAGGCTTGATTAAGTTGCTGATAGTTGTTGCAGCTTTTGTTGTTGTTGTTGTTATTATTATTATTGGTGGTGCTATCTCTGAGCGACTGTCGCACACGTCTCGTTTGTGTTTATGTCATGGCAAACTTTGTTATTTCGACTTGCTCACGAATGCAAAAATAATAATAACAACAACAGCAACAACGGCCACAAGGACATGAGCCAAAAGTTTAGCTAGTCGACCAACAACAACAACAACAACAACTAGAGCAATAAACATAAAACTAACAACAAGAGCAACAGCAGCTGCTCTGTGCATAAAAATGTGTTAAAGCTGATGGAATATAAAGAGCAGAGCTAGAGAAATTGATGATGAGTTGATAGTGACATAGACGTGAATATTTAAGCGTTGATAAATGATTGAGAAAATTGATGAATATATTTAGTATACATAATATAAGTAATAGACTACTTGGTAGAAGTGGTGCTGTATAATTATTAAAGACTTATTTATTTGATGTAAAAGTACTTGTAGATATTTGCTGTTTGTCGTCAAAGTTACCTTTAGTCTTAAAGTCAACTATATTATATATTTTCTTATATTTTTTATATTTTTCTATATAAGTTAGAGAATATGAAATTTGATATGAATATATAATATAAATATTTATCCATTTGCTGCAGGGCATCTCCACTTTAATTCAGCGTATTCACACTTGTTTGTTTTTAATTTTCCGTCATGCACATATGAATGTTAATCCTTTTTGCATTTTATATTTTGCATTTTGAAAACAACAAAATACAAAACATATTTTACTATTCTATATGTGCTGCTATGCATACATATGCATGCGTATTTACATGCTGAGTGGCTTCTCAACGAAATTTTCTTCGTTTTTTTTTCCCCATGGCAATTGCTCAGTGATGCGTACAAAGCTGGCGGCAAAAATTTTTATATACTCATCCACGAATGAAAGAGAGTATATTAGTTTTGTGCCATGTGTGGAATATTGCTGTTCAGCTGACTGTTGTCGTTATTCAAGGAAGTGATTTAAAGAATCATAACACATATTCAGTGTGACAGTGACTTGAGAGTCCCAAGTGAGAGATAGAGAGAGAATTTATATACTTGAGTAAGCAAAGGTCGATTAAGGATGCATAGCAAAGGACGTGTCAAATAAGTTCAAATCCAACAACAATTTATAAGCCAAGCCCAAGAATAGTAACTGAAAATATTAAATTTAAATAAATTGTACGTCTTTTGAGTCTTAAGCGAGCATTATGAAGTCGTTCGCGCCCAACTGAAATATATTTATTTTTATTTGTAGTTCATAAAATTTATATTGGTTTGCCCAGTCAGGAGAGCTTAACATAGTCTTAAACTCAATTTAACAAATAACAAATTCTAATGGGGCTTTAAAGATTTACTAAAGATTATTTTACAGGACTCCTGCTGCTCGCAGGATTATTGTTAATTTACTAAATTTACTAAAATAAATGGATAATATATGACAAACGCTAAACAAGCATTAAGTGCTTACTATATATCTAGATATATTTGTGTTTGTGTAATTACATATATACATATTATATTCCTATTGACTTTACAAAGATTATGTTATTATGCAACTAATTTAAATATATGTGCTTAGAGAAGATTTAGATAATTTACAGAGCTGTTATGGTAAATTGTTTCAACGATAATTCATTACAAATATAAACGAGCTACGAGTGCAGACTTCGTCTAATCAAATCAAGAGAAAACATCTCGACAAATCTTTTACCTGTTCCCAGTGTCAACTGGAATATTGAAAAAATAATTTAAAATTCGAATGACATTAGCTTTCACATTCATTTCCAATTGAAAGTGATTACGAATTTGTAAGAAAAAATTTGCATAGTTTAATAGCAAAGTCAAGTTAAAGCTGAAATTATTATTTTGTTTTTTATTTAATCACTCAATCAATTATAAAATATATTTACAGTTTTCGAGCTAAGACTTTATTCTGTCTTCTACTATGATCAATTTATTTTGATGATTACTGAAGTTTCAAAAGGTGTAAAAGAAGAATTTTTAGTAACAAACTAAATCTTTCAAAGATTGAAGTACTTTTACTTACTTTTCGGATTTATATTGTTTACAAATGTGATCAAAATATGCAATGCATAACATCTATGATGCAATTGATGAATTATTTATATCCCCATTCTAATTCTTAATGTAAAATGAATATGTTTTGTGGTATTAAAGACTTGCTTGAACACTTATATACTCTTGTGTATTACCATAAATTGCTAAATGTTGCTCCGCACAAATATGAAACAATAAATATCAAGTGAAAAACTTTTCCACATTGCACAAAAGTCATTAAATTTTCATTCAGCAGCTCAATCAGCATTTTTACATACGTTTTACCTTTTTAGAAATTTATTGTAGCTTTTTTGCATATTCCTTAACCTGGACTTCAAAAATATGAAGTGTAAAATGTTTATCTTTATACGAATTCTTGATGAAGCTTTTCATATATATTTTAAAATATTTTCTTTTTTTTTCCTGTTGATTTGTTGGGGCCATACGAACACACACACACACATGCTTATGCATATTAAGCTACAAATTTATGTGCTACACACACACACAATTTAACCCATGGGAATGACTTGAAATATTCATGTAATTCCATGTTAAATATTTGCGCAATATCAACGAAATGAAATGCAGACTGAAATGACAAACCAACCGAAACTGTTAGAACATTCCATTACATATGTCCTGGTCTGTCCCTGCCCCTGGCCCAGGCTCTGCCCCTGCCCCTGCCACTGCCCCTGAGCCTCTCCTCCGACAGCGTATGTCCTTCAATTTATCTTGTGACAAGCCCGTTGATTGTTTGACCCTTGGGCAACAAAACATCCATTTAACTCGCATGTTTTCATTTATTATTTTAAGTTTAATTATCATGCATAAATTATAAACGTTCAGTTTTCACACTCCAGCGACTGACGGCAGAAAATGTAAAATGTTGAAGCGTATGTGAAATTTCGCTCGTGTTCACATTGTTTGGCTGCATAATTGAATTGGTTTGGAAAACTCAATGATTTACAATGTGCACTCGATTTTAATTGATTTTTACCTCTCATTAAATATATTGTGAATTTCATTTTCCGTTCAAATGCGAGATACCCAAGCGCACGTCAAGCGCACGTTATGCAATGAGTAAAGTTAAATTACAGAAGTTTGTTTTTGATTGTAGTTGATATCATGCTTAGACTAAAATGCAGGAATACAACTTTTTGTGTGTGAGCTAGAGGAAACTGTTAACAACAACTTTCCAGTTCTTGCTGGTTTCGAGTTCGAATTGTTTAGGCAAACGCACTCACACAGATGCCCCTCTCTCTCGAGTTGGACATTTAGGAAGGGCTCTAGACATTTTATGGTGACAAGCTATACCTGAGTCTGACTGTTAAATGTATTTTAAAGAAAGTATCAATCTTTATACTAATCATTTCTATTTTTTTTGTTTACTAAAATATATTGTATTATTTATTTTAAATATTTTTTTATTGCATAAATTACCTTAAACTAAGAACTATTAAACTAAAGGAAATTTGTTGCATTTAAAATTATTATTTATTTAAAATGTTAAAATATATAAATTAAATAAAATATATAAATATATTAAAATATAATAATAATTTCTTTTTTATGGTATACAAATTTATATATATTATTATTTTTAATATTTTTTTATTTTTTATTGCTTTTAAATTTATTGTTATTATATAAACTACATTAATCTAAAATGTTAAAATAGATTACTGTTAATTGTTTTTATTTTTTCATTTAAAATATATTGAATTTATTACCTCTAATATAGTTATAGATAATTACTTATTATTATTTTAAATATTATTTATTGATCTTTATTATTATTATTATTATTATTATTATTATTATTATTATTATTTGTTATTTATAAATTTAAATAAAAAGTTTAAATTGATTACTCTTATTTTTTCCATGAATAATATATTTATGAATACAATAATAAAAATAATTATATATAACCTAATATAAATATGAATTTAAATTATATTTTACAAATATAACTCTTTATATTTACTGCAAAATAATCAAATTAATTTAATATAATTGATACTTGTTATTTTTTTCAATTTGACTATTAATTAAAGAAATATTTTCAATTTATGAATTAGCTTTTTTATTATTTTAGTTTTTTTTTCTCTAATTAAAATAATTGTAGATTATATCAATTAAAAGTCAAATGTTTACATTTGCTAATTGCAATGCTAAATGATATTAAATTCAAATGAAAATAATTATTTTTGCTTTATTTATTTATTTGTTTTTTGCACATTTACTAATTAATACATTTAAACGCACTAAGCCAACATATTAATTAATTGCCTATAAAATGTCAATACGATAATTAGAGTGGGGAGAGGTAAACAAATTCAATTAGGCATTGGTTAAGATAGATAGGATGATATATCTAACTGTGCATGAGGAGAATAGAAATATGAATTCTAATCAAGAATAAATGTTTATATGCATTAAAAAGTTTCATATTCTTATGTACATATACTGTTTAGAGTCAGGGGCGGCCTTTTTATGCTTTTCAACTTTTTTTTTTAATTGCCGCATTAGCTGAGCTGTGCAGCTGTCAGTTTTGTGTGTGTGTGTGTGTGCCAACAATTTCATTAAGTTCGCTAACTCGCGTATGTTGATAAAATTTAAGCACCGCAGGAACAGGAAATGACTTTGTAAGCCCAACAAGGCTGCGCCCTCACACATCGTATGAATAACAACATTTAATAACATTTACTTCAAACGTTGCGTCGTTGTTTTGGATGTGGCCTTTCAAATTGTTCTATGTGTGTGCGTGTGTGCACAGTAAGCAATCTGCTTTATATACAACACCCAACCACACCCATCTAACTCAAACCCAGCTTAATATCCATTATCAAGCTGCCACAATGAACGCATTTTAAAAATGAACATTTCATTACGCCTCATTGACAGCATTAAAATATCAATAAGGTTTATAATAATAATAATTATTCAGTTCAACGCATGCGTAATTATGTCGCATTTTCCTACAATTGCCATCGAAATGTTAAGTAAATGATTTTATGGCTTTAATGTTGCTATCATATAGGCATTATTATTCACATAACTAAATTGTAATGATGAGCGGCAATATGTGATGTATTTTTCGATCCAATATTTTCATATTTATGTGAATTCGAAAAAGAGAATTAATAGATTAAATACATTTGGAATTCTTCTTATCATAATTGATAAAACATTAATATTTAATATTTTTACAACTCATTACAATATTTTAAAATACAATATTTTCACTTTTAACAAAATTTTAAAAAATTAATAAACTAATATAAATAATAATTTCAATATTAAAAAAACAACTTACAATTCAACAACAATAGTCTTCTTTCGCTTAAATAAATAAATAAAAAAAAAAATCCAATAAAATAAATATTTATGTGCTCCTCGGTTTACTTATTGAATAAAAATAAATATGTCTATCAAATTAAATAAATTCATGCAATTACATATTTTATATAAATTGTTATTTTATCTCGTGTAAATATTTGATTTTCAATATTATTATTTTATTTACTTGATTTAATTTTCATGTGAGCATATTCATCACAATAAAATATTTTGTTTTTCTTTACCAAGAATAATTGCAATAACATATTTGTATACCCTATATCAATTGAAAAGTGTGTAGTTAGGGTATATTAAATGTAATATATTATATATAAAAGTTAAATGAATTAAAAAGTTTTCCTGCTTATATATTTTTATTGTACATCTTTAAGTACGTTTCGATCTAAGCTAGAATTATCTCAATATCTACTCTTCACGGCACTTAGGGTATTTTCTAGTCATGCTCTTTCATCTAATGCCGCCTTGTTTTTGCCCATAAATTTCTATTGAAAAATATTCTTTTACCTTTTACATGACATGGATAAATCACATTTTATTAGTTTGCATGCTGCTCTTCAAGTTTATTTTTTGCCACTATTTGATTTGATTTTATTTTCCTGCTCAACAACTGTAAATAAAATGTGCAGTGGGAATAACTGTAAATAAGCCTGATTTGGCTTTTTGTTTGGCAAATAGTTTTCAAAGGCCAAGAGACTATTGAGACTGAAGTTTTGAGTATTTAAGGTTTCAATACTATTTGTGTTTGATAATTTCACTAAGACTAGCATTTAGCTGTTTTTATTGGTAATCATACTAATTTAAATTTATCGTAATGTAAGAATATTTTAATACATAAAATATTTATAATATTTGAAATAGTAATATTTATAATATTTGAAATAGTAATATATTATTTACGAAGAAAATTTCAGATTATTTATTTAATATTCATATTTTATTTAAAATTTAAAATTTTAGTTTATCTTTTTATCATAGATTTTTTATTGATTTTCTATAATATATATAATATAATATATATATATTTATCAGAGGTTTTTTTTTTCATTTTCTATAATATATATTTATCATACATTTTTTTTTTTTTTTAAATTTCAATACTTTTTTTTTGCTTTTCTTATTATTAATATTGAGCATTTGATAACTTACTATAAGACTTGATGCAAATCCGTATATATTGAAATATTAGCATGATATATTTTTGCGTTTCTGATTTCAGATATCGAAATAAAATAATTTTAAATACTTTGAAATTGTTAAAAATTTAATTTAATAAGAAATAAAAATGTGATTGTTTAAATGTATATTTTATTTTAAGTTTACTTTTAAGCAATATATTGGAGACATGCTTAAATTTCACTTCATTTTTTGTTTGATTTTTTTTCACTTAGTTTTATTTTGTTATTTTCTTGCCTTCGACATGCTGTGCGCAAATCCTGTGAACAAGAAGTAACTAACCCATAACAACTTGTCGCCACGCCTTTGCCCACTTGCCACACAAACGGTAGCATACTTTTTTGGGGCACTGTGAGAAAATTTCGCACACAGTTTGCTACACATGACATAACCGACAAAGTAAAATACTTTCAATGAGCACTTCCTATCCTCACACACACACGTCGTGGCGAAGGAGGCGGAGAGATAATCGTCCCTTGTAGCACAGTTCCTTGCGTAGCTGCTTCTCATGTGTGCGTGTGAGTGTGTGTGAGCGTATCTTTCTCTTTCTATATGTGTGTGTGTATGTGTGTGTGTGTGTGTGTGTTTGGTTGTCGCTAATAGACGTCGAGAGCTTTGCCAAAATTTTTAACAACATGCCGCCGCACACACATTTGTTCGCTGTCAAAGAGCCTCAACTGTGCCGAACTGTGGTCGCAAAGGAGTCGACAAAAAAAAAAAAAAGAAAAACCCTTTTGCAGTTGCTTTTTTCGGGCAGGAGAAGGAAGCGAGTGAAGCGAAACAAATACCGTGGCCATTAATTTAGTTTAGTCCTAATTAAATTGCATACGTTACCATAAACGCCCCACACACAGACACAGGCATACACACACATACACACACACACACATACACACACACACATGAGCAGCAGCTTATTTATAAGGCAGCTGACAGGCACACAGCCACGCCCCTTTGTGCTGGTCCTTGAGGCTGGCTTTTTAGTTGCCTCAAATTCCATGGCATGCACACAGAAACTTCCTTTTTGGCCAAATGCACAATATTTTTTTCTTGTGTTGTATATGTGCCTTGGGCTGTCGTTAGTGTGTGTGTGTTTGTGTGTGTGTTGGCTTATTTATATATTTTTTGCCTTCTGCCGTTTGTTTTTAACGCTACAAGAGTTTTAAATATTTAATGAGCGTATTTCTGTCTCTGTCTTTTCACAATCTCTCTCCCTCTCTCTCCCGCTAGCTCTCTCTCTCTCTCTGTCTCTGTTTATTAGAGAGTTGTTTATGCGTGCGTTGAAGGCTATTGCAGTTTTACTTTTTATTCAGCTGTCGCATTTGGCATTTATTCTGAGCCACTTGCCGCTTTAGCTGCAGTCCTCTGGGTGAGCCGTAGCTCAGTTCATGTGAATTGCATAAACAACTTGTGCCTGGACTGGGTTGCGCTGCTCGAGTGTTTTCGGGCATTGGGCATGGAGTGCAGCTTTTAAAAGAAAACTTTTTCAACACTAGCTGACATTTGTCAAATAGGAATTTTATATAAAAAACTTTGTAATATATGTATATGACATTTTAAAAATATAATATATATAATATATGTATATGAAATTGAAAAATATATTTTATATAATATATTATATATATTTTAATAATATATAATATATGTGTATTCATGTATGTGTGTAGTATATAAAACTTTGTAATAGTTGATTTCTCTCTTTCTCTCTCTCTCTCTCTCTCTCTCTCTCTCTCTTCCACTTTCTCACGACAATTTCTAATTAATGACTTTGATAAATTACTTGTAAAGTTGTTTTCTAGCTTATAACTTCAAAGGACTTTTTTTAAGCTTGGTGTGTTGCTATGTGCATATACTCATTAATACTGTTCGTGGAGTATATTGATAATGAATCGTTTTCGTTGAGATTTTTTTTTTAAAATGTCATTTAGAGAAACATTATTTTTTTTATATTTGAAATTATAATTTTAAAAAAAATTGTATATTAGTTGGTATTGTCTTTTTTTTTTAATATTAAAGTAATTTTAAAATGTATTTATATTCAAAAATATATTGGCTAGTTTACGAACATTTACAGTTAATATAAATACATATATAAATATGTAATTTAAAATATTAAATATGATATATATTTCGGGCTTATAACAAATTATAGTTTTATGTTTTCAATAGCTGCACCAAAAACGATTTCCTGGTCTTTCACGATGTCAGTTTTATGATTCGAATTTCAAATCGTTTCTCTTCGCCCACTGGCAATCATAACGACCCTGTCTAAGTGCTTTACATAGGCGTCTCACTCTCACTCAGCAACACATAGAACTACATTCAACGACAGCTGCATTTGCGCCTCTCTTCCAATCGTGAAGTGAGAATAGGAAGTGAGACGCTTGTATTAAAGACGCAAAATCATTCGGTTAATAATTTCGCAACACTCTGGAAGCTCTCAGCCTCTCTGAACTCCGATAACAACAGAAGAAAACATACAAAATTGAAGAGAGTTAGTAAAGTTCCTAAACAGACTTTTCTATTCCTTTAACAAAATGACGCCATTATATTATTGCGATGCGACTTATACTATAATATGAAATTAAACAACAAATTTTTAAAAATTAATTTTGTTTAGTTAATTACATTTGTTTTTTCATATTTCCATAATATTGAAGCAAATGATTTGATATTTAAGTGTTTTTTTTTCTTCTTTTTAATAGATATTGCTTGGGAAGATATTTCAATTTGTTTAAATATAAAATAATATTTTTATTTATTTTTTATTTATTATTTTTATTATTATCATTATTTATTTATTTATTTTTTTTTATATTTTTTTTTCCATTGTTTTTCATAATTGTAATTTATTAGATAATATTAGATTTAATCTTATGATCGTACTACTTTTGACCAAAATTATAACGAACACGTAAACGTCTTATATAAATTTATTTGAATTGTGTTTTTTATTTTAATTAATTTTTTTACTTTTTAGGTAAGCTCACTTTCAATCATTATGATATAAACATAATAATTGATTTTACAAATTTACTTTTATATGCAAGTCTCAAGTTAAATAATTAGTGTAATTAGACGACATAAATAAATGCGCACTTTGTTGTGTGATTATAAAAATATTTTTAATACAATTTAACAGTGTTTAGCTGGTGCTTAAGGTGTTCCACATGGTGAGGTCTCAGGCTGCATTCGCCATGCTTAAGCACACACAAAATGCTGCCACGCCCATTTGCACACACACACACACTCGCACACACACTTATAGTTCACTCGCTGACATAGCAAAGAAAATCGTATTATTCAACATTATTGCTCTTGACCCAACCGACCCGTAGTCGCAGCCCTCTCTACCATATATCCAAAACAAATGACTTTGTTTGCTTTGCCCGGCAATCGTTGAGCCGTGCCCCCAGCACCTACTACTGCACGGCGCACACTCCGCCACTTGAGAAGTCAAGTGGTAGCCGTAACAGTGAGGAGCAAATGCTGCTGCTGCTGCTGCTGCTGCCAACGCATTGGGGACTTTGAGGCTGCCTGGCAGCTGGCTAAGGACTGGGACTGTGACTGAGACTGAAGCTGAAGCTGAGGCTGAAATCTGAGATTGTGACTATGTCGGTCACAGAGTGCTCGACTTTTGCTTGTATAAGAAAATGCTCATGAATGAATGAAATTGCTGCACAATTTAAAAACTTCCGCATCAAGCAGCAACAACAATAACCACAGCAACAACTATAGCAACAACAATGTCGACAGTGACTTCGAAAATAATGCGCCCCCATCTGTCGTCAGAGGAGAGCTGCGATGTGCAGGTTGCCATTTATTTACTATTTATTTTCTAAATATATATACATATATTTCGTATATATATTTCTTTTCGTATTTTCTCATATCTTTTTTTTAGGTTTTTTTTTTCTTTTTGCTGCTGCATTTTGGCGTAGTTTTCTCTTGGATCGAAACAAAATGCTCTGCGGATGTATTTAGTATAAGCTTTATTTATATTGACAGGCACGGAAATTTTTGGTATTTCGCTAGACAGTCGATACTTGTATAAAAAAAAAAGAAAAGAAAAAAAAGTTGAAATTATTTTAAGCTGTCATGGAAGTCTGAAAGATATTGCAGCTACTTTGAGACTGTTGTACGCTTGGGTATATGGTATATCTGTTTGCTGCAAGCATTCAGTAGAAATTGTAATTAAAAATGTATAGTGAATGTGAGCAGTTTTTAAAAAAGATAATATAATGTGAGATGTTCTTAATGAGAAGTTTGTTTTAAAGTAACAGAATATTTTAAGGAGGTAGCATCAGAATGCTAGTACTATGTATGATTTGTAAAAAGAAATAAAAAGTTGATAGATACTATTATCTATTCATTATTTAATACAAAATTGATTGATACTCTTATCTACTAATTATTCATTACTTTTTATTATAATATTTCTATTATTCGCTACTGCACGACTAGAAGAAACTCTGAGTCCTGCGTAGAGCTGGTATTCCAAAAAATCTACGCTACACATGCATGCATTACAAACAACATATTCACACACATACATTCATAAATACACACACACAACACACACACATCAGCAAGTTCTCTAACTGCGCTGTTTACGCAGTGCCTGAGGTTGGGCTGCATTATGTGGTTCACTATGGGAACTTAATTTTTGCACAACTTTTCTCCTGGATGAAGTTTCCAAATCAAATTTTTAGAGCGTGATAATTACATTAATATGTCTGCTGTTGCATGAGCTTGAGTTTTACGTATTATAATTCATCAATATTCAAATTACTAATTTTGTTTTGAAACACTTGTTTGGCTTTGTGTTGCGATTTTCTTAAATACTTTTAGTTGAAATTTTTAGCTTATTATTAACAAACATACCTCTATATCTAACAGGCACATAATTTATGTTATATATTTATTTTATGTTTTATTATATTAGGTACATATTTATTTAAGTGTACATACGTTCTTGAGAGTCGAACAATGCAATGCAAAATGTGCTTTCTTCAAAAACATTTTCTGGTTAAACAGATCATTTAAACCGTTTAAATGTTCGACTTTTATCTTAAGCTTAGGAGCATATTAACAATATTGAACTTTAATATAATAATTATTAAACTTTTATATAATATTAAGAATTTATGAAAATTTGGGCGCCAACAAAATTTTTTTTGACTACAGCTCCCGCTTGAACTCATCTGAATTTTCCATATACTAAATTCCTCTCAAATTCCAATGCAATATCTATTTTCTATAGATTAATTTTTATATTTTCTACACATTTCCGTACAAATATTTACATGTACATGTATTTACTTCTACGGATATATTTTTATATTACCTAATAAAAAATCACATTCAATTTTATGCAACGTCAAATAGTTTATTTTCTATTCAAATAGCTTGCGCTCACAATTTTTCCTTGGCAACAGCTTGCTGTTTGCATCTGCTCCATTTTTACGCATTTTCCCATTTAGCTGTCCTGTGATGTGGCATGAAGAAGTCCATGCAGCTCTGCACTTTGAACAAAGTGCACGAAGGCAAACTTTAAAGTGAGTGCGTTTTTTAGTCGCATTTGCACTGCTCAAAAATTAATGTGCTGAAAAAGAGAAAGAGAAAGAGAGAGATAGTGAGAGAGAGTGAGAAAAGAATGAGATGAGTGCCTGCATAAATGATACCCAAAGGACACTCTTGTGCCTTAGTTAACCCAAGATGTGAAGGGGAAAATGTGCAAAGAAAAAGAAGAAGAAGAAGAAGTAGTTAAAGGTAGCCCATGGCGAGCAAATGAGCGAAGCGTGAAACGAAAGACACAAAAGTGAAAGAGAAGAGAACAAAAAATATGCAAGTGTTGCGTTTACCCTGTGGAATCATTTATCAAGGATTACATAGCATAGGAATAGTGTTTACGATAATAGATTAATAATAATGACAAGACACTAAGCATTTTAGACATTATCCAAGTGAAGCAGGAGTTGTGTTGACTGAAACGACTGTTGAAAATGGCTTTGCATAGAAGTGTGATATTTGATTACTCAACTATATATATAAATAGTTAAACAATTCAACATATTCAAAAGGTTACTTTTGCGAAATTTCACAAGAAAAAAGGTTTTAAAGTAAAAGCCAATTGAAATAGTAATAAAGAAGCAGAAATTTAAATTAACTTGGCTTTTACCACATGCCATGCAAAGCATTAAATATTTTATGAGCAAATTTATGATTTCTGTCTTTGCTCTTTATAACTAAAAATACTTATTTACTTCATGCAAACAATTAAATCTAATTTAATTTATTCTTTCTCTTTCTTTTCTTTTTTTAGCTACTTGCAAACCAATTCAGGTGAGTTAATAAAATATTTCAATGCTGACTGTAATAAGAGACCGTATTCGTGGAAATCACAAATCCATTCAAAGTCGCGCATTTAATTGTCTCAAATTTTGCGTCAAATTCAAAAGGCCCGTAGCTATGCGACCAGGCACTAATTAGGCAGCGCATTATTTGATTTTCGCAGTGAGACTTCAAAGACAAAGCCCGCACTCGCAAATACTCATAAAACAGAGCACAGAGCTAGTGAGGGCTTAATCAACTTGCAAATATTTTAGTATGTCTATGTTAATTGGAATTCATTAATTCAAGTTTGAGAACTCAAAATATTTATATGGGAATGAGATGGGAGGAAAGTAAACGACTTTTTAGTATATTTATGTTACCCACTGTACAAATTATGAGTAGAATGGAAGCTATAAACTAAAAATATATTTAAAGATATTATTAATAAAATATTATTAATAAATACAATTCTAACCTTCTTATCCTACTTTCTAATTATATATTGATAACGATTCACGATGACCAATCTAATTTATCCATGCACCTGTCCACCAATACTTCTATCTACCTATCTAGTTATTTTTAAAAACCGTTTTTAGCTATTTTTAGCCGTTCTTAACTATTTTTAGCAGTTTTTAGCTATTTTTCTGGCTCTCACGCCGCTATCATTCTATTTTATTTCTACCCTTCCTATCCTACTTTCTAATTATTTTTTTATTGATAACGATTCACGATGACCAGTCTAATTTATCCATGCACCTGTCCATAAATACTTCTATCTACCTATCTAATTATTTTTTAGCCTTTTTAAGTTATTTTAGCTGTTTTTAGCTATTTTTAGCCGTTTTCAGCTATTTTTAGCTATTTTTAGCTATTTTTCTGGCTATCAAGCCACAATCTTTCTATTTTGTTTCTACACTTCCTATCCTACTTTCTAATTATATTTGTATTTATTGGTAACGATTCACGATGGCCTGTCTAATTTTTCCATGCATCTGCTTTATCTCTATATATTTATTTTGTAGCCTTTTTTAGCTATTTTTAGCTGTTTTTAGCTGTTTTTATGGCTATCACTCCAACTATATTTATACCTTCTTTCTACCCTTCTTATCCTACTTCCTAATTATATATCTATCTATTAATCAGGATTCACGAAGACTTTCAGTTATTTTTTTTTTTCCCTTTTATCTTTCGTAAAGATATAGATTGCAGATTTTTAATCAATTCGTATAACTAATATATTTTATATTGCATAATAATGACAATTCTAACAATTTCTTAAATTTTCTTTCAAATTATTAAAAGTTTAGTCGAAACTAATGGTATAACTATTATTAAATTCATAATTCATAAATTCATACTTTGCAGACAGTAGATTGGAAATAGATCTGAATCAATTGATCTTATATATAGAAAAATCAATTCTGGTAATTATCCTTTTGCCTTCTGCTCTCATTATTACACACTTCAATATTTCCACACATACCCACTCCATTTACCCTTAATACAGGGTATAAGAAAAAAAGAAGAAGTAAATGACTCATTTAGTGCTGACAATGCGAGCCGCTTTGATTTATGTGTATAGGCGCAGGTTGGTGCGGCGAGCGGGTCTGTCGGGGCTGTCGGGGCAAGCTGCGTAACTCTGCGTGCAAAGCTTCAAGCGCCGACAGTGTGACAGGCAGCATGTGGTAAAGTCCTCCCGCAACTCACAAGAGCAAACTATGCAAATAAAACAACGCCGCAAAAGGCAAGTCAAGTTGTTCATAACTAAGAGCACTCACACACACACACATATATAACTCATATATATTTACATTTGGTATATATACTAAATATTTTGTTGGTATTTGCACACGTAATTAGTTGATGTGTTTGTCGATGTGTGTGCTAGCGTGCCGTTTTGGCCAAATCTCAACTGGTACCGCATTTGGTTGACGACCTCGTTAATCAATGTCTCGCGGGCGTTGGATCGCTTGCACTTTATGACCATACATTTTGTTTACAACTCCGCTCAAATTGTCATTTTGATTAACCTTAATTAGCGGCACGTTGACATTCGTCCGCAAATGAGTGCCACATGTAGCAGCAACCAGCAAACTAGCAAACCAGCAACTGCCCAACAGCCTGGTTTTAGTTCCAACCATGCCCCATACACACACACTCACTTCCATGTCGCTTAAATGAGAGTGACATTTTGTAGCACACGTTTTCTTCGACAACCAACTCTGCCACTGATGTATATTGCCAACAGCAACCAGCATTATTTCACACATCTCTTTCACTCACACTCTCTCTAGCTCTCTCGCTCTCTGAATTGCAACTGCAACTGCAACTGCAACCGACTGCCGTTGGTGTCGATTGCAAATGAGTTTCTGTGCAGTATGTGCGAATGGCAAGTGCTTTCTGAAATTTGTCTTGGCTTTAGACGACTTGCTGATGCGCTGCAAAGCATAAGAAATTTAAATGGATTTTTTTTAATACTTAAAAAACAAATACTTCTTACAAAATAAAATATTTTTGTAAGAAATAAATTACATTTTAATATTTGAAGAAATGTTTTATTTATTTTAAATATTTTTTCAACTTTAAAAAAACAATATATATTTTGATTATTATTAGTTTACATTTAATTTTAATTTAATAGTAATAATTTAT
This sequence comes from Drosophila koepferae, assembly GCA_030914345.1. NCBI lineage: Eukaryota > Metazoa > Arthropoda > Insecta > Diptera > Drosophilidae > Drosophila > Drosophila koepferae. Next base: position 498,335 of record JAUESR010000198.1, on the reverse strand, counting down.
ACTTTTAGACATTTTCATATATAGCGTCTTCATTTGTCGGCTTTGCCCCACTTGTGCATAGTGTGTGTGCTGAGCAAACAAACATTTGCTCGAGCTGAAACACTTTGGCATGCAAAACCAATTGCAGTTTAGTGCAAGTATTGAATGCACCTTCTCTATAGGCTGTCTATCTCTTACACACACACGCACACACTCTCTCTCTCTCTCTGTCCCTCTCACTCTTTGTATATGGTGCACATAAATTATGCTATTATGTGTGCTGAGCGTCAGTTTTATGAGTATTTTTGTTATTATTTGCTGTGCTCTATTTACTTGCCAATGACAGTGACTGCGAAAAGTGTGTCGACCTCTCGCTGCTGCTGCTGCTGCTGCAGCTGCCCACATGAGTTCGCTAAACTAGTTCGCATTGCTTGCTGCGGATTCACTTGACTTTGATCTCAATAAGTGCTAATTACTCGGATTTCGATTTTGCCAGCTGCATGCTTTAGTCCGTACGCTTGAGCCAATGGCCTGAGGAGTTTGTTGTGCAAAACTTTCACGTAGCTCATTTGTCAATGCAAAAATTTATTTTCTTGTAGTTTTTTGTGTTTTTTTTTTTTCTTCTGTTTGTTGTCATCTTGCATTTGCTGTTGTTGTTGTTGTTGTTTTTGGGACAGGCAGCAGGCCTGTCACGTTTTCAGTTTGTTTTGTTTTATTTGCTTTCATCGGCTTCCTATATACCAGGGAGAGTTCTGGGTTCCAGCTTTTTGGTCTTTGTGTTAAGTTTTTGTTCCAGCTTCTTTTTTTTTTTTTTTTTTTGCGAGCATTACGTTTTGTTTGCCAAGCAGCGAGCCAGGCAGTCAACCAGTCAGTCAGTTTTTCAGTCAGCCAGTCAGCCTGAGGCCTGTCAATAAAGTTCTTGACACCTTTACTTCATTTGCTCAGATTTCTCTCGACATGACTTTAGCATTGCTTTCTGTTCGAGGGTTTTCCTTTTTATTTCACTTAACAAACACTATGCAAATTTCTTTAACATCTACCTTTTCTTGGCAATACCCTTGTGGCGGGTATTAAAATACTCGCATGAAGCGTGTCACGCATCGCTGGCTTTAAAAACTGAATTTATTCTTTATAATCGTATGGCTGTCACGGAAACTAAGTAAAGGAAGTACGGTTTTGTTTTATTGCGCTAAGGCTTTAAAACAATTGTCTTTTGTGTATTTATTGTATGGGTCTTCCTGTATTAAATAAACATTGTTCTTGATGCCTTTTGATATGAATTTTAAATACAATAATGTATTTCAATAGCATTTAAATATTTGAAATTACTATAAATATATTAAAATACTTCTTAAGACTTGCCAATATTGTTCAGATTATTTTTTTTTTTATTTATAAAAAAATCTCAATTGATATGGCTAGAGCATTAGATATTCGTCGAAGCTTTGTTTTAATTTTTATTGACGCTTTTTATGTTAAGTATACGTCACGCTGGCAGTGACCAAAATTAAGAGCTGACGGTGGGCGTGTACCCGGTAGACGCCCACATTTTTGCATAATGTCCATTCATTTCAAGTAGCAGCTAAAATCTTTAAGATGTACGCCTCCAAAAAGGAGGAGGAGCAGAAAAATTATGATTAAGGTGCGTGATAATTATGTTTCGTGATGTTGTTCTTTTCTTTTTTACAATATTACTCACTCAGCAATATAAATATGTATAAGTTATTATTATTATCAAGATAATGGCCTAAGAGATGCCAAGGTGCTGTCGTAACCTTGAAAGATCAAGAGTTCAGCCAGCCACGAGTAGGAAGCAACCAAAAAGCCAACTACCAATAATACAGAAAGCAAAAAAAAAAAAAAAAAAAGAAAGAGCACAGCTAAAAGCAATTAACCGTATATAACTAGAGAATCCAACGTATACAAAAAGCACATAAAAACAAAAAAAAAAAAAAAAACGAAGAAGAGTTGAATAAATGGGCAGGTTGGAACGCTGGAACGCCGGAGATGGCACTGGCCAACTTTTGTTTGCACAATTAAATTTCTGTATGGTGGATGAAGGAAAACAAAACTGAAATAAAAATAAATATAAAAATATTTGCTCTAAAGGTCGTCGCTGTTGTTGTCATTGTCGTAGTAGTCGTTGCTGTCTTTTGTTTGCCTAGGCATTTGCAATTAGTTGCAACAAATTGACGACAATGATTTTCACAATTGTTGTCTTGCATGCCTTTTGTTTTGTCAGTAAACACGATTGCAACTTATATAACAATTACGAACATTAAATAATTTTGGTGGCCTTTGTTAACAGTGCATAAATATAATTTAATTCCTCTTTCACTGGAAGCGCTCGCTTGATTAGAGAAAGTTCACATAAATGACCAATAGAGAAATTAAATTTTGCTCAAATTAATGAAGATAAAAAATTAAAAATAAATTATAATAATATAATTATAATTATTCAAATTCAATAATTCAAAATAAAAGGTGAACAAGAATTACATGAATTAAGTAAACGTATAAAAAATAAATCCAATAAATAAATTGTATATACTAATAAAGAAGTACATACAATTAAACTAAAAGAAATTAATGTTTATTTTTTATTATATTCAACAACAATCAAACAACAAAGTGGCTTAAAACGAACTCGTTCTAATCCAAGTTATAATATTTTTGACTAAATGCTTTCAGCTTAACGTACATGAACTGAACTTTGAAGGGAATTCAGCCACAAACATCTTGAAAACTATTTTCGTTCAGAGCACATCCACTCGAGCAAGACCCAATTACATAAATTTTGAGCGCCAACGTGAAGTATTTTGTGAACTAAATTTTGACGAGAAGATATTTATTTATATAAAATTATAATTAGCAGGAAGTATTTTTCATATGACAAAAAACATAATAAAGTAAAAAGAGACCGCGGAAATTTTAAAATAAATGAATGGCAAATGCAGAATGAAATCAAATTGTTTTTAGGTATGTAGGAAAACATTATTTGTTAACTCAAACAATGCAGAATATATATTATTATATATTAAATTATAATTTTATTATGTAAAGTGAATTTAATAAATTAACAAAAAAATTAATTTAAATTGTGCTCTTAAATATTAAATTTCGTTTGTATTTGATTTTTTATATAATGAGAATTATTATTTTTGTTTTATTTTTACGATGGCAAACAAATTTCGTGTTATGTCTCATTTTATGTTATTAATTAATTTTAGTAAAAAATTATTTTTTTATGTAAACTAAAATTAATAAATTTCAACAAATAATTCATAGTGAATTGTGCTAAAAATAAAAATAAATTTTTAAATGATTTTTAATTTAATACAAATTACAATTTGTATTTTATTTTTGATGTAATTATACAAAATATATTTAACGCTTAAATTTCATAAAATGTATAAATTAGGCTGAGATAATTAAATAGGCTTTTTGTAGGTAGATTAACAAACGTCTTCAGCGTCTTTCTATTTTTAATTTAATAAAAATATTTTAGCAACATTTGATGAATGGTTTAAAATGAATATGAAAATATTTTAGAATTATAAACTAGAATCTAAAATAAATGAGATAAATAGAGAGGAGTTCTAATATCGGTAGATGCTCAAAGGTTTTCAGTCTGTAACAGATAATAATTAATTTACTATCAACATATTCTTCTTCTAGCAGTGTGTATATCAAGTACGCTATGTAAATTTACACTAACTCTTCTCTAACAATATTATTATAATGTTTCGATTCTTTTGCTTTGATTCGCTTTAAGTATTCAATTTCTTTGCACAAAATTCAATTTGCCGCCGTTTTGTTATTCGGTTTGCCGCTTGCCTGCATATCAAGAGCCATGTCTGTCTGTCTCTCTGTCGCTGTCTGTGTGTGTGTGTGTGTGTGTGTGTTTCAGTCTGCTTGCAAATCTATATGCCATATATATTTGTATGCTCGCACAGCCCATTCCGCTTCGGTCTGAATGCTTTCATGATCCGGATGACGTGCAGTTATTTGCTGTTAAATCTCATCAACCACATATGCGATGTTACACTTTGCACAATACAACAAAACCCAACAAAACAAAACTAAGCCAAAAATCTGTCTAAAAATAGCCCAGCAATATCAAAATGAAATGGAATTTCTTATGGCCATACGGTATAAGCATAAATATCAAACAATAGCCCAATGTGTGTGTAGAAAATCGCAAGCACGAAATAAATAACAAAACAAATAAAATGAAAATAAAAACATTTTAAACTGTTGGCAAAAGTGTGTTAAAATAAATTAAATTATTTGTAAAATACTTTGTGTTACTTTTCGAGCTAAATAAATCCGATTGCAACATCTATTATGTGAGCCAAGTGAAAATAAGAAAAAAGAAATTGATTGAGCCTTAAGAAAATTTGTTTATTTATCTTTGATTTTTAGGCAAACATTCAACATTTTAATCTAGTAAGGATTAAAACGCCAAGTTATTAATTCTTTCCAAATGCAATTGAAGTCTTTCCTCCTCTTTTTTTTTGCTAATTGTAGTTTATTTTTAGCTACCACACAGGCAATTGCTTTGCTGACTGGCCAAGAATCGGGAAACAAGAATCATGAACTGAACTGAGTGGCCACCGAAAACTCGTTTGGTCTAGCTGTATATACTTATGGAAGCTTCTTTTGTGGGCCAACGAGCGGCGCCATTAATGACAGCCCCATGGACTGACCCATGTCCATGGCATTCATTTCGCTCACTCAGCCGGGCTATTTATAAGTATATAGTATATATGTTTATATATATGTATATACATATATTTGCCATAGCTGGGGCATAGGGACAGCTTAGTGGACCGCTTAATGAGTGTCCATTTAGGGCGTGCATTTTATAAATACCTCTGCTTGCAGCCGTGCTATCTTTGTCGTAATCGATAGCATTGCAACGCCTGTCACGCGCGAGAATTTCATCCGATAATGCAACATAGAGTTTGCGCTTAATCTATCATAGCATCTGAAATGTCGTATACCAGGCGATGCTACATTTTTGGCCTAAGTGGCCTTTTGCGTGTCGAAGCGAGTGCCTATCTAAATGATCTTTCATTTCAATCTGATAGTTTCTCCTGGTTCTTCATATCATCCTATTGCAAACTTTTATGCATTCGCATGACCAAACAGTAGGGAGTATACATGTGTGGCAAACAATATATGGAGAAATCTAGTATTTGTAATAACAGTCATTAACTATAATGATGACAGAGATGATGATAACGATATTGATTGTGAAATCGGATTGTGAATTGCGTTGGATGAGATTGTGAAATTGATGATAATAGAAGTTGGGTATTACAAAATACAAGCAAATGCAAAAATAATAATATGGCCAATGACAATGACAATGACAATGACAATGACAATGATAATGATAACGATAATGACAGTGACAGTGACAATGACAATGACAATGACAATGACAATGACAATGACAATGACAATGACAATGACAATGACAATGACAATGACAATGACAATGACAATGACAATGACAATGACAATGACAATGATAATGACAATGATAATGATAATGATAATGACAATGACAATGACAATGACAATGACAATGACAATGACAATGACAATGACAATGACAATGACAATGATAATGATAATGATAATGATAATGACAATGATAATGACAATGATAATGATAATGACAATGATAATGATAATGATAATGACAATAATAATGACAATGATTAAAACTATTATAACGGCACTTAATATCATAAATAATTTATCCGTGATTAACAGCTATGCTGCATTAGCAGGGTATATCATAGGCTAGCAGTTATAACATTTCAGAACTTCATAAAAAAAGAGTCATTGTCCAAGAGTGCATTGGCGGTATGCGACTTGCGACTGAAATGTGACAATTTCAGTGTTCGTTTATTTCTCATTAAAGTTTATACTCGTGTCAGTTTGAGCCCGTTTTGGTGCGCTTATCTACCGCGGTCTTGGGCTGCAGTCACATGTTAGCCAGATGATGGTGCAGAGCTCGTCGGCTGCCTATCTTTAAGTGCGCCATGTGTTTAACATGGTTTTGATGTCTGAGGTCCGTCTGGATGACAGCAGGGCAAGGTCTTAACATTTGCGCCTCAATAAATCAAATTGCTGAGATATGAGGAATAATGTTGGAGCTGTGCTGTGGCTATGCTGAGCTACGCTGAGCCAAGCTCGGCTGTGGTTCGGCGTGGCACAGTGGTGGCGCTCTTCTACTTATGCTTAAGTACTTCTGGGAAATGCTTTCGACATTAAAAACTCTAGCTTGCAGGTGTTCCATGCTAAGAGATTGTCTACTCGTGATGGGGCTTTGAAACTGAGCACTTGTTGTGGTCTTAGAATTAATGGGCATTTTTGCCTCAACGAGTTGATTGTGACTAATCGTACGCATTGCAATACATTAAGTCTAATGTAGCATAAAAATTATTTGTGATTTTCTATTATAAATTTGAGTTTGTGATGAGCCATAAACTTAAGAGTAATAATAGCATCGGAGTGCAATTAAGCCATATAACACTTTAACTGAAGAGAGAAGCATTTGAGCTATTCACACGATCTATCAATTCCCATTCTGCATGCAGTATTCATTAAGAATTATTGCCTTTAACCCTTGCCTTGTTGCATTCAATTGACTAGCTTATTTTTCCCCCCCTCTCTCTCTCTCTCTCTCTCGCTCTCTGACTTTTGATTAGACCCTCCCCAAGCAGTTTTTTACAACTTGCAATTAAACATCAGCAGCTTCCACGTTCTATGCTAGAGTCCAACTATTTATGGCGCTAACATAACTCTGCTGTACGTTGTTGTACTTGAAGCTACAACAAGTCAACAACAACATCAACATGAACAACAAAAACTACAATCATTACAACAACCTTGGCTTTGCTTTTGGCTCTGGCTTTAGCAACAACTTTTGGACTCTCTTTTGACATTGCGTGCTGCGCATGCGCATTGCGTTGAGGTTGTTTTTTTTTTTTGCTTTTTGTTTTGTTTTTTTTTTCTCTCTCTGTAGCCTCCGGCTGCTAATGTTGCCCACTTCAATTTGCCATATTTATTTTGCCTTTTGCGTGTACATTTATTGAAAATAATGACGAAATTACTGACGGACTGACTGAGTGACTGAGTGACTAACTTGAACACTTGCTTGCCCCATTGAACCAGGCAGCTGCGCTCTGGTCTGCTTATTCATATTGTTGTTTATAGTAGTTGGTAAAACAAAGTTTATGCTTAATTCTTTTTTTAATCTATTGTTTATGTCTTTTTCTGCTTCATTTAAGTAATAGAATATGTAGTATGTAGTATATATGAATATGTATTATATTTATATATAATTTTGAATTATGTTTAACTGAATGCATTGAAGGAAGTTCCTGAATTGAAGATATATAAATACATTTGATGATTTAAAAAAAAAGAAAATATATAATATATTAATATTTATTAATAATACTAATATAAATATGATTTTGATTTTGACAAGTTTTTCATTAGCCACGAAAAGAAAAAGTAATTATTTATTTTCGCTGAAAAAAGTCTTTAAGAGCTGAAGCCTATTCAAAACAATCATAAAAAAAATATTATACACATGATTTTTATATACATAAAAAAAATTTTTTCAGGAAAACTATATACGTAAAAAAAAAAAAACTCAAAGCTATTTTAATCATTATTTAATTATATTAAAAAAAAAAAAATTATTAATTAAACTTTAATTTAATTTTTTTGACTTGTTCAAGGGCTTAAAAAATTTGTTTTCAAAATTTGAGAATAATCTTTGATTGATTCTTGATTGAATAATAAAGATGTTTATCAAATTGATTTTAAGGTTAACTTAATTTATTTTATTACTTAATTTTTTTTAATCGCATTCAATATATCTAAATATATATTTATATATATATATTTATATATATATATATATATATATATATATATATATTTTTTTTTTTATAATTTATGTCTTATGTGCTCAAGCAAATGGTTAATTTAGTTAGTGAACCTTGAAGGTCTTTTAGCGGGGACTGTTTTTTTTTTTTTTTTTTTTTTAAGATTATTTCGGTTAATGACTACATTTAATGAGGAAGCCTCCTCCAACGACCTTGTGCCGATAAGCTGTTGAACGGTTTGTTAATTGTCTATGTTCGTTAAAGACATCGAATGACAATTTGTTTAAAGTTTGCATAAGGCAAACCGGCCCAGCGGAATGCCGTATGATTCAATTGAAGATATCATTTAACTCAAGTGATTTATGATAATGAATAATTGAGAGAACTTTGGAGTTGAAAGATTAGCATGTCGAAGATTTGATGCTCTTGTGAATGTTAGATTTAGCGAAGATTGAATAGATTTTCGATGTAAAATATAATATTCAATTGGAATAGAAATGTAAAATGAAATGAGTAGAAAAATACAAAAATATTAAATATAGTATAAATCGGCTTTGTACTTCAGCTCTTCCTATAAAGCCATAAGTCTAAAGTACAGAGCAAATTCCAAATGCTATAAAAAACAAATGAGTTGACTCTTAATACAGATAATTAAAATAATCATATACATATATTAATATAATTATTATAATTATAGTAATAATAACAATAAACAGTCGAATAATGAATTGCAAAGTTCTGTTAGCTCGCAACTCAATTAAGAGTTGAGCTCAATGCTTAATTGCAATGCTTGCTTATAATTTGTTCTTTTTTCTTGTGCTTCATCTACTCTTCTGCCTTTTAACCAGTTGTGAGCTCATCCTCCCCTAGTCTTCCCTCTGGGATCTTGGCCTCTCTGTTAATTTATGCTGTGCTGCCTTTATGTGGCTACAGCATAAAACTAATTAAAAAGCCTTGGCGTTTGTAAATATACAACTGAAGTAATAAAAAAAAATGCCGTAGAGAAGACTTCATCATTATTAAAAATTGATAAATTGCTTAAAATTTTTCTTTTACATTTTTTTTTTTTTTTTTTTTTGCTGTCATAAATTCTGTGGCCAAAAAGAAAAAAACTGAATACGCGCTAATTAAGTTACATATATTTATTGCTCATTAGGAGGTGCGTCACGATATTAGTCACAGTTTTTATTTGTCTTACGCTTCAAAATGCGTGACGAGCTTCAAAAACTGTTATAAAGTGATTGAGTGGATAAATTTCTAGAATATCTTTTGGTAAATCTAGGAAAAACTCTTTTCTAACTTCACTAAACAATTTTCGAGCTTTAGCTCAAAAACTTTTGATGATAAAGGTTTTTCCGATTTGCTATGCCATCATGGGGTATATAATTATTGATAAATTAAGGGTAAGCATAAGGTTAAGCTAATGTATAAATTAAGATTCTAGTTGTTAAACTTTGAAAAATAAAGTCTTGTCCCGAGTTACAAAAAAATAATTGTGTAATCATTTTTTACATAAACTCCTTGGGAGTCCTCTAGTAACGTCATTGTAAAATTTAATAAAAATAAATTATACGCCTCACACTTAAAAACTGTAGAAATTGCAGGATATTTTCGACATGCCATGTCTCCAATGCAGATATTTTGTATCAATAATAGAGCAGACCGAAACCAATTCAATTATCGCATTTTATAGTTTCTAGCTTAAAAACTATGAAATATATAATTTTTGTTTGCGTCATCCTAAGATTTTACAGTTATGCAAAATTCTGTTCTGTTGATTTGTTGCGCCTTGGAATGGGCATAAATATATATATTATGTTCAGTTTTATATATACATATTTAAATTTTTTTATATAGTCAATAAATGTAAATCCAAATTTCAAGTATTAGTATTTACCGATAATTAAATGGAGAATTTTCAAGTGTCTATTAATCAATAGTTAATTATATAGAGTCGAAACTCAATTACTATGAATGATCAAGGTAATATATTCCATTTCAGGAGTTTTTCGTATCTAACTTTTGGCTATTTCTATTTGAATGTATATATATATATATATATATATATGTTAATTTTTACAAATATTATTTTAATTTAGTTTTGGTTTGGCTCAGGCATACTAAATTTTAATATAGCATTGCTGCAGCGCATTTCTTTTCATAACTTTCTGCCTGGAATTTTGCCAATTTAGACTTTTGCTTTGTTATTACTTTTGTTTGCTTTTGCTCTGTTCTCTGTTCTTTTTTTTTTTTAGTTCTGCGAATTCGCATTATTAATAATCAAACTAAGACTTTCAGTTGTTTCCTGTTGAGTTTCATTGCCTGTGTTTATCATAGATTGTGGGCTTCCTCTGATAGAGTACGTTATTACAATACAATATTTTAGTTCATATATACTTTGTAAGTACTTCACAGATTAGAACTGGTTTCTAGTAAAATTGTGATGAGCTTTGCTTTATCAGACGCATTGACCCAACGACTTTCAACAAAAGGCAACGCCGCGCCCTCAACTTGAACAGCTGAATGGAACGCGAAATTTCGGTCGCTTATCACACAACAACTGCAACAAAAGAGCCAAATAGTAGCCCAAGCACACAATGGCAACTGATAAATGCTGAGAAACAGAGCGCGAGCCCGATTGAAAGAGGGAGGGCAACTCTTGTGTTGCACCAGTGCAGCGGGCTGTGAAATGAAAGTAGCTAAACAAACAGACAGACAGACGGCGAGAGAGAGAGAGGGAGATGCACAACAATGCGAGTCATTTGATGTTGCCCCAAAAGTCAAGAAGTCTTGGGTTTGCCGTTCATCATTGAGTTTCATGACGTTGCTTACAACAAATTTCAATCTAGAAATTGTGCTCACGAAACTCTTAACACATTTCCTGTTGCAGGCAGAATTTATTTGCAACAAGCTAATTGTTTATTGTTCTTATATACTTATGTAATTGACCAAATGGCCAACAGCTAATACACGTCTCAAGGTGGGACGGCAGCCGGAGCCAGAGCTACACAAAAGAAGCTTCGAGGCGACGCACAGTCTGATGCACATGCGGATTAGATGACAGATTAGTTAAATGCGCATGAAATGAGCAGCCTGTCTTGGCCATGCTGCCCACTTGGCTTGGCTTGGTCTGGCTCGGCCTGGCCTGGCCTGGCCTGGCCTGGCTATTGTGGCCGTATATAGCCAGAGCCGCTGCTAAGGCGTTGCCTTAATGTCTTCATTTAATAATCTGGTGTAGCAATTACTCTGCCTTAAGCGAGCTGACTGACGTCTCAAATACGTTTTTAAACACGCGCAAATTGCTTTTATTAATAGGCGTTGTAAGTGTCAGTTGCATGCAGCAGGCATGATTAGCTGTTGCCCGGTTCAAAGGTCAAGTCCAAAATAACCAATAAAAGCACCTTAAATAATTGCGCTAAAGTCGTTAAAAACGCATTGAAATTATTTCGCGCGAAATGGCATAAGGAAGAATTCTATTTTTTCCACATAATAATCCACTCTAGTAGCACTTGATATATATAGTCTTCATGTACATGTATATATGTTTATTTAGAGCTCCTTAAAGAGTCGTGGAACGAGCTCGTTTAGTATGTTTTCGCCAACTTTATGATGATGGCACTCTCGTTAATGAGTTAATTTTAGTCAATTCACTTTATGGCCATTAATTTAGCGCGCTGTCATAGGCGCATAATGACGACGGGCGACGAACCAGAACCAGAGCGTTTAAATTAAAGCGCCTGAGAAGCAGAAAAACCAAAGCTCTCTTGTTTCGCTGAATTACATTGAAGTTCAAGTTTATTGTCCAGTTAAATCTTCAGCTGAATTCTAATGAAAAGTTGCCTTAGTTTTCATTTCTCATTTAAAAGTAATTCGAAAATGTTTTCCAACCACAAATTCGAAAAGTTGCCTGAAATTAGAACTCAAGTTGATTTTATTAATGCAAATTCTTCGATGATGATAATGGCAACAACAATTTGTGGTTGTTCAACAACAGTTGATGATTATCGAATTATGTAGGTATTGCTTGGGCTTCTACTTCGACTCTTTCGCATAGCCCCCCGTACAATTTCCTAATGGCCTAGCAGTATTTATTATAATGGCACTGCCATTATTGGTCAACACACGCCAACTCACCCACACACCTCCTGGCGGCCCAGTCGTTAATCGAATCGAGCTAGAGTCTCATTTTCTTTCACGTCAAAGTTCTCTTCCGCATGGCGAACTGGCTGGAACGTTGCTGTAAATTGAGTTTTTCGCACTCTCATGGGAAGCTGATCAAAGTGCCAATTTTCCGTTGCTACAAATAGAAATTGCAACCGAATGGCTGTAACATTATGCCAGGCCAGGCAGAATCTTTGAACTCTTCATGGCCGTTGATGAGTCTCACGCATGGCCTCGCCACTGGTATGCAGTTGGCAAAGAGAACAAACATGTAAATGAGAGTTTGGCCATACTGGCGGCAGCCTTTCAGTGGACCTGGTTTATGACTTGGCTGATTGCTGTAAATGTAAATGGTAATTGAAACTGGACGGCTGTGATCCAGCTAGCGAATTCTCTCTCCTTTGTCTGCCCGTAATTTGATTCTTGGTCTTGAGTACTCAGCTTTGAAATTTACTTTCTTACTAAGAACTTAGGCTTCTTAGCAGGATTCAATATCTCAGAAAAGAGATTGTCAATTCATTTAGACATACATATATATAGATATAAATATTTATAAACATTGAATAAAAAAAAAATACATTTTTATTAAATTATTATTTAATTATTATTTTAATTTACATTAAAATAATATATTGGCATGTTAAATAATAATATTTACATAGCTATAAATTGCAAACATTAGATTTGAAAGTTAAACAATTATTAAAATATGTATTTGAATCCGTCAAAAAATATTATTTGTAAAATTTAAAATAAAATTAATATTAAATATAAAATTCAAAATTTTAATAACAAAAAATTTTTTATTAATTTTTTTTAATTTGGTATAATTTGTATTAAAGTTAAAAATATCAAATATAAAATAAAAAATTTTATTTGAAATTATATATAATTTGAATTATATATATATATATAAATATTAAATAAAATATTAAGCTTTTTTTAATTCAAAAATTGTATTAAATTATTAATTATTAAATTTTATTGTCAACAATTTTTATCCATTTTTTTAAATGTTAATATTTTTTTTCGTTAAAAAATAATATCAAATATAAGAATAAACTTTTATTAACAGAACTTTTATTTTAAACTTAAAATTTTTAAATTTTTATAAAAAATATTCTTAATATTAAATAAAAAATAAATTACAAATTCTTAAAAAAAATATTTTATTAACAAATATTTATTATATGAATTTTAATATATAATATATTTTTATTTAAGTCAAAAAATAATATCAAATAAAATAAAAATTTTATTAGCAAAACTTTTATTTTAAAAATGTATATTTAAAATAACAAAATTATAATACGAAATAATATTTGAGTATATAATTATATTATTTTAGTTATATTCTTTACTTATTTCATTTCATTTGAAAAATTTCGAAATATATTAATTGCAAAGTCTTAATGATTATTAAATTAAATTATTGTAAAAAATTCAACTTTACTTGCACATTTATACGATTTGCTCGAGATTATTGGATGGTAATGTGTGAAATGAGACTTGATTTTTCATAAAGTCTAGGCTCTCAGCCGATTATTTCAAAATTAAGATGAAAATTAAAGTATGATGGGTATATCCTCTTGAGTCTTATGCCTCTGCTGTGGTAGACTTTCTCTTGCAAATATGTCATGTGTTGTGTTGTGTTGTTTATATTCAAATATATTCTTGATTGTTTGTTCAATATGTTTCCATTTGTGTTCTATATTAATAATAATAAAAAAGAGAATAAAAATAATAAAAATTTTAATTTAATTACTTCTACTTGTATTCCATATATAAATTTATAAATTTAAGTATTTTTTCGTCGATTGCAAGTCGTGCAAATGTCGTTTTTTTTTGTTTTTTGTATTTGTTTTTGTTAACACGAACTTTCTTGTATTTTCACACATTTTTGTCATTTCATCAGCATGATTTATTTAGCAGCACAAAAACACAGTAATTCCCTAAAGAGCTGACAGAAAACAGCATTTCTGTGTTTTGCAATATTTATTTTTTCATTCATATTCATATTCCTGTTCATTGATTTTTTTCTTACGCTGCTTGCAATATTTATTATATAAATATATAATATATTACATTGCGCACTTTTTGAAATTTTTTAAAAATGTTTATTTAAATTGCATTTGAGTTATTCGAAATAATTAAGGATTGCAATTTAAAATTGTAATCTAAATGGTTAAGCCTTCTGGCAATTAATTTTCAGCAAAATAAATAAGATAAAAGTCTTGTTGAGCACTTAAAACACTTTGCATTTATCTAATATAGCAAAAGCCCATAATGTGATTCGTTTACATTTGATTACGCTCAACTGAATAGAATACAGAGGAGCAGGCGCATTCAGACAAATATTTATAGACATATTTGTATGGGTCTGAAGAGAGTCTGACTGAGCTAGTCCCTGGCTGTGTCTCTGCTTGTGCCTTCCACTTCATTGGTTTGTTATACTATTTCAAATGCAACAAGCTCGCCAATTTTATCTCTTCGCTGGGTTGGACAAGGAGTGAGAGATTGTATGGAGCCATCGCTATTCTAGCTGATAGGATTAACAGCGCACACAAATATATACGTAGGGAGAGTGGGAGTGGGAGTGGGAGTAGCAATGCAAACCATGATAATACGTGGAAACAATAACGAGAGTGATACAGCTAGAACTAGATTGACTAGCAGATACTCTTTTATTTTGTATAAATATAAATGCTCGTTGAAAATTTTTTTTAAAATATATAAATCAACTGAGTTAGCAAAGGGCAACGCTCTGTCAACTTCCATCTGTCATAGCCTTGCCTAAGCTGTCACAATGCAAAGTACAAAAAATACAAAAAAATAGAAACCAAAATACATAAAACTCACCGCGTTGCTTTTTACATGATGCCCCTTGTATTTTGATTTTATTATTATTTTTTTTTTCTTTGTGGGCAGAAACCACCGAACCGAGGAACCCCTAAGACCATAAGGATGAACAATGTGCACAAAATGTTATACAAATATTGTACAATGCTTGTACACGAGTGTGTTTTGCTTTAGCATGTTGTATGCTGAATGTTTTTAGGTATTTAGTTTTGTTGTCTATTGATACATTCATTCGCATTCGCATTCGCATTCGTATTTGATTATTTTTGGTAGCAAGGATTAAATGGGTATTTGGCAACGCAGAAGCATAAACTGAATGCTGAACGGCTTATTCACAGGGATTTGCTTTATTATGTGTGCGGCTATTTGAAATTGCAGAAGGAAATATAATGCTTTTTAATCTGAAAAATACAAGTGCTATAACTGGGTATAAGACATCCACTTAGTAATGATTATGATAAGAATATGATTATTTTAGTTAATTATTGCGCATTATAACATAATCATAATAATATTTGCAGAGCTTGTATATATTATATTATAAATTCTTTGTAATACAAACTTTAAATTGTTTTAAGAAGATGTCTTCACTTTTCATAGGTTTCATAAGTTTGTCTACAAGTTGAGAGTGGAACAAAAAAAAAAAAAACATTTTTACTGTTTTACAAGCTGCACTTGATGAGTTTCAAACTTAAAATGGGAAGTAAGTAGTCAAAGAGAGAGAGATAGAGAGGGAGAGGGAGAGGGACAGTTGCCTCTGTTCATAAGAACTTTATCGCTTGTTAGTTAACCATGGCCAATTGTGAATGCTGAACATGTACTGCAGCAAACGGAATATTCATAAGTTCTTCATTTATTCAAGCATCTTTTAAAGTAATTTCGCCAAAAAGCGTTTGGCCTGACCAACAAGTGCTATTGAATATGCTCGTTAAGCGAAATGTGTTTCAAAAATTCTGACTTTCCCCTACCAAAGTGCAGTCAGTCAAATGTTCGAAATGTAAGGCAACTGAAGGTAGCGAAATTTTGCGCGCATTTCGCACGTGTTGCCATTTGGCTTTTGCATAAATAAATAAATATATAACTGTAGTGCAGGTGGGCACGTTACCTGCGTTTGAGTGCTTGCTGCTGTTAACTTTTAGCGCTTGTCTTTTGTTGCCTACTTAAAGGCGTCGCTACCCAGCGTCTCCTGCCCCTACATCAGCCTGGTGCTCTGGCTCTGAATTTGCTTCTCTGTCCGCTGTCTCAGCTGTGCCTCTGTTATGTCCTTGGCTCTTGATTCGTCGACGCCCTCAATTTATCTCTCATATTACATTCACTTTGCGTGCGCGATGCGTCGTACCTGAAATTGCTGCCAGCACTTTAAGAAACAGCATTGGATCTACACACAAACACACATCTTCTGTAATTCTTATTTAATGTCGACTGTTTTAGTAATTGAAAAAATATATCTACATATATATTTTTTTGGTTTTTTCATTTTGCTTACATTTCACAGTGGCTGAAGAGCTAGCTTTCAGTTATTATCTTTCAATCCCTATCAGCTTTGACATTTGTGTGAACAGCAGATTAAACTGTGAGGAGTGATGCTGTTGTGAATCTTTAAAAAACGTGAAAGTGTCTTTTGTAGCATAAAATGTGGAGTAATGTGTGGAAAAGGAATTTTTAGCGTTGCTTGTACTCAAAATCTATGTCATTTAAATATAAAAAATAAAAAAAATAAAATATAAAATATAATATATAAAATATGAAAT
The DNA here is from genome assembly GCA_030914345.1 of Drosophila koepferae. Lineage (NCBI taxonomy): Eukaryota > Metazoa > Arthropoda > Insecta > Diptera > Drosophilidae > Drosophila > Drosophila koepferae. The sequence goes on along the minus strand of JAUESR010000198.1, from coordinate 481,666 downwards.
ATAAAATATGAAATATAAAATATAAAATTTAAAATATAAAATATAAAATATAAATATAAAATATAAAATATAAAATATAAAATAAAAAATATAAAATATTAAATATAAAATATTAAATATTAAATATAAAATATTAAAATATTAAAATATTAAAATATTAAATTTAACATATAAAACATAAAAATGGGAAATAGTTTTTAATTTTAAGTAATTAAATTTGTAAAACTTTTTTTATTATTTCAATATAATTATTATTATTTTCTATGTATACCCATTTCAGTCTTAGAGCTCCAAATCCAGTAAAATTCAACTCATAAAATATTTATAGTTAAATATATCAGAGAAATATATATAATATTAATAAAGATATTGTATTCACATATACTTATATAATATATTTAACAAATACAAATATTTCTATATTTAAATGAATTCTTATCAGTATCTTTAGACAATAGCAATGTCTAAATCGTGTTCTTTAACTTATTCACATTTCGTTTTCTTCATTTGCAGGTATGTGGCCTAGACCTTGAGCAAAAACAACGACGCCATTGTAATTGGGTTACTTAACATGTAAGTCAGCAAGAAATGTGTAACAAATTTAATTAGGCTGAAGTGTTTAGTTGCTGTTATGGGGGCAAATATTGACTTTGTGTGGGGTATATCGGGCGGGCAATGCAAATGCATTCGACTTTTCCAATTGCGTCATTTGTGATGCGCGCTCCAAAGAGCTAACCAATCAATTAATGGCCAAATCACATAATGCATGGAAACGATAATGAAAATGACACACCAACTAACAAGAATAGTAATAGCAACAGCAACAGCAACAACAACAATGAGAGCAATAATAATGACAACAAGAACAACGTTGCGCTGCGGATGCAAATACATTCCGTCGAGCCACAAGGGAAAGCATACAAACTTAATTAATGAAATTAAGCGTGCGTGTTTAAGTGTACGTTGATATACATACATATGTGCATATCTATATCTATATATATGTATATGTATATATGCCTATCTATATCTGTACTCTAGGGTAACTACGCTTCGAATAGTTATGGCCCATAAGCCTGTGCTGTGCATGCTTATGCCAAAAGACAATCGATTATAATCGCACCTGCTGCTCCCCGCTCCACCTATGCATGTGTGTATGTATGTAGATGTATGCAGTGCACCTTTTATAGTGCTGGGCGATGTGGGCGTAACGCTTAGTTACTATTCTGACATGCTGGTCGTGTCAGTTCCGTGCCGTTCGATGACTGTCGCTCATTATCCGCATTAATGTCGTACTATTTTGTTGCTGTTGCTGTTGTTGTTGTAGCCTCTGACAAGGCCGAAATGATTGCGTCGCATTCAAGCGCTCTAGATTGGGCCACAATATTATAGAAATTTTGGCATGGCAAAAGTTTTAAATTATTGGGCGCGATTTATTAAAGAAAATTTTGTAACAAATATTGTCATTGATAAAATACCTAAGAAACTTAAAACAATTTATATGAATAAAAAATTATAAATATATTGGATATAGTATATTTTTTAAATTTTAAATTTAATATAATAAATTATAAAATAATTAATTTTATAAAAGAAAATTATAAAAATATTGGCTATAGTATATTTTTATAATTTAAAAATTATAATAATATTAAAAATTGAATATAATAAATTTCCATATTAAATTAATAAATTCAAATAAATAAATTGTTTTTCATATATAAAAGTTAATTACAATGACATAAATAATAATTTAAAAAAATAAACTATAATTGTTTTTAAAATTATAAAAATAAAATTATAATAAATTGTAATAAGAAATATATTAAAAGCAATAATTAAATGCATTAATCATAATTATTTATAATATAATAATTTTTAAAGTTTAATATACCAAAATTTAAAAATTGCGATATTCTGATCAAAGAATTATAATTCAACTTAAATATGGTATAATATATTTTTATTGATTAAAAAAAATATTAAATATTAAAATAATTAATATTATACTTTAATCGCGAATTGTAAAAAATCATTCCAAAAATATTTCTTCTGGATTTAAAATATCAAATTCAAGGGAGTTTTAAGAAATATTATTAATAATATCTCTTAATATTCTCTCTTATAAACTTTCTTATAATTATTTCTCATAATTCTCTTGCCTTAAGTAATGTTGCTCAGATTGCATAATGATGTTTTACTCAATTTAATTTCAGTTTTTGTATTGACAAAGTCAAAGTCAACTTAGGCTTGTACAAGTTTTTCTTTGGTATTAGTATTACAAAATAATCTCTTGTGCCTTGCGATAGAGTTTGTTGGTAAAAGATATCAATCTTTGATTATTCAACAATCGCCTATTTAGAAGTATTCCCCATCCCACACTGCGCGCTCGGCCTTTCAATATATTTTATGGTTCTTAGATTCCGTTCGATAACGTCTTTTCCATAAGGGCCTTTAAATGAACATGACTTGTATAAACTTAAAATTATGTTTCGTAGTGACTCAAGCAAGTCTTTAAAATTATAAATAGCTTATAAATATCTTAATTACTTCTTGTCCTAAATTGGTTTTGTTTAAAAATAACAAACGAAGGCGCAGCCTATTTAATAATATTTTTAAGTGAGCGTAACAATTATGTTCGTTCAGTACTTGTGCCCATTGCTCACTAGAGACAACGAAATATTTATTTTTTAACTAATTAAATAAAGTTTCGGGCGTCTTTTGCGCTCCTGGGCATAATTTGGGACGAAATGCCTTTATAAATATATATGTATATAGATACTTTTGTAGTATATGTATATATAATATACCCACGTGTATTTATTATTTATATCTATGCGCTTTCATCATTTCGCTTTCACATTATTTTTTTTTTTTTCTTTTTGTCCATGGATTCCATGGGTGTTGTGCAAATTTATTGGCTTTCGCGGGCATTACTTTATTTTGTTCTTTGTGCTACTGGGCTTAGTTCGCGTGTTACATTCATTTGCCTGTAAATAGGCAAGCGCTTGAAAAGTAAAAAATAATAGTAGTAAAAGAAAAAACAGCATATACAGGGGTGGTCAAAAGTATTTACACAACACAATATTTTTAGCTTCTGCAACTTTGAAAGCATTTTTCGTTGTTTTTGCTACTCAAACGCACAAGTAACGGGTTTTTCGTATTCTATGATCTATTCTGAAGCAAACAAAAAAAGAATTAACAAAAATAACAGTAAAATGCCAAAAATAGAGGCATTTGAACTGATGCCTATGCGTTTGCAAAAGTATTTACACACATTTTTGATGCGTCAAAAGTATTTACACAAGGGAAACAAGCGATTTTTTTGGTGACTTGGTCTGACTTTTGAGACTTTTTTTTTTAATTTGTAATATTAATAACTAATATTCCGTGATTCCACCTTTGGCATCAATAACTGCCTGTAATCTGGCTGGAATCGATTCTACTAAGCGGCGCGAATAGCCATATCCATTTTCTCCCAAATTTCTTTGACTTCCTTGATCGTATCACCACGTTTCCGGGCTCTATCGATTGTTCTCTGACCCTTGATGAATGACCAAACACTTTCAATAACATTTAGGTCAGGACTCTGGGCAGTCCAGGGGAGAACAGCCAGTTTTATATCCTTTAAGAACTTGGTTGGCACTGATCCCTTGTGGCATGGAGGATTGTCTTGTTGCAGAATCCAGTCGCTGATAGGAAATAGCCGTTCTCCAGAAGCAAAAGCATGATTGCTTAGTATCAAAAGATATCCGGACTGATTGAGAGTGCCTTCTATTGCAATGAAGTCTCCAAATCCGTAATAGCTCATACATCCCCAGAACATCACTGTGCATCCAACAAATCTATTAATCTTATTAAACGGTTTTTCTAGAAATTTTATACTTTTTAGCTAATTCTGATGCTGAAACTCGACTTTTAAATTTTGTTACGCTCTCTGATCGAGTTTTAACAGATAATTCGGTTGACTTCACCATTTTAGTAATTGTACTTTGGTGGTGATTTGATGGATGCACAGTGATGTTCTGGGGATGTATGAGCTATTACGGATTTGGAGACTTCATTGCAATAGAAGGCACTCTCAATCAGTCCGGATATCTTTTGATACTAAGCAATCATGCTTTTGCTTCTGGAGAACGGCTATTTCCTATCAGCGACTGGATTCTGCAACAAGACAATCCTCCATGCCACAAGGGATCAGTGCCAACCAAGTTCTTAAAGGATATAAAACTGGCTGTTCTCCCCTGGACTGCCCAGAGTCCTGACCTAAATGTTATTGAAAGTGTTTGGTCATTCATCAAGGGTCAGAGAACAATCGATAGAGCCCGGAAACGTGGTGATACGATCAAGGAAGTCAAAGAAATTTGGGAGAAAATGGATATGGCTATTCGCGCCGCTTAGTAGAATCGATTCCAGCCAGATTACAGGCAGTTATTGATGCCAAAGGTGGAATCACGGAATATTAGTTATTAATATTACAAATTAAAAAAAAAAGTCTCAAAAGTCAGACCAAGTCACCAAAAAAATCGCTTGTTTCCCTTGTGTAAATACTTTTGACGCATCAAAAATGTGTGTAAATACTTTTGCAAACGCATAGGCATCAGTTCAAATGCCTCTATTTTTGGCATTTTACTGTTATTTTTGTTAATTCTTTTTTTGTTTGCTTCAGAATAGATCATAGAATACGAAAAACCCGTTACTTGTGCGTTTGAGTAGCAAAAACAACGAAAAAATGCTTTCAAAGTTGCAGAAGCTAAAAATATTGTGTTGTGTAAATACTTTTGACCACCCCTGTATATAAAAGAATAGAATTAAAGCTGTCTGCCTGGTTTTTTTTTTTTAGTTGGGTATGAATCTTGGGACTGGGAATAGGCCAGACACCTACTCGCCGAGACATGGCGTGTTTGTTTGCTTTTTTTTTTTTTCGTTTTCAGTTTTCGTTTTTATTTCTGTTGGCTCTCTTTTCTTCATTAGTGCCATTGCACCCGGCTGGCAAACGTGAAATGCGGCATGAGAAATGAGAATCGCGAATGTGTAGAATTGTTGGCCGACTGTCGCCTAATGCTTGAACGCTCCAAATGTGTGCTATGACTCTATGAGGTCAAAAACAATCGATTTTCATTTCATTTTCTTTTTTCCGACTTTTTCTTTTCTTTGGCCCGCTTCGTTTTTGGCTCACGTGCTGCTACTAAAAAAAAATTATTTATGGCATCCAATGTGAGTGCTTAAAAAAAAGAATATTCTCTATATATATATTATATATACTTATATATACATATATATATATGTGCTTGGCACACGCTGCGTATGAGTAATGCCCCAGCTTTGAGCTGTCTCTGTGAGATTTTCTATTCATGCCCGTTGTAATTGGCTAATTTATTTTTATGTTTCAGGTGTTAAACCTTTGGGTCTCAAGTTTAGACATCTAACAAATTTTTGAAAGATATGTGTAGGTCCCTAATCTGAAATGTTAAATATATATTTTATTTCATTTTGGCAAGTTAAATTTAAATATTTGAAACTCTTTCAAAAGCTAATCCATTTAAAAAATTAAGTTTTCGCAGCGCTGGCTTTTAGCTTTACCTAACTTTAAACCAAAACTTCAGACCTAAAACCCATTTTAAATTTATGCAAAGGAAACTCTGAAACAATTCGCACACGTGCGTGTCTCAACTTTGAAGGGACTTAACCGGCAGCACAAAATTTGTTTATAATAACAAAGTTTGCCAGTTTTTTTTAAGATTAAACACGCAAAAAAAACTTTAAGTCTTAAGCCAACGCAGTTTCACAATAACAAAACAAATAATAAAAATAATCTATATTATATCAACATAGTTTTTATATGTATGTATATATATATGGGCAGGCAACTTAATTTGATGTTTCCGTGACCATCACAATTATATTTGTGACCACAATAATTGCTGTACTGGGTTGGCGTTGCTTTATATCTACAAACATGTGTCTATAGTAGTTCTGCCCGGCGTATGTAAATAGCGACTATTGTTTATATTATAAATAAATATAAATATACATACATGGATATAAGTGCATACGTACTGTGTATGCATATAAATTTATGAGAAAAATTTTATGACTACTGGGAATACACATAATTAGCTAGATAAACCATATATATATGCCTCTACCTTCTGTGACCTTTACGAGATTACATCTAGGGCCTTTTATACCATTTTGATAAGCACTCGGACAAGAGGTATATTTTAGTCAATATTTTAATTATTATTATCTAATATAAATAAATAAATAGTCAAACTAATTTGAAAAGCAACTGTGACATTTTTTTTAGAGTGCGTGGTTTTCATTTTTCTTATTTAGTTTTTTTTATATATTTATTAATTGAGCTGAAACTCAGTAAATTTAAAAATAAATTATTTGTGTATGCTTACAGTAAATAACTAAATTAAAAGAATAATTTAAAATTAAATCAGGAATAAATAAATAAATAGTCAAACTAATTTGAAAAGCAACTGTGACATTTTTTTTAGAGTGCGTGGTTTTCATTTTTCTTATTTAGTTTTTTTTTTTTTTATATATTTATTAATAGAGCTGAAACTCAGTAAATTTAAAAATAAATTATTTGATTATGCTTACAGTAAATAACTAAATTAAAAGAATAATTTAAAATTAAATCAGGAATTATGTTTTATTGGACTACAAAAAGTTATGGAATATTTGGCAAATTGAAAATCTTCATTAAAAAAAAATCTTCATTCAATATTGCTCTACATAAATTCAGAGCTGCAGAAATTAATTACAATTTTTTAAAACAAATATTTTTAAAGAAACTATTTGAGTTTGATTTGAATTCCAGTTCAGCTTAAAATTAAAAAAAAAAAAATAAATAAATTGAGATAAATTAGTGGATATAAAATTATAAAACAAATTTTAAATCTAAATTTGAATAAAATTAAAAAAAAAATATTTTATCACTACATTTAGCGTAGTTTCTAAAGTATACAAATTTATTGATGCACAATTCAAAATTAATTAATTAAATAAATATTATCTTTGCTTTTAAAATTTTGTATATGTTTCATATATATATTTTTATATATTTTATTTTATATATACAAAATTTAAAATTTTAGAGCCAAAGGTAATATTTATTAAAAAATAACCTTAGTTTTTAATATTTTTAAGATTATATATTGAACAAAAATTTCGCTGATAAACAACGATTACTTAAATCAAAAGACTCTCGAATTTACTTTTACATTAGCTTAAAAATATTCTATAAAAATATTGATTGACTCTGTTAATGTTAGATTCCATTAACAAGAACTGCTCCTCCCTTACATCGTTATGCTATGCTATTAACAGTAATATGCACTGTTAATAGCATAACTCCCACTCCAGTTCTCCTACTGGTTCGTAATTGGCGATTAGGATATTCTTCCTACATACTTACACTTAATATAAGACTAAGAAAAGACACAGCTTTAACACAAAAAAAAATAAAGTCGAGGAATTATAACCACTATTTTGTATTTATTATCGGGCCTCTACTCCGATAACAACTTTAAGTAGTGCAGGATGGTTTGTAACCTTTATGGGTTTGTTTATTGAGGTGCCTTAATATAGCGTGCACGTTGCACATGAAACGTTTCTAGAACGAATTACACGTAGTAGTAGTTGCCAGAAAATAGTTTTGCTGGTCAGCTCTCTGCAGCATTATTTATGTATGTCAGCGAACAATTCAATTGTGTTTTCGACGATGCCTGCGTCAGTGAGTCATATTCAATGGCACGTTCTTACTTTGGCTCTCAATTACCCCAGTGAGTTAGTTAATTCCTTCTTTGTCAGTCGAACATTTGTATTATTTATACCGAGCTATGTCCCCGGAACAAGCCAATTTACATATGATATGTACATATGTACGTATGTCTGTCTATACTGTATAAGGTGACATACCCACAATGTATTCATATCCAACAGCTCGGACATGAATTAATGAAAACTATATTCCATGACATTTATATAATTGGGCATTTAGAAATTGCAGCTGAAGCTAACACTGTCTAATGTTATTTATTTATGGTTTTTTCCTATAGCTGATTGCCAGATAAGTTGAAAATAAAGAATTCGTTAAGGTACAACATTCAGTAGGCACGATATGCTTATCTATCAAAATTTCCATGCCAGATTCTTTTTTTGGCAAATATTTTAATCTTATCAAACGATTTCGTGAATGGCCTTTGTTAACAATATATTGCGTACTAACCAAGGTTATACGACAATATGATTATCATAGTGAGATTGAAATTTGAATATATATATAAATAAATTATAATTACTAAAGTAAGATATGTAAATAAATTTAGTTGAAATTTCTTATCAGAAAATATTTAATTAATGTAAATAATTTATAATATTTAATTAATGTAAATAATTTATGTAAATAATTTGTGTTAAATACAATCTTTTTTTTTATTTCTTTTTTGAAATTCCTTATCTACAGAATATTCAATTAAATTAAATTTTTTTTAAGTACAAGTAATTTTTTTTAAATATATTTCAAATTTAAAAAAAAATTTTAATATTGTAAATAAAATTTGTATTAAAAGTTTTTTTTTTTAATTTAAACGCTTTTTAGTTTATACTTAGTTCTAGGTTTTAAAAGTATTTAAATTTTTATTAAATTTTAATTCTAAAATTCATAAAAAGTTACAATTTCCTTATTTTGAAATTAGTTGCATTAAAATAATAGACAATTTTTACAAAATTTAAATTTGAAATTTTCTAACTTTCTATTACTACAATAATTTTTAACATTTATTAGTAAGTAATAAATATTTTTTATTTTTACTATTTTTTTTTTTTTTTTTTTTGCATATTTACTATTTCTTTTATTTCTTACAATTTACATCAAGTTTTTTTATTTTAATGTACTTTAAAATCCATTTTAATTAAATGAGAGTCCTGCATTATTTATGATTAATGAACATGATTTTAATTAAAGAACTTTCCACTTGAGTCTTCACATATATTTTATATGCACATAATTATGTAAGATTTATTTCCTTTGTCGTTGTCTATGGGGCGAGCAAATCGAATGTTTATTTCGATTTTTATTTGCGGGCTTTGTCTGGCTGCCTGTTGGCCAGCTTTATGGCACATTTAATGGCCTCAACTGCTGTAGCTGTAATCAGTTGAAAATCAAAAATTATTTTAGCTTTTGTGGCTGTTAATGTTGGTTCTTTTTCTTATTCTTTTTACTTTACTTTTGTTGCTGCTGTATTTAGCAACAGTTGCTGGGCAGGTAAATACATACATATATATGAATACATATATATATATATATATATATATATATATATATATATATATATATATATATATATATATATATATGTACACCTATATAGCTGCCGTTTGAGTTTGGCCAAGTGCCGTTAGCTGATGCTGAAGCCGGGCTTACAAAGGATGGTAACGTATAAATAAAACTTTTATGATGCGGCATAAATCTTGCGGGGCAGACATGTCAGGCCACCTCTGAGGCAACGCCCCACGGCCACGCCCATTGGCATGGCAGACCATTAAACAGTTGTAATTCATGTCGCTGCCATTTCCGTTGTCTAACCAAATGAACCAATATAAATTCAATATTTTATGAGTATGTTTTCCGCGTAGCTCTCTCTCACTCTCTCTCTCTATCTCACTCTGCGTCTCTCTCTTTTTGACTGGCAAACAAATAGACATTCATCAATTACGCGACTGGCCTTTTGTTTGTGCTTGAAGCCATCGGCAATTGGAAATGTGTCGCTAATGTGTCTACGAGGTGTGTAGAGTATCACACTACGTCCAACACCCGGTCTATTTATAGAGGCCATTAGCTGGCCAACAGGCCAACGCAGTAACATCATTAATGGCTCACATGGACAGAGCTTCATTGTTGTTCGTTCGATTTCTGCCCATGTTGATATTTATTAATCTTCAATTATCGATAATTATCTGTTTATCTATATGTATACATACATATATTTATATGATTGTCTCTGCGGCCTCAGCACAAATTCTTGTTTGCCAAGACCCAAGACTATGTATATAAGCGATGTATAAATATTTCTGTTAATCTATTTCTTCGTTTCGTTATGCTGATTGAAATGCAGGCAACATAATTAGAGTGACGTAGCCATTGGTCTCTCTAATCGATATTTTGCTGAAATTGAACAGAAATTAGTGCTTATTACAATAGATTTCTGTATTTAACGTGTCTGACATAAAGACATTTGCCTGTGGCAGCTGATTCATTAAATGATTGTTGTGAAATGTCTTAATGATTTCAACTCTCTTATGCAGGTGTTAATTTATTTTTCACAGCATTTTAAGCTAAATTTCATTTAGCGTACATCACAAGTGGAAAATTGAAAAAAATTGTCATAGAATTTATTTAGCGTTTAGCATTTTCTTTATATGACATTTACTTTGGCCTAATGATAGATAATTAAATTAAAAGCAAAATAAGGTGGAAATGTTTGTTTTAAATTTGTTAAATGTTCAGCTTGAAGCTAAATGTGGAATAATGATATAAGACTAATTATTAATTTTATTTTTATTTATTTTAATTTATTTTTATTATTGAATTATGATTAATTTTTTATTTGTTATTTATTTTATTTATTATTATTATTTATTATTTATTATGTTATTGTTATTATTTATTTTAATTAATCATACATCACAGCGCAAAATGTATATTTACATAAAAATGTTTGCTTCAAACCAAGTTAAAAAAAAATGCTAAAATACATTTTTGACTAGACTAAAAATTGTATATAAAAATATTAAATCATGTAGTATTCAGACATTATTATCTAAAATCTAAAAGCTGTAAAGTTTCTTTTTGCAAAAACCCATTTTAAAAATTTTGTATATAAAATATTTGACAGGCATATTCTATTACTAGATTTACATTTGAATTAAGGGCCAAGAAATTCTTTTGTTATGTGTTCATTAGATATTTCTTATAGATGGTAATCTTTTGCATTTGCTTCTGATGTTCAGATGACGTCAAAATTTCTGGTTTTATTTAAATATATATAGAAAATTTTAGAATGTTCTTAAGCTGCTGATCTTCATGGGAGCTGTCATGTAAATAATTTAAATTTAAATATCTCAAACTGAAACAGAAAATCATGACTAAATGCTTTTACTGAAAATTATTCATGCAATTAAATAATTGAAAATAATCATGCAATCAATTAAATGATTAAATAAATATGCACAGTTACTTAAAAAGAAATGTATATCTCATTTTATTGTTAATATATTAATTATATTATTAATTAATTTAATAAATATGTGCATAGAATAAAAAAAAAGAATTTGATATTTCATTGAATTTTTAATATATTAGTTAAATATAATTATTACATAATTATATAAAAAGGAAATTGGCATTTAATCTATTCAAAGCAAGAATCTTTATAAATTCCTATTTTAGCTATGACTGAACAATTTAATAATCTGCAGTCTCTAAAAGCACAGACAACACATATGCATATTTATTTGATTAATATATGCACATATGATAATAAAAGAAATTGATATTTAATCTATTTATAGCAATCAGCTTTTATATCGACCGCAACAGAACCAGTTGCAAGTAAGTTACATTTTAATTCTACATTGAAAGCTTGAGACGCCCATAGATTTAGTTCTATGCAGAAATTGGCCAACAACTTGGCCAGCAGCTGCTGGCCGGCAGACCGTTGCTGGCTATGGCCAAGTGAAGGTGCCCTGGTCCCGGTGCGCCCAAAGCTCGTTGTTGTCGTTGTTGTTGCAGTTGCTGCTGTTGCTGCTGCTGCAGCATTCATTGTGCAAACAATTTGCTGCGTTTCATGTTACAACTTTGGCAGCATAACAACCAGTCGTCCGAGTCCGAGTCCGAGACCGAAACAGAAAGCAGATGATGGCCACAACGAGCCGGCGCGATGACGTTCAGGTTATCCCAAGAAAATGCATCGAAGAAATGCCAAACTGCAATTGACTTGCATGACCATAAAAATTAAGTTATATACACCAAAGCAGGCTGGCCTGGCCTGGCCTGGCCTGCCGAGTGCAGAGCAGAGAGTCCCAGCCAGCTCAGTTTGCCTCCTGCTCCCATCTGCTTTGCCTCTGTTCCCGCTAAAGCGCAAAAATAAAGTCGAGTGAAATTGCTGCTGTAATATATTTTAATAGCGCAGCGGCAGGAAAAACTCGGTACAAACTCAAGACTCAAACTCGAACTCGAACTCAAGTCGTAGACGCAGATGGAGTTGCTCTGTTGCTTTGTTGGTCAGCAAGCAGCTGGCGGCAGGGCCAGTTGGCTAGCAAACAAAACACAGTTGACCAGACCTTTCGGCCAGCAAATTTCGCTCGCTGCCTTATTATGTCTAATTAGACTGTGCTGCCAGCAGCCGTTGTTGCTGTTGTTACTCTTGCTGTAGCTGGAATGTTTTATTGTTAGTTTTCGTTGGCATTTCCTAAAAGAAGAAAGAGCGAAAATCGATGCTGAATGCGGGGTTAATCTAAGGTGGCACAATGAGTTAATCCCAGCTTCAGATCTTATGCATTCGAAATGAACGATAACAACTTCAGAAATTTCGAGCTACAAATAAGTTTTGCTTGGTTAATTGAAGCTTTAATGTAACCGCAAGAATTTTATCTTTTGTGTATTTATTGGAATTTTATTAGAAATTATTTTGTGTGGGTTCATTATTAAATATTTATAAATGCGGGTTTCAAATTTTGTTTCTATTTGCTAATTTATCTGGATTTTAATGAATAATAAATAAATATATTTTAAAATATTTTTTTTAGATACAATTTATAATGTTACTTCAGCTAAGACTTTAATAATTTTTCAGTGCTTGACAATATATTTATTTATTATTGGATTTTTATTTTTGAACAATAAATTAATTTTTTTTTTGTATATATTTTTTCATTGTATTTTTGGATATTTTATATTGCAATAAAAAAATTAAGTGAGATAAACAATTGTTGAGAGACTTCAATAAACAGAAAAAAAAGTAAATAAAATAATAATAAATGCTAAAAAATATTTATAAAAAGAATGTTAATTTAATAAATGTATTTAAAAATGTAATTCGTTTTTGTATATGAGAATTTGAATTTTAAATTGTATTTTGAAAAGCAATGATATAACATAAATCTTTTTCTTTTTTTTTATAATATATGTATTCATATTATATATTTTTTCATATTTTAATTAAATTGTTTATTTTTTTTATTTATTTAAAAATTTTCAATTTATTTATTTATTTTTATTTTTATTTTTTTTTATTTTTATTTTTATTTTTTTTTTATAAAGGAAAAAACTTTTAGCTTGCAAAGATTTTATGCTAAATAAACTGAACTCTAAAATATGTTTTCGTTTTTTTTTTTCCTGTCGAGATTAATTTATCTGAATAAAACTGATTTTTTGCAATACCCTTAGATATAATAATAATTTGTTTTATGAACCCTTTAAACCTTTCTATTTAATGCTATTTTATAATTTACATACAAAAATAAAGTACTAAAAAACACGATCTCTTGCTGAAACCGTTTTTAACACGGGGGGCTATCAAAATAATGGGTTTATAATTAGATACGTAATCTTTGCATAATTCTTGAAATTACAATTCCTCTTAAAACAATTATTATTCTTGGAAATTTATGCTTAAGCTGTGCTAACATAATTTAATTAGCAGCTTATGCTGTTCACTATTTTTCCATGCCAAAAAGCGCGCATTTGTTAGGAATTCTAATTTGAAAGCAACAAACAAAAATCTTGGAATATTAATTGCGTGCTTAAATTTAGAATAGCCTTTAAGCCGAATGAATGTGCACATGCTGTCGTTGTTGTTGTTATCAATTGTTAGCCCTCAAGCGACGCTTAACCTGTTTCAATAAGAAGCCTTATTAGATATTCACATTTCAATGAGCAGTCGATTGCCCCAAACTCTTGACCCAAGCACCATCAGTCATCATCATCTTCGCGACGCTGTTGCCAGGCAAACAACAAAAAATTATATTCTGACATAGACAAGAAAGGAAAAAGTAGAAATAAAAAAAATAAAAAAAAAATAAAAATGAAAAATACACACACACACACGCACACACATTTATAAACAATCGAAAATGGTTAAAACGTGTGTCGCACTTCTGTGCCAATTGGCAAATTGAATACTCATAAAAATTCTCACGTTTTGCTCCAAATTTTGATGGCAACACTCGGTCGGTCGGTCGGTCAGTCGGTCGGTCGGTGATTCGCTCACTCTGTCGCTCTTGTGCTTTGCATAGAAGCGAGTGGGGGCTTAACGGGGCCATAAATGCGACGCCAGCCGAAGAACCCGCCAAGCAACCCACTCACATAGACAAGTGCCCCAGCCATTGAACTCTCTGTACACACACGATTATTACGATGGCAAATGTGACCATAAAAGAGAAGAGAACTCTCTGGTTCCAAAACGAAAACCAAAACGAAAACCAAAACCAGAGAAGACTTGTTGCGAAGCGCGCGCCTGTGCTAACTCAAAAGATTTTTATCAAATTGGCCCGCGGACAGTGCGAAAGCTTGACGAGATTCTCATTCTGATGCGAGATGCTGATTTCACCTCCTTGTCTTGCTCGCTTCCTGTGCGTGTGGCATTGCAGCTGGATGCCTGGAGGCGTTCGACTTGAACACTTGGGCTCCCGAAGCTATGCAAATTTATCAAACAATTCAGTCCCATATGCTGGCGTCGTGTCCCACAAACACAAAAAAGCAGTGGCACTTTTTTCTTCTTTTTATATTTCTATAGAACTTGCTGATAAAATCGCCTAACACAGCAGCCAGCCCCCAAGCTATGGGTAGCTGAGGAGGGGCTAGGAGCGAGGGGCGAGGGGATGGGCCATCAGCCAAGACAGTGCATTGAACTTGAAACATCACGCAGTTTTCACTTCAATCCATCAGCGACGCGACGTCGGCCGATTCCAATGACGCGTGTAAAATGCCGGGGCGCGTGTGCCCCCGGGGGAGCCTCTAATGAATGGACCAGCTCCAGCTTCAGCTTCAGCTACAGCTTGAGCTTCAGCTTCAGCTATAGCAACAGCTACAACTCAAAAGCAACCGTACAATTTGTATTCGAATGATACGTTTTTACTGCCCTAATGAGCACACGCAACAGCCACAAAATAATGACAGAAAAATATATATATAAAATAATAAATATATCACGAAAAAATAAAAAAAGAAAAGTAATTTTGAGCAGCGAACGAAATGCGAATTTAATACACGCAATTCGCCAATGCAGACAGTTGGCCCTTAATCGTTTCTCGTACGTTTTCTTCGAAAGTGTCAAGAGATTATGCCAAATTTATGGCTATTCACTTTTGTTTACTTAACGATCGTTGCGTGCTACACACACAAATTTTATTCTCTTTTTTTTCTAATTTAAATTCAATAATTTGACATAGATTTTATGGTTTTCTTTTTGCTCGTAATTGGAATTTTTGTTGTTGCAGTTCCTTTGACGAGCAGAAAATGCGATACAAATTATCGCTCTCTATTTCTATTTCTCTTTTTAATTTTTTTTTTCTCCATAAATCATTTATTATTTATTTTATTTATATGAATACAAGTCTATGGACTAGATAGTCCTCTGGCTATCTCTCAATTGTTGGTTTTATTTTTTTTATTTTTAATACTCTTTACTGAGAATTTTTACTGAGAATTTTCTTTGCTGAAATATTGGACTCTTGCGTGCTTAGAAATATTTCAAAAATGTCCTCGATTAATTTTAATAACTTGAAATAAGATTAATATACAAAATGAACATTTCTTTTAATACAATGTAGAATTCTTAGATTATTTTTAATAATTTAAAATATATTTATATACAATACAAATAATAATACACGTGATAAACATAGAAAAGGGTTCTTCACGCAAAAGATAAAAAAAAAATAAATTAATTAAGTTAATAAAAGACAAAACCATTTCCCATAATGAGTATTTATAGCTTCATCTTCCCATTTTCAGGGAATGAAAAGTCCATCTTGATGAAATCTGAAATATATATATTTTATATTTCGTTCAAAAGAAAGCTCGTCAGATTTTAGCAGCTGTTACTTCTTTGGGTCTACCTAAAGTAGAGTTGTTATTAAAAATATGACGACTATTTAAAATATGTGCTATGATAATATATATAATATATTTATATATTTTCATTTATTGAAAGAGAACAAAAATCTTGTCTAATTTATAATTAGTAGTTTATAGTTATGATCTCATTTTCTACCTATAATCTAATCAATCTATCCGTTTATATGAAATCGAATTTCTATAGAGCTTGTTTAACATATTCTAACATTCTGATATGAGATAGTATATTATGTATGCGTATATTTGTATATATCTTGTTCTATAAAACTTGCATTATAGTAACTGAACATGACATGTCACATTTATTTTCATTGAACGCACTTTAATGAAAATAAAAACAGAATTTTCATTAAATAACTTATTTACAAGCGAGAATAGAATTTTCCACATCAGCGAGACCCATTTGACATCATTTCAAGCACTTTTCATTTCTCTTGTCAGACGAATTTAATAAAAATATTATCTCTCATAATTATTATTTTTTTTTTTCGTGGACATCATTTACCTCAGGCACCGCGAACGTTGCGTAATTAATGTGGGAATCGCAACTAATTGTTGTTGTTAATTAAATTTCTGCCGGCACTTTAAGCAAAGTACCCTAAAATGAAATTTAAAAAAAAGAGAAACAAATAAAAGTAAAAGAGAAAAAAGCACAGCTAATTTCACGCTTCCTGTTCTGCGGCATTTTATTTATTTAATTTTGTATACTTTTTTCCCACTCTTACTAATGCTGACGACATTTCGTCCATTCGGCTTGCTTCAGAAAGTCGTTGCACTCGCATTAAAAAAAAAAAATGGTAAAAAAAAGAGAAAAAAGTAAATGCAAAACTCGTTATTTATTTTATTTTTTTTTCGTTGCCTGTTGCAGACCGCAAATGACGTTTAAAATGTGCTCAAAATAGCATTAAGAGCAATAAAGTGAGAGCAGAGTCTACTTATTAGACGGCACTAATTACTAATTGCAAAGATTGATAAGCGGCTCCTGCTATGGCTTCTGCTGCGGTTGCTGCTCTGCTGCTATTGCTGCAAAGGCAAACAGTTGCCAATCATTCACAACTGGCGCAACAGTCGTGACGTCAGTGCACACGCCACGATAAGAAACAAAGCGTCAACAAGCAGCAATGCAAATAGCGCAATGAGCTCGTCTTTTGATATTCATATTTACTAGTATAAGAAACACTTGCTGTCCAGGTAGGCAACAGTTCAGTTCAGTGCAGTACAGAAACTCTCACAATGGAGTCGAGCAAAAGGCAAGCGAAACAAACATTATTAACTGCAAATATAAATTAACAAATTGCGAACGATTCACTTTTATTTAAATTGGAATTAGAATTTATTTTGCAAGAAAAAAAATACTTAGAACTAGTATTTCTACATGAATTTTAATATAATTATTTAGCATTAATAAAAAAAAAACTGCATAAAAAAATTATATTAGAATACATGCAGAATTAATTGTAAATAATTTAATGAAAAATGACTCTCACTCGTTTCAATTGCAAATATAGGATTCTAATTAATAAAATATTAATATAATAATTAGAATTCATTCAACAAATTACAAATCAATTATTTGCAGCTCACTCTTACAAGAATTCCAATTTAATTCTAAAACATTAACAATTAAAAAGTGCAATAAATAATTATATTCGAATACAAGTAGAATGACTACTAAATAATTAATTTAGTATTTGTTGTAAAAGAAAATCTATGAAATTAGAATTCACTTTACAAGAATTTTTAAATTAATTTTTAATAATTCATTTTGAACTCCTATTTAAAAATAACATTTTTGGATCAAATAGCTCTCCATAAGTGTTGAAAAATCCCATTGAAGCTCTAACATTGATAAATTGCGATAAACAATAATATAATACAAGTCGAATGTGAACTTAATTAAAGTTAATTTAACAACAAATTCTCAATCAATTGTTTAGAACTCTTTGTACATGAATTTATAATTTGTTGCAAATGAAATTACAATGAAATTAGTTTTAATCAGTTTACTCTTTCCACATAGAATCTAATTATTTCAACAATTACACATTATGCAGTGAATAATACTTAATTTAATCATAAACTAAAAAATATTTCTCACAATTTTTGTTTGCCCTTAAGCAAAAATATTTAATCAGGGCCTACAACTAGTTTCTTTCTCATTCACTTTTTAGTGAAGAAGCTCGTGATGCTGCCCTGCTTCACTTTGGGCGTCTCCTTTGCGCTTTTGCCAGATGCCGGCGGTGATTTTTTCTTTGTAGCTGGCGCAGCTGCAGCTGTAGTCGCTGCTGATGTTGCTGTTGGCGAAGCCTTCTTCTTAACTGGTTGCTTTGGTTTCTTGGCCTTTACCGTTATGACAAAGCCATCATCATCCAGAAATGTTTCACTTGCGGCCGCCTCCACATCCATTGGCTCCTCCTCTGCCTTCTCCTCCTCCTGCTGCTGCTGCTTCTCTGATGATTTCTTTTGTGGCTGCTCCTCATCATCGGAGTCGAGAATTCGACGACGCTTGCTGCTTGTGCTCTGCTTGGCATCCGCCTCGTCTGACTCGTCACCCGAACCAATCACAGAGCGTCGCAGCTTATCCAGTTTTTCTTCTTCATCAGAAGAGACTTCGCTCTCCTCGGCAAACAGCTGAATGGAGTTGTTCTTCTGTTCGGGTGGTGTTTCCTTCGGTGCGCTGCTAGACTGCTGTTGACTGCTGCTCGCCTTTGGTTGCTTCTTGAAGAAGTTGTCCATGCTGCCAGCAGCTGGTTTGGCTGTAACAGATTTTGTTTCCTTTGCTGGCTGCGATTTGGCAGCTGGAGCTGCGGCAAAGAAGCTGCCGATGCTGCCCTTTTTCGCTGTAGCCTTGCTCTTTTGCTCGCTAGGTGGCGTTTTCTTCTGCTCTTCAGGCTTTGATGGCTCCTCCTTAATGTTGGTGGACTTAAATTGTTCTGCAGGCTTGTGAACACCATTGCTCATGCCATTAGTTAATGGTTTAACACCTGTCCGTTGCTCTAGCTTAGCCAGCTTCACCTCCACATTCTGCATGGGCTTGAAAATGGGCGCAGCACTCTTGGAGCCACCAGCCACCTCCACGGAATACAGGTGGTATTGCGAGTTTTCCAATTTGTCTAGCCATTCCTTTAATTTGTCGTCGCCTTGCACAATCGTATACAGCTCGCCCTCATCATTTGCCAATGTGCCATGTACCACAAAGCGTTTCTCGTATTTGATGGCACTTGACTTTTCCTGTTGTTTAATATGCGCCTCAAGCTTTTCGTGAGCCTCTTTGTACGTCAATTTGTACTCTTCCAGCAAATCGGTGACCAGCACACGTCTGTCGAAGTCGATTAGGCAATCCTCCAAAGCTTGTTGCAAAGACATTTTCGCTGTGTGTTCGTTTGTGCAGTGTATATAATAACATGCAAATTTTTAAACAATTAAATAAACTAGAAATTAATGCGGCATCCGCAGTAAAAAAGGCGCCGATACAAACAGCTGTCGTCTTCGAGATGTGCGATACTTACAAATGTACTCACATAGGTTAACAGAATGTAAAGAGCAACAGTCGTGCTCACGAGTGAATGAGTCTTTTAACAGTGAGCAATAATCGCGCTAGAAATGCTCACAGTGCTTCATGAGCAGTTGCGCAGAGATGGCAACACTGAATTTATAGTGCCTTGATATTCATATAGAGGGCGCTCAAGCTAACAGCAATGTTATGTCTTCTGGTGTGTGGTATGTGAAATAACAGTGAGTGTGTTTAACTTGCTCTGCTTGAACTGAGAGCACTGCTAACAGATTCAATTGTGAAGTGATAGAGCCAGCAGTTGATTATTAACAGTGGCAACGCCTGTTAACT
This sequence comes from Drosophila koepferae, assembly GCA_030914345.1. Classification (NCBI taxonomy): domain Eukaryota; kingdom Metazoa; phylum Arthropoda; class Insecta; order Diptera; family Drosophilidae; genus Drosophila; species Drosophila koepferae. Next base: position 461,666 of record JAUESR010000198.1, on the reverse strand, counting down.
GCAAGTCTTCTTTGGTACACAAACAACAATATAGATGGCGCTCTTGCTTGCACTGATGTTATTGCTTAACTGTTTTTAATTTAAATTAAACGATTTTTCAATTCAATTAACTAATGAAAATATATTCTTCTTGCAGCTTTAACATGCGTTTCGAGCCGCTGGGTCAGAAAATGTTCACACGCCGCAATTGGCTGCTGCGATGCAGCATTCTCATAAATGTGGCTGTTTTACTCTACATCGGCTGCATCGTGATGAATGGCGGAGGCAACAATTTCACCAGCGGCGGCGGCTTCCTGCTGCAGGAGCAACAGCCGCCGGCGGTAGCCTCATTACAGTCTGGTCCGCTGCTCCCACAACAGCCGCCCACGAAAAATGTGAGTAGAGAGTAACTAAAGAAAGAATTTTAATTAAATCTTGGCATCCTTCCACAGGCAGAGGCTGGTTTTGCGGAGGACAAGCTCTTGGTCGCCGGCACAGGCAATGCCAATTCAGAGTCTGCAGCAGCAGCCGCAGCTGCAGCACCTCCGGCCGCAGTAGTCAACGATAGTGGTGGCTTGCCCTCAAATTCCGTTGATCCTGTCCAGGTCGTTGGCAACATTGGCAGCAGCAGCTCCATGTCAGAGCTGAACAACAACACACAGTCGGATAGCTACATAGTCACCGGCGATGAGAAGGAGCTGGATGAGCGCGTGCGCACGCTGCTCAATTGCTTTGAGCGCGATTACAATCAGCAGACGCTGCAACGCGGCGATTTCTGGGTACTCCAGAACTATGTGAGAGCCGATCATGGCGAGCTCAAGTGCCATGAGTCCATTACCTATACGACGCACGCGGATTACACATTTCTGGACAATTTGGTGCCGCTGTTGCAACGGTAAGCGATCGGAACTGAGTTTTTCTCTTTGATATATTCTCATATCTTTGGGTCATTCCCAACTCCACAGGTGGAATGCGCCAATTAGCATAGCTATGCATGCGCCCGGCACGGACTTCCAGCCCACGCTGGACTCCATCAAGTACTTGCGGGACTGTGCGCCCGATAATCAGCTGGTGCGTGCCTATGCCACCTTCCACGTCTACTTCGGCACCAAGCACATACCCAAGAGCGTGCCCAAGGCACAGGATGCTCTCAAGACTGGCTACAACTGCTCGCTGCCGGCGCCCTACTTCAATGTCAGCTCCGGGCACCTGTACAAGGCGCAGAAGAAGCTGCTCTACCCGGTCAACGTCGGTCGCAATATTGCACGCGATGCTGCCCTCACACACTTCATACTCGCCTCGGATATCGAACTCTATCCGAATCCTGGACTGGTCAAGAAATTCCTCGAAATGATTGCTCGCAATGAACAGTATTTGCGGCGCAAGGCGCCCAGGTGAGTGAATTTATTAGATTTTTAGTGTTTATATTTTAATTTTTTATAATGCGAATTATTCCTGGAAATTCTATTGAAATCTAGTCAAAATTTATATTTACTGTTTATTCGAACTATTTATATTAGTATTTGTTTTATTTTATTTTTATTTGTCTTTTTTTTATTATTTATTTTTTTAATTTATTTGTTTTTTTTTTTTTAATTTATTTTTTTAAATATTTTATTTTAAACTCAAAATTGTTAAATAATTAAATAATTTGTTGTCGACTTAAAGAGGTTAAAAAAAATACTATAAATAGTTTTTTTTTTAAATAATTTAAAACATTTGTTGGTTTTTGTTCTCAAAGCAATATAATATTTCTATTATTATTTTTATACTATAAATATATTTTTTAAAAATATTATTGATTTCTTTTCTCCATATAATTCAAACTTTAAATTATTATTTTTATTTCTAACATTATTTTGTGTTAAATAATTTTGATTTGCCAAAACTCTTAGTAAAATGTTTCAACTTTAAAAAATGTTTGCAAATATAGATTTTATTGTGTTTGTTGTATTGCTAAATAATAAAATCCAGTTTTTGTTTATTAACTCTCAGTTCAAGCAGTTAGTCTATAATAAAACGAATAGAATCGTTAATCTAAAGACATTTACAGTTGAATCGATGCTCAAATCGAGCTAACGAGAAATGTTTCTGTGAACTACACTGATCTAAAGTTAAATTTATTATTTTGCTGTGATTCTTAGTAATAAAAACAATTAATTTAAAATTCAGCTACATTGAGTGTCACAAATCAGATAAGCTTAAATGAATATATTAATAGATCTTTGTAGAACCTTTAAGATATTATTTAAGCAGATTTTAATATATAACTGAAATTAAAGTTTTTTAAGAGACAAATAAAGTACTATTAAAATGTCAATTCTTTTCTCTCGCAGAGTTTTCCCATTGAGCATATTCGAGGTGGATGAGAATTCACCAGTGCCGCACGATAAGACGGAGCTGCAGGAGTTTCTGCGCAATGGCAAGGCTATACCGTTCCACAAGCGGGTCTGTGCCAGCTGTCACGGCGTGCCCAAGTCCAAGGAGTGGATGGCGGCGAATGAGACGGACGAGCTGAGTGTGTTTCACATAGGCAAACGCACCGGCTACTATGTGCACTGGGAGCCCATTTACATTGGCACCCATGCGGATCCTCACTATGACGAGCGGCTCAGCTGGGAGGGCAAGAGCGACAAGATGACGCAGGTGAGCATGCTGAGATCCATTTGGCACTTGCCACATTGTATTCACTGTGATTTGTGCAGGGTTACTCGCTGTGCGTGCTGGACTATGAGTTCCATATACTGGACAATGCTTTTCTGGTGCACAAGCCGGGCATCAAAGTGCTGAAGAAGGACAATCGGCGCGCGATGCTGGCGGGCAAGACGAATCAGCTGATACGCAAGATCATTTATCCCGAGCTAAAGATCATGTACGGCATGCGCAAGGGCTGTGCGATATAGTAACTAATCATGAAGCACAGTTGAGCGTCCACTTCGTCAAGACTGCAGCAGCAGCAGCTGCAACGGCTGCAGAAGCAAAAGCAAGAGGATCGAAATACACTATTTATATTTGCAATGCTCTAGAGAGGGAGAGCGAGAGCTGGAGAGCTGGAGAGCTGGAAAGCTGTAGAGGGAGCGATGCGAATGGCCATGCCAAGCTGAGATGAGATGAGCCCTTCGATCCTATATATATATACTATATACAAGAGGCCCTTCCTTATGGCGCGCTCGTCTACGTGTACATGTTTATGTGTGTGTGTGTGAATGCGAGTGTGCGTGTAAATGTATGTGTGTGTATGTGTGTGTGTGTGTGTGTGTGTGTTCTACTGTAATTAGTATTAGTTAGCTTAGGCTTAGAGAATTACTTAGATTTATAGACGATCCGAGTGTTTTTTTCTACTCTATATGCATAAGCGAAGCCTTAGGAGCACGGCTTAAGTACGTTAAACGTAGTTAGTTGTTGTTGTTTCTTTTTTAAATGCTGAAGTTAGAGTTAGAGTTAGTTAGCTGCCGGAGCTGCCATACAGCTGAAGAGTTACTCGAGAATTCTATAGAGCTCACAACATTTCCAGGCAATGCAGCCTATGAATACAGAGAATTGTAATACAATCTCTCTGCAATCGTATATATTGTGCATTGGCAGTCATTATTATTTAGTTCAACTTCCAATTATCATTTAAGCAACATTAATGGAATTTCAATATAATTTCGATTTCGTACTTCCCACCCCCTAACAGACCTTTTTAATGTATTTCCATAAGAGAGACCGATTATCGTGTATGCCAGCTGCCATTGAATGGATTTGCTCTTCAAGACATATGGAAATTCCTAACCACAATAGTCTAACCATTTATATATACATATATATTTGCTATGTAGGCCAACATTTGGGGCCGTCTACTAGACCGAATAAACGAATAAAGTGAAGAATAAAGTGTGGGTAACAAATAGGCTTAGACAACTAGTTGAAACTAATCTTAGAGCTAGACAGCAGCAATTTAATGAAACAAAAAACAAAACAAAAGCAAAAGCCGCTACAAAATAAAGGTTTAAAACGTTTAATAATTAAATGAATTACATAGACTTGGAGAACGTTTAAAATTAGAATGCTGAACAATTGATGAAGAATACATATAATGCATACAGACTTATATATATATATATATAGTTGAAGAAAACAAATTACAATTATACAAAAACCTTGATGAGAATGATGTTCAAGTTGAATGCCTAAAATTAAACAATTAACAAAACAATTAATTAGCAATACGTTTTCAAGCGTAATGCGTAAATGCAAACCGTGATATTTGTACTAGTAAAGGCGAAGATTAGTTTGAGCATTAATTAAATAACTAAATATATATATACACTTATGTATATGTAAAACTTAAGCAGTAAGAGTCGAAGAGTAAAAAACATCAAAATTTCGAAAAAATCATATGCATTAAACTAGTTTTGTATATGCTTTTTTTTTTTAGTGTTGAACTTAAAGTCAAACTTGTGCACATATAAATGTTAAGAACATAACGAGAAGTATAGACAAAAAAAAAAAAAAAAAAACACATGCTTCAGCCGTCGCATGGTGGGGTTTTGTGTTGTTCAGGCCTTAAAAGAACTACTATATAGGAATTACGGGCGCTTTTTTTTTTGACAGTTGGCAGATTTCATAATTTGCTGTAGAGCAATTGTCGTGTGTGGGAAAAACATTTTTTGCGAGTGTCTTGGGAACAAAAAAAAAAAAAAAAAAAAAAAAATATTGAAAAAAAAAAGAAAAAAACAACAATTGGTGTTTGTATCTATTGTATGTCTCTAGGTATACATATATGCTTATATATAAGTCTACACCTAAAGCAGTTAGCAATCAATTTTCAATTCGCTAAAAACAATTTTATGCGCTCAACTGTTGCGAAAACAACTTCAAATTCAACTTCAATTAGCCAGACTAAACTAATGCCCAAATATCATAAAAGTAAAGAGAATTATTGAGAAAGTAGCTACACAAAAATAGACCCAAAAAAATAAACAATAAAACTATTAAAAAAATATATATAAATAATTAAAAATAAAAAGAAGAAAATTAAGAAATTAATGATAAAGTCTTAAAGTGCCTTAGAGAACGAAATGAATAAGAAAAATAATTCAAATTCAAATTCAAATAAAATATAAACCTAAATGTATATCTATTAAAAATAATAGTTATTGCGGCAGTGAATTGTATTTGAGTTGTATTTTTTATAAATTATTCACAAAACACCTTTTGTTGTGTTGGCTTAGCGGCATTTTGTTCAGGCCAAATTACATGAGTGGAAAAGAGACAATTATTTTTGTATGTAAATAATTAATAGTTATTATATATATATATATCTATAAGCTGGACATATATTCTATATGTATGTGTACGTAAGAGTATTTCAACAAATTAATTACTTAAATGAAAAGCAAAGAGAAGAAGTTTGTTGATTGAATTGAATTTCAAATTCAAATTGCAGTTAGTCGAGGTCATGCCCAATATTGAATGAGTCTTCTTATAGCTAGCCTGCCAATTCTTATGTTTAACAAGCTATCAATACGACTTTTATTATTATTATTATGTTTACTCCTATTACTATTATATAATTATTATTGCATACAACGTATTAGCACTTGGCAGTATATCTATTATTTAGGCCATAATTCAATTACAATCTAATCCTAGACTTAGACCTCTTCTATGTTCTTTTGAGCTAAACATTTGATTGTTTCTATTCGATTCTATCTATGATTTTTCTTCGCTGAGCAAGGACTATTAGCTGAAGTGCAAGAAAAATTCACAAAACTGATTTGAAATATATCTATGCATAAGTATTGTAAAAAAAAAAAGAATAAAGAAAACAATTTAAAAATGAAGACAGCCTATGTATTATTATTGTCTATAATATTTATAGGAATTGGTCAAGTATTTATTTTTCTTTATTTATTTATTTGTTTGTTTATTCAATTATTCATTAATTGATTTATTTTATGATAATTATTTTTATCTTTTTATATACATACATAGATATATTTATTTCTTTAATTAATTTTTTTCATTTCGTTTCTCATTTGTTTATCTAATTATTAATTAATTAATTAATTTGTGTTAATATTTTTTTTTATTATATATATAAATAAAATTAGTTATTATTAAATAAAAAATCATAAATAAATTAACAAACAACAGATAAATGAAAATATTTAAAAATAATTATAAATATTACTTAAATTATTTTTTTTTCACTTAAAAAAAGTTATAATTATCTGTAATCATTACAAAATTATTTTTTACCAATAATTAAAAAAAATTTTTTTTACTGTTTAGTATACTTCTTTATTTCTTTATAAAAATATAAATTTTTATATATTCATAAAAATATATAATTAATTATTATATTTTTCATAATTTATTAATTTTATACGTAATTTTTAATATTTGAACTATTTAGTTTATTTTTATTCTAAAATCTTTTTGACACAAATATTTAGTACTTAGTTCTATCTCTATATATCTGTCTTTCTCTCTGATTTATACCGAAATGAAAGTTATTAAGTATTCTATAACAGTTTTGTTAGTTTTATTTTAAGCATAGAATAGTTGTGTTTCTTTAGCTGGCTGCTAATCTGATTGGCAAACATCTTATTGGATTTGTTTTCTGTGCGAGACAAATTGTCTGAAATTCAAGAAAAGAAGCAAAAAAAAAATAATGAAAAAACCCCAGATCTGCTCACGCTGTGAGCTGGTGAGCTCAAGACCAGATTAGCCATGTCGACTCTGAAACAATGGTGTAGCCCCGCACTTGGTACAGCCGTAGGCTTGAATGCTTGGATGCTCGCATGGGCGCAGCTCGTCCGCGTCCTTGACTTTAAGAGTTGTGTCGTGATCGTCTTTTTTTTCTGGTTTTCTGACGAAAATAAAAGTGCCAAAAATGCAAATTCAATCGAATTTACTTAACATAAATTAAGCAAAATTGTTTTTGATTAATACGAAGACGGTTGCTAGCTGCTCAAGTAAAAACAACCTGTTGCTGGCATCTGACTCTGTTTAACTGACTCATCTCTCGAGCTTTTTGTTCGATGATGTGCTAGAAGCTTGCTCGTTGGCTCTGTTGGCGGCATTTGTTTTGCTGCTGTTGCTTTTAATGTTGTTATTGTTTTTGTAGTTGTTGGTTATTTATTAACATGTTTGCTTTTTATTGCAACAGCACCAGCGAACGGACGGCACCGAGGCGACAAAAGTTGTCGCTGCCGCTGTCGCATACGTAACCCAAAGTAGAGAAGAAGATCAGCAACTGCGTCAGCCCGGATCGCAGCTCAGCTCAGCTCAGCTCAACTCATGCTCATCAGCGTTGCTGCTGACGTCGCTTGCCATTTTTTACCAGTTAAGATCTGCGTTTTGTATCTATCGCAAAACAGTCGAAATTGTCTGCTCGTTGGCTGCACATCGCGCTCGCTGCTAGCCTCTCTCAAACGTACACGTAGTGCCTAAAGGACACTGCACTTGAAGGATAACCACCTACGCACACATACACACTCATACACACGTTCAATATGGCTAAAATAATTATCAGTGCTTTGTTGTGTCTGGCCATGTTTGGCTCACTGGGTAAGTGAAAATTAAATTCCATACAAAATCAAAAAGAAAAGAAAAAAGCAAAATACATTTCATGCCGAAACGAAAGACTTAGGCAACAAACTTGTGCACATAAACCACTTTAAGCGTGTTTCGCTGCTTACAGAATGCGTTTGGCTCGAAAGCCATAGTATTTTAAGCGTGTACACAAAAAATCAATAAAAATCTTGTGGAATGTTGGTCAAAGCTTTTTTATAGCAGAAAACCTGAACTCAATTCACTTTCATTATAATAGAAATGTTTCAGTAATATAAGAAGGATTTGCTAAACAATATTTCAATTTCATTTTTAATTTTACAAGTGAATTATAAATATGACCTTATCAAAAATAAAAAATGTTCCTTTATATATATAAAAAAAAAAAAAACTGAATAAATAAATATTAATATAAACATAAATATAAATATTAATCAAATTATCCACAACAAAATTAAAAGTAGAAACTTGAATATTCAAATATAATTATATACATATATTTATACTATAAATATATATAATGTCACTGAAGCAGGTTATAATAACTTTGTTAATATTCAAGACACTTTTTTACTGAACTGGATCTATTAAGATATTTATATCGTGATTAGTGTTTGGCATTAAAGCTTAATAAATTCGAAGTGTAAGAATTTAGATACACAGATTCTGACAGTTATTTATACATATATTTATTTTTTGGTTAAGCATTCAATTCTATTTGGAATTTATTGTGGATAAAATTTTTGGTTTTTATAATAATTTAATTTTATAAATATATTTTGTAAATCCAATATCAAAATATTTGGCTGTCATTTTTTTTTTCAAATTTGTATTGTGTGTGTGTGTGTGTGTTTTTTTTTTTTTTTAATTTGAAAAAGCTTTTAAGGAGATTCTTTTGTTTTTATTAAAAGTAAAATTCTAAATTATTTTAATAAAATGTTTTTAGAATTATTTGTTAGCCAAATATTATGTTAGCCAAATATAAGCATTACAATAAGAATAAGAATATTTTTAAAATTAAAGTAATATTCATATATTTTATTATTAAATATATGATATAATATTAAAATATTTATTTAATTTAATATTAAATATAAATATAAATATTTAAATTCCATTTTTACTAGTAAATAATATTTTTTACTAATACTTTCATTTTAAATATGTATATATAAATATTTTAATATTATTAGTGAGAGTTTGTATTCCATACAAATTGAATAAAGCTGATGAAATTGTTGCAGCTTTTAGCTAATTATATATAAACATTGCTCTGCACTCAATCAAGTATACTATAATTTTGCTTCCCACGTTTTCTCCAATGCAAAACAATTGTGATTGCCTCTGTTTGGAGGCGCCACACAATTAAAATAACTGAATAAATGGCTTGCGTATGCATGTGCCACGCCCCCTTCCAGCCTCAAACTGTGGGAGAGACAGCAACACATTGCTTTAATTATGTCTGCTGTGAATGCAATGCATCGAGCAGCGTCATCGCGCTATTAGGCAACAGGCATTGAGCATCGGGCCATGATGAATAACTTTTGCGAACAATGCCAGGAAATTGCAGCGAATGAAAAATTGTCCAAAAAAGTGCAAAACACAAAATTTCCGCATATAATTATTGAATTTATCTTCATTTTTCCATTCTGTGTAAATGTTAATTAAAAGTGATTTCAAGGCCGAATAGCCGCTCTTTCAAAATTAATTCACACGCCAGCAGCAGCCGAAGCAGCCGCAGCAGCAGCGCATAAATAAATTAGTACCAAAAAATCAATATTACATAACAATCGCTGGCTCAGCTACTTGTGGCTTGTTGTTGTGTCTTTATTGAATGTTTATTGATATGACCAGAAACTTGTTTTCGAGCAGCATGGAACAGCAGCAGCAGCAGCAGCAGCAGCGGTCTGCTGCTCGCATATAAATCCGCTATGGCTCGATCTCCGTTGCGTGCCCAGCCGGTTGACGTGACCTTTGAGCGCGTTTGCATTCAGCAGCTCTTTTTTTTTTTTGTGTTTTGTATTTCATTTTGGTCAGCTTATTAAATGTGATTTAAAACGATGATGCTGTTGATGTGAGATACGTAAATCGAGGTTTCTGCGGAATCAAGCGAACCAACAATTGACTTCAATGTGTGGGAATATTATTTTAGAAGATGTAGATGAAGGCATTTAGTGAATGTAATCATAGACTAATAAGTGGAGCTTATATAGAATTATACACTTTATAAATGACATAAGTGGAGCTATTAAAATTTAATTAAACATAAATGTTGTAGAGGTATTTAAATTATTAAAATTAAAGTGTTTTCGTCGTGAGTGCCATGAGTATTTTTTATTGTTTTCTTTTTTTTTAACATTGTTACAAATAATTTATACCAATTATTTATATTTATTTATTTATTTATTAAATTTTTGTTTTATTTATTTTACTTATTTTTTATATTTAATTATTTATTTATTATTTTATTTATTTTTTATTTATATATTTATTTTCATGTTATTTATTATTATTATTTTTATTTATTATTATTTATTATTGTTTTTTTAATTTGATTTATTTATATATTTATTGTTTTTTATTTATTTTTTATTTATATTGTTTGCATTGCACTTTGATAGATTACATCTGGAATAATTTCTGCATATTTTAAAGAAATAACTTGGAAAGCAAATTCATTTCAAATATTTTTTAGCTTCATATATTTCTCAAGGTTGTATGTTTTCAAGAACTATTCAAAATATGAATTCATTAAAAGACCTCTAAGTTCGAGCTATTAAAAGACAATAATCATAATAATATTCCACTTCAAGTTTTCATTCTTCTTAGTGTCTTCGTGTATATATGTATATATGTAATATAATACGATACCTACTGCTCTAGGTGTTCTGCTTGATAGATTATTCGCAGCTCATTCATTTTCAACATATTTAAATAAAAGAAAAATTTATCATTTGATTTATTAATATTAATATTATTTTATGAATATTATTAAGGCATTCAATTAATGCCTTCCAAGTTTAAAGTTTTAAAATACATATATATCTTCATTTCGTTTAATTTGAATTTATATTTATTTATTTCAAATCTTTATTTATTTATAAAATTATTATTTATGATATTTACACTTCTCTTTGCAAAGCGAATTTTTTTAAAAATATAAATATGTCTGCACTCTTTGCACAGACTGCCAACAACATGGGGGCTTCCCCAGCAAAGTTGGGCCCAAAAAGCAACGCAAATAGCTTAAAAATTTAAAATGTTCGCTGTGTAAAACATAATAGAAATGCCAAGACACGGGTTCAACAAACGGGGTGTGTATGTCTACATTAAATTACCACAAGCTCATTAAAATTGCATGCGTCACAAAAGTGCCGCCAAGAGATAATTGAACACAGCTTGGACAGACAGAGACAGAGAGCAGAAATATGTACACGTAATTGGCATTTTATTAATGTTTTTTTTTCTGGCTGTGTCTCACATAATCTTGTGGCACGCGCATTGTCCAAATAAGCAAACACTTAAATATATTTGGGTTTTGAAAGAGACGAGATTCTATAGATTTACCTAAGAGCCATATACACTGTATATTATAAAGTGTCACTCAACTGAATAGGTTTGAAAAATTCATTATATAATTTATTCACTTTTTTCTTCGTTTTGTGTTCATTATTATAAATTATAATAATTATAAATATTATTATAATAATTATAAATAAATTGTGTTTTTATTTATTTTTTATTTTTATTTTATTTTATTAATATTATATTTTTATATTTTCGTATATAAATAATCATACCAAATAGTTCAAAAATTGTTTAAAAATTAAAGTTAACTCCAGACTATTTTCATTTTTACAAATCGACTAATTTTTGTATATACAATATTTGTTTTTTTTTTTTTTTTTATTTTTTTTTTTTTATATACATACATACATTTTATTTTGCTTATGGTATAAGCCCTTTGCTTTCTTGAATATTTCCAATAACACATTTATTCTTATCGAAATACAAAAACAACTTCTCTGGGTTCATAGAATAGCCATCATATAGCGGACGTGCGTGTGTGGTGCTGGTGGCTCAAACACCACTTCACCACGTTCGTTTTTGTAGTCCGCATAGGCCATAGCGTAGATGCACTTCATGCCCATGGCTTGCTTTTGGCGTGCCGAGTAGAAGCTCGTGCAGTAGGCTACAAAGAGGGGAAATCCCATTGTGCGACCCACTTCCATTGCTGCAGCCGTGAGTTGTGTGCCCAGCCCTTTGCCTCTCATTGACCTTTCGACGGCGGTCATGTGTGAGTAGAGCACTTTGGGGACTCCATGTCTCTCAAAGATATTCACCTCCGTTTCGATCTCAGACATGAACTTGTAGAATTTTCCATACTTCTCTCCCATTAGTCGATGATCTTCCAGGTCGCTTGGCACTTGAGCACCTGCCAGCACCACCCCGACAATCTTATTGCTCTCGCTCTCATCCACAGCCACGACACAGGTGTTCTGCTCGATCATTGATTGGTGATATGCATCCTGCACTTGCTCAAAGTGCTTTTGCATATTTTTCCCTGAGATCATGCACAGTGGCTCGTCCACATAGAAGGTTCTGCCCAAAAGCTCTTTAACCTCTGCGTAATCCTCCGTTGTCATGGAGCGAATACGAATTCCATTTACCACACGCGGTTCCATCGGTATATCTTAATGCCAAGATGACAACAAATAGGTTTATACTACAATAGTTTGTATTTATATAGATTTATTTCGTGCGTGACTTTTTACAAGAGTGCAAATATTTATATTGGCATAGCGCACGTGTTTACACTTTTATCATGCTTGATGAAATAGTATATACTAACCAAATGCCGAAATCGATGTAACTGCTTGACCGACTATGAGCCATCTTATCTTATCCTAACCACACATGTGACCCCTAAGTTTATCAATCCCCCTACCTGTTAGATATTATATAATTACTGACTGACTGACTGAATTTAGCTGAATTACCTTATGTACATAGGGAAAATTGTTGTAAGAATGTTAACTTTCACTTTAACTTTTTAAATCATGAGAATCCCATAGAAAGGTAATATTAAAAAATATGCGTAAAACAAAAAATTGACAAGAATTAAAATTAAATTAAATTAATTTTATTTACAATCATGATAATCGCAGTAATTAAATTAATTGAACTTATCAATAAAATTGATTCAAATAATAATTGAATAAGCTTTTGGCTTCAATTTAATAATTAATTTAAACGTTTAAATAAAATTTAACAAATATTTAAATTTAAAATAAATGGAAATTTTAATCAAACGATTAAAAAAGCTTTTTGTCCACATAAAACGACTAAATAAACTAAAAATCAATAATTATTAAATAATTAAATACAATTAAATAATTAAATTCTATTTTTTTCCAAAATTTAATATGTATATATACAAACGTCTAGGTATAGTCGGTCTCATTGCATTTGCTTAATGTAGATAAGAAATATTTTACGGTACTTTTAATAACGAACCAGAACTAATTATATTGCTTTATAAATGTATAACAAAACAATTGTGATAAAATGCAATTCGTGAATCTATTTGTTAGACCTAAATTGCATTTTGTTAAAAAGTGCTCATTTTCTTAGAGCTGCAAAGCAGAGATAGTGAAAGCATCAGTTTTCATCATAAATCATTAGAGGTAAGCGCGCACCTATCCCAAGCCTGACCCTATTAACCCAATCAACCTATCCGCCTCTTTTGCAGCCCAAGCAGCAGCTGGCGCTTGCCGTGAGGCGAACGGCACAGCGCCGGTCTCTGGCTCCTGCGATGCCTACATCGAGTGCAAGAATGGCGTGGCCGAGGAGAAGCTGTGCCCCGATGGCCTGCTCTACAACGAGAAGTCCACCGGCTACCCCTGCAGCTATCCCATCGATGTCGAGTGCAATCAGCCACAGGCTCGCCTGCAGTCGGCCCAGCCCACGGATGAGTGCCCCCATCAGTTTGGCTACTATCGCATGGGTGATGCGAGCCATTGTGGACAGTTCATGAACTGTGCAGCGGGTCGTGGCTTTGTCTTTGACTGCCCCGAGGGCTTGGCCTGGAACCCGGCTACCTACAAGTGCGACTGGCCCGATCAGGTGGAGGATTGCGATGCTGAGGCTTTCCTCGGTTTCAGTTGCCCACCTCTGGCGCCCAAGTCGGATCTGTTGGGCGAACAGGAGCAAGACTACACCTTCCATCCGTCGCAGGAGAACTGCCAGGTGTACTTCATCTGCATTGAGGGTCGTCCACGTCGCATTAGCTGTGGCGAGGATCAGGCCTTCAACCAGGAGCTGAACCAGTGCGACGACATCGACAATGTGCCCAACTGCAGCTCCGATATTCGTGCCAAGGGCGCTGAGATCAAGGCGGCACGCGCCAAAGCCGCTGCCGCTCGTCGCAAGCTGAACTAAGTGCGAGCAGGCAGAAACTGGTGTAGGATTGGAAAGTTAAATCAGAGATTTTTGATAGGCAAAGCATCCACAAGGCTGAGCTGCTCGAGTTTTCTAGTCTGTAGTTAAATGGGGCGGCCAATGCCCATTTCTTATTGTATAACTTTTGCCATTCACAATAAACAGTTGACATTTTTGTAATCAGTTTGTAAATCAAGTCTTTCGTTTTGTTCCGTTGAAAAGTCGTCAAATTTTCAATCTTCGTGCCTTCTAACACCTTAACTCTCTTCTACTTGCAGTCCTTGGCTCGCCCGAGTGTCCGACGCCCAACGGACGCTTCGCAGCTGGTGATCAGTGCGATGCTTACACAGAATGCCAAGATGGTGTGGCTGTGGATAAACTCTGCCCGGACGGTCTGCTCTTCCACCAGCGCACCAAGTCGACGGGCGAATGCACCTATGCGCCCTACTCCACATGCAAGGAGCGCACTCGCCTGCAGCCAGCCAATGGCACAGACGAGTGCCCACGTCAGTTTGGCTTCTATCCGAATGGGGATGAGACCAAGTGCGGTGTCTATCGCAATTGCGCCCATGGTGTGGCCAGCCTGACCAAATGCCCCGAAGGCTTGGCCTTCAACGAAGAGACCTATCAGTGCGACTGGCCCGATCTAGTGGCTAGCTGCAACGCTGAGGCCTATCTCGGCTTCAATTGCCCCGCCTCAGAGCTGGTCGATGGCATTGCTCCCGAAGTGGATGTCAGTCCCGAGGGTGAGCTGCGCTACTTTCGCCATCCGCAGACATGCAAGAAGTACTTCGTCTGCGTCAATGGACATCCACGTCTCTACAACTGCGGCAAATATTTGGCCTTCAATGCCCAAACGAAGCTCTGTGACTTCTACAGCAAGGTGCCCGAGTGCTATGCCCTGCTCAAGGAGAAACAGAAGCTGAAGGCCGAACGCAAGAATGCCGCCTTGGAAAAGGCTTTGCTATAAGCTCTATATATCGAAAGCAAAGAGTTAACATAGAGGCTGACGCTCTCCTTTGTAAGTGTACAGAATTGGGTAGCACTGTTTGACACCTAACTTTATCCACTAGCACAGCTAACTTGTCTATTGAATAAATTAATAAACCTACAAACATAACATTTCCTATATAAGCGTTTTCATTTGTATAATTATAATTTTAAATGTTAAATGAATGCTCGATTTTATGAGAACTGTAGCTCATACAGTGCAGGCAAATTAATAAGAATCTCTGCAATATATTATGTAGTACTCAATTAGACCATTTAGGATTTGATTTACTTAAAGCTATGTAATGAGAAAAAATACATTTTTAATTTTAGTAATTTTGATATTAATTTTTTTTTTTAATACAAGTTTATTTTAGGTAAAAAGGCAATTGCTGTAAAGGGTTTATGAGAACTTGATTTGAAATCTACACTATTTAACATATAGAGATATATATAATAAGGTACTACCACAGGAAGCTCAGATATTGCAGATAGGAATGCAACCTCAGAATAGTTGCCTCATTCGAGGCGACAATCTTTAGCAGAGAGCTAAAATACGGAAAAAGAGTAAGTTTTGATCATAAGTCATTAGAGATAAACACAAACCCCTTTCAAGATCAAACCTATTAAAACAAATCAATCTATCTATGCATCCCTGTTGTTCATTGAATTCTAAAATATCTCCTATCTTTTCAGATTACAATGTTGCTTCGGCTAAGAATGTCCAATAACACCTCTACGATTGCTTCATATGGCAGAATTATGTACAAGCATAGCAAATATTTTCTATAATTAAGTTTTTCCTGTTTCTGCTTTATTTTAAGATATATATATGTATATATATATATATATATATATATATATATATATATATATATATATATATATATATATATATATATATATATAATTATGTACATTTTAATAAACAAAACTATGTAAAATTGAAAATCAATAAATATATTTTGTTAATAAATAAATATTCTTGTCTTTTTCAATAAAAGAAGGGCTTCTTTGCTGGCATTTAATGTTCAAAAATTAACGGCCAAAAACGGCACTGTTAAAAATTATGTTGCATAACTTAGGGAGTTGCTGCTGTGGCAGTTTGGGGTCTAAATTTGAGCGGCTAATTTGAAAAAGTACCAGGCGAACAGAAATGAGTAGCAGAGTGAAAAATGTTAGTTAACAGTGCGTTAACAGAATTCTGTTACCACACTGTTAACTAACAGCAGCCTGTTAACGCACTGTTAACTAACATAATTCTGTTAATTGGCTGTTAAATAACATTACAGTAACAGAGCACTGTTAGTGTTCTGTTAACTTACATTTTGCACCCTACTGCTTACTTCTGCGCGCCTGGTATTTCACAAAAATTTCATTTGAATTTTCGGCTTGAACCAAGCTAACAGAAATGAGTAGCTGGGTGAAAAATGTTAGTTAATGGTGTGTTAACATAATACTGTTAATGTACTTCTATTTAACATAGGTATAGGTTAACCAGCACACATTGTCTTTACTAATATTCAAATTTCAAATTTCAAATTTTGCGCTCAAGGAGTCGCAACGGCCGCACCCTGACTATCTATCTAACTATTCTCTTTTCATTTGCAATTCAAATATAAAATGACAGCTTTCCACTAAAAGTAATCTTAAAGTAGTTTTTTTGAGAAACCTATTGATGATATTGGTAAGATGTCAGACTTTTCTGAAAAGCCATGGCCTAGAGAATTGCCTGAAATTCAAAGTTGGGATTTCGAAACATATACAACGATGGAGATGTAAGAAAAACACAGCTGAAAAAGAAATAATACATATATTTGTCCATTTGAATTGGATTTTCATACGATCTTTAGGTACGCCAGGACTGTATTCATGGTATGATATAACCAAGAATATTTATGTCAACTGGAAACCAGTAAGAAAGGAAGAGATTGCTGCTGAAGGCTGTGGAAAAGAAAAATCATGCATATTTATCAACTCAATTCTTGAGCATTTACCATGAATCCAGTCATTTAGGTTTGCCAGGACTATATCTTTGTTATGGGATAATCAAGGATATTTAGTCAACTGTAAACCATCGCTGTATCACTTTCTGCATTTAGCGAGATATTGATATACAAAGAATTTCAGGCTTAACTAATATTAAATTAAATTCTGATAAGTTTTCAGACTGTACAGACTCTGTAAATTATATATCCACTTACTCCACATATTGGATATCTAACAAGTTTTACTTTCAATCTGGTAAGGATGCTCAATTTTAAACTTGACAGAAATTAATCTGTCTGTTAGTAATTAGATTTTTGAAATATTAATGGTTTCTGATTAGCATAATGCTATTTTTAGTTAATCGGTTCTTCATATATGTATTCTTGACCTTATATTTTGAAATGCTATTTCGTACTTGATGAATCTGTCGATTGGCAACCTAATGGTCTTTATCTTAGCATGATAACATGTCAGTTATTATAAAAGCTAAAACACCATGAAAGAATCACACATGTAAACAGAGTTATTTAGGTTTGTAAGATTTAAATTTTATTTTTATCATTGTTTGTTGGTTTTTGGTTTATTAGTTAGTTTTTACTGGTTGCTTATTTTGTATTATTATAATTAATTGGTAGATTAGTTCGAATTATTTTATTTGAATTTTACATAGTTTCCCGACTGCCAACCATTTACACACATACATATGTGTGTATATGTGCAATATATATATATTATATATTAGAGATTACTTTTAAACTTGACTCATCTGCCGCTGCTATACAACATCATTTAATTTGTGTTTCTTTGTTTAAACAATTCCAGTTTAGAGAGAACTAATGTTAAATGAATTTGTTTTACATTCAATTTGTTGATTTTCTTCTTTTCATTTTGGTTTTTGAAATAAATCTAAGCTCGAATTTGTTATTAAAAACATGTCTCTGTTATCACTAATTAACCAATTGATTTTTGTAAAATTTATTGGAGTTGCTTAAACTAAAAGATCCTAAGATCAGGCTATTATTCCATCTCTACTCTCTTCCATTTCCTGCTTTCGCTTCATTTCTTTCTTTTTTTTTTTTTTTTTTGGCTATAAAAATTAAGTTACATTTTTTTTTTTAACTTTTTGCACTATTTTTTTCTGCATGTGTGTGAGTGAGTGTGTGTGTTCGTTTAAATTACAACAAATAATTGATATTTAAGTTTAATTATTTTGCTTTAGAGTATTTTTTCTTTTTTGTTTGGTTTTACAAATTTTTCTTACCGTTGCAATTTTTTGTTAGTTTTTTGTTTTTTTATTTTTGTTTTAGTTTCGATTTGTTTGTGGTGCTAGGCTAAGGCGACTTTTGTTTGGTTGTTTCACTTTGTTTTTGTGTTTTTCATTTGTTTTCATTCTATGTGTTTTATATTTTGCAATATATTCTTTCATCTTTCTCTGCTGTCTCTGTTCCTGTTTATGCTGTCCGTCGTCTGGTTGTCACTGTTTCGTCCCATTTCTCGTTTTGGTACAAAAAACTTGAAATTTGCATTTGAATATCGAAGGAGAACCCAAAAATGAAAACAGTAAAACTCTGGTAAAACGATTAACAAATAAAATAATTGCAATAAAATAAAATAAACGAAAATTAAAAGTTTTAATTAAAATTAATTCTTTTTCGTTTCGTTTAGTCGTTATAATTTGTGCTAGAAATTCGGCTATTAAAATTATTTATATGTTCATACAACGCCTCCAAATACACTTTTTGTTTTCTTGAGAAAAGATTTACACACTGTTTCGTTTCGTTTCGTTTTTGTTATCGTATTTCGTATCGTTTCTTTTTTTTATCATTTTCTTTTGTTTTTCATTTAACATATTCAGTCTTTCAGCTTTCAACATAAATAAATTAATTAAATTAATTTATTTAACTGCATTACAAAATGTTTCAAGTGCTGCTGCCTGTAAATAATTTCGTGTTCTATTGCATTTATGTGGTAATTTCCGTTGTCTGCCTTACGTTGCGCTCATTTTAAAGTTTATAGCCAAAAAGTTGCGACTTCTCGCATTTTGAAGAAAATTTGGAAAAAATTTCTATCCTTAGTCGAAGTTGGTTGTAAAGCCAAAAGTTTTGCTTGCTTGTTTAAATTACTTAACTTAATGCTAGTTTTTTTTTTTTTGGTTTTCTTTTTTTTTTTCATTTACATATTACTGCAATTATTATACATATATATATTTATTTATATATATATATATATATATGTTGGTAATATTTCATTCATATCCTCTCAATCCATCATCATCTTTCTCTTCTAATTCTTTTACTTCTCTCCGATGCGCTGCGCTGTCTCATAAACTGCTTAGTCTCTCGCAATATATTTTCTTTTGCGTTAGCTAAATTTAAAAACTTTTCAAGTGGACGTTCGCTGGCTTCAATTTCCATTTCGATTTCGAATTGCATGAAATTGTTTCTTTTATTTTTTTTGGGGTTAGTCAAAAATTGTTTTGCTTAAATGTAAATTTCATTATTATATACTCGTATCGTACGTATAGTAAATATATAAAATTTTGTGTCCAAATTCAGTTGTTTTTAGGAGTTTTCATTTTTGCTTTTTAAACCCGAAACTTAAATAATTCTTCAGAGCCTCAGATCGCGATTGGAATGAAATCACAAATATTCTGAATATTGTTTAGGCTTTTTAGATAATTTCTTGATTTTTTCTTTTCCTTTTTTTTTTTTTTCTTTTGTATTTTGTATTTATAACTTTTTGGGTGGGGCTTACGTTTATCATATGCTATATAGGTATATTTTCTTGATTCTTTCATCATCTCAACATAAAAACTTGTCAAACTGTTTTTTTTTTAATTTAATTTTTTTCTTTTTTTTTTTAAAGATTTTCTTACTGTAAGTATAACCGGTCTCTTGTATTTTTTGTTAAGGCAACTGCTTTTTTGTTACAGAATTTGTAATTTGTAATTTGTATTTTGGTTTTTCTTTTTGTTTTATTTGATTTTTTACATGTGAAACTGCATTTGGATTTTGAATTTTGTTGCTCAAGTTTTGCTATTTGAAAGAAATGAATAAATAGAGTTAATTCTTCTTAAAGCATATCATAAGCTGCCAAAATGTGTTTTCATTTTAGTTGGACTCCTAAAAACAACGAAACGTTTTCTTTTTGTTTTTTTTTTTTTTTTTTTGCCATATGCAAAAATTTTGCTGTGCCTTAAATTTTAGATTTTTTAAGTGGAAATTTTGTTTAATATTCTACAGTTTTCATAAATATTTGATTTTTTTGTTTTGGTTTTTTTGATTAGCCATAAAATTTTGTAATTTCTTAATTTAGATTAAAATACTTTTATCGTAAGTCGAAAAGAAAATATTAAGTGCTTAATTTTGTGGCCTAAATTTAATGCAGTTTACAATGCGCAATATTTTTTAACGCATTTTTCTCTTCTTTGTTTTTTTTGGCGTGTTGTTGTTGCCTTTTGACTTAGATCTAGAAATGATTATTAAAATTATGCTGTAAACTTGTCAACAATCTATTTTTATAATGGGAAAAAAATGAAACAAAAAACAAAGATTTTAAATTGTAAAACACTTTAATAGATTTCTTTTTTTTTGGGAATTAATAAATTTAAATTTAATTTAAGACAAAAACTTAACTTTAATAAAAAATGTATAATAATATGAATTTGATTAAAGCAATAGGAAATTCAACAAAAAACTTGTTTTTAATTATGCTAAATGAAAACGTAATGCAAAAGTATATGAATCATAGAAAATATCGTTAATGGAAAACTGTCACTACTACGAATATATAATATTCTCTGGTATATATCGTATATAAACTTCTTGTATCTGCTTCTGTTTGGGCGTCGCTGTATTAATGGAACTTTCGCTTTTTGCCGCCACGTTTCTTGCCCTTGCCGCGTGTCTTGGCCAATTTGCGTTTTTTGCTTGAGCCATCACCGCGCAGCGCCGACTCGCGATTTATCTCGCCCAGGATCTCATCACCCAGAGTACCTTTAATGAGATGACAGCTGTAAATATATACGATTCCATACATAAGCTATTGCTGTCACTTACCCAATGTGGTGAGCTTGCGCTGACGATGCTTCTCGGCCTTGGTCACGGGCAGACGCATCAAGTAGGTCTCCTCATACTCCTGCTTCTCCTTCTGTGTCTGCGAGAGCAGCTGCTGGGCACGCGAACCCGACGACAGCTCAGTGGGCGCATCCAAATACTCCTCCTTCAAGTCTTGCAGCATCGATGAACTGTAAAAGAGTTTAATTAGTGAGAGAGTTTGTTATAATTGTGTGTTATGCGTGTGTATGTCGCTCTTACGTGATGGCACGCTTCTTGGCACGTTCCAGAGCCTTCTTCTCTTTGTCTGCTTCGCGCTCATCGCCATCGTAATAGACGGGCTTGATGCGCGGCGGCACATAAATGCCCGATTTGCCAGCTGTAGCCGCTTTGCGCGGTTTTTTCGCAGCGCCTCCCTCCTCATCCTCATCTTCATCCTCATCGTCCTCCTCCTCTTCGTCACTGTTGCTGGCTGCCCCAGCGCCATCATTGGCCTCACCGTCAGCGCCAGCAGCGCTGAGCATATCCTCCGGATTTGGCTTATAGAGTATGGGATCTGTGCTGCTCGAAACGCCTGTGGTCGCTGTCTTCACCAGCTTGTCGATCTGATAGCGCAACTTATAGTCAATGGGCCGTATCTTCTCGAGCACCGTGCGTATCTCAATCAGACGCTCAATGGAGGGATCTCCCTCAATGGTCTCGCCGGAGCACTTGCGCAGCACCACATACGTCAGATTGATCAAATAGTCGAGCAGCATATGATATTTGACCTCCAGAAAGCTCAGGCCATACTCTGTGCTCAGCTCGCCACGCTTGACGCGCTGCAGCATGCCCTCAACCAGATCCGTCACCTGCTTCACATTGCTGTTCATCTCGCCCAGCAGCTGTATGGCCTGCGGTATGTCCTGCTGACCCTGCACCTCGCAATCGTAATCCAGTGCCTGAGCGAGTGGAAAATGAAGAATTGCATTTTCATTAGTATAATAATTCGAGCTACTTCAGTGAAGTTATTATAAAATATGTATCATATTATATTTGAATGCCTCTTTGAAATGTCGTTTTAATGCTGATAATTAGAAATTTATTTGAATAAAACTTTGTGATTTGAAATTCTGTTAAATTAACAGAAAAACTTGACCATCTGAAATATTAATTTAATATATTTATTTTTTAATCATACATATATGAGATTTGATACGATGTTAATGGAGCTGTAGGAACTACAAAATAGTTGTACTTTGGCCGGCGTGACACCAAAATTCTCTCCAGGAGATTCTCGATTCCATGCCAAGCATGCCATGAAGTAATAAGTAATAATTATAAATTTACAAGTTACTATTAAAGCACAAAATATGTAAAGATTCTTAGTATCTAATATTATAAAATTATTTTTAGTACTAATATTTAATTAATTTAAGTTAATTGTTATTTAATTATTATTTATTTTATTATTATTATTAATTTATATTATCATTTATAAAATTTTTTTTATAATTAACTTGTTTGTATTAGTTTCAAATATTTATTAAATGTTTAATTCTTTTTTTTTTTAGCAGTTTTTATTATATAATAATTTTTATTATATAATAAATAATAATTTATTAGTTTTTTTAGCTACTAAATAATAATAATAATAATAATAATAAAATAATAATAATAATAATAATAATAAAATAATAATAATAATAAATACAAAATAAATGTTTGACTTAATTTTTTAATTATTTTTATTAATTATTAATTAATTTAACTATTATATATATTATATATTTAACTATTTAATTTTTCCTTTTAGTAACTACTACTATTTAATTAATAACTATTTAACATTATTTTTTTTATTTGAATTATTTTTAATATCTGAAAATATCCATGTTTCTAAATATTGTATTTATTACTAAATATGGTTAACATTTAATGCTCACTCGCATTACTACTATCATTATGAAACAAGCTTAAGCATTCGCCTTCATTAGCTACTTTAGTTAGTTCTATACACTAGTTAACATGTATACAACTAAATGGGATGCTCAGTTCATGAATTGGAAATATTCACATATGAAAACTTGAAGTCTAAACCAAGTGTTTAATCGATTGGGTTATAGTCATGGGCAATTATGAAAGTAATAAGATCTGCACTTGATTTAGTCATATTAGAGCAGCATTGAAAGTTGAAGTTCTAACTCTCACTCTCGCTCTCTCTCTTATTTGCTTTTGCTCTAGCTGTACTCGCTTTAGCTGTTCTCATTTCATTTTTGTGCCCAGTCTCATGGTCTCGCCTTAGGCTTGCAATGCTTGCTGTATATATCTCTCTATAATATACATAATTCCTTAAAATCTCTCTCTCTCTCTCTCTCTCTCTCTCTCTCTCTCTCTCTCTCTCCCTCTCCCTCTCTAAACAACTTAGCTTCAACTTAGCCTTTAGCCTTACAGCTCATCTTGGATGATCTTTAATACTCTGCTCGACCTTAAATTCTCTTCTAATTAGTTGCTCAATTGGCTTACCAGATCCATTATAAAGCGCAGCTGAATGCTTACTCAGCATATGGAATGATAAATTCAGCTAACACAATATACAAATTTGCAGCGAAACTTGCTCACTAGGGCTATATGAGTACATAAATAAACATAGATGCATATATATATAAATATATATATTGAATATATATGAATCAGCCGCACTTGTCATATGCATGTATCCATATCCATATGCATATATCTATTTATGTGGTGCATATAATCAACTAATTAGGCTTGCAACCAAAATAAAATCCGTTAGCCAATCGCCATGAATATGGCGCAGCTATCTCGCTCGCACTCGCCACATACAGCCTGTCATTATATTGGCCATATTTAACAAAAATATATTTTTGGTGCATACAGGAAATTAAATCTGCTACGCAAATACACGAATAACTTGTTTAGTATATGAAATGCCAAAGAGAGGGTAGAGTAGCCTACGCTTTCTGCTAGCCACTACTACCTCGACTGCAATTCTATGTGCATATCCTGCTCCTGCCACCTCCTCCTGCCTCCTGCTGCTGCTGCTGCTCCTGCTCGTTGCTGTTGTCCTGTGTGTTGTGTGTGCGCGACACCGCGAAACTCATTTGCATATTTTATTGGTTGCCATTTAATTATTTGCATTTTACTGAATTTGCAGGGCCGCCAAACGACCACGCCCACAGAGCCCAGCACGCTCACCCTTCCCCTTTTGGCCACTGTCGTTGGAGCGGCGCAGCTTATGCTGCATTTATTTTCAATTAATATTAATAAAGCATTGCATGCAGAGTGGGCCCAGGCACTGCGCGTAACTCTGTCAACTGTCCTGGCTAGCAAATAAATATATATATTTATATATAATATATATATTGTATTTCTGCTTTTTTTTCGTCTGCTATTTGCGGTTTTTGTCACATTTACCAAAGCAATTTACCAAATAATTATTTTGATAACAAATTTATTATTATTTGACTGAACATTTTTTTTTTTCGTGTTTCTCATTTTAATTTTGAGTGCTTTGTTTGGTTTCACGCATTTTTGGCATATTTGCATATTATTATTGGCAAATTAATTGAATTGGATTTGCGGACAGACATTCTGCATAACAAATTGCGGCTGCTCGATTGGCAAAGGGGAAATGGGATCTAATTAAACTCGATGACATTTCCGTGCTACAAAATTGTCCAAAGTTTTTACATAATGCGACAGATTAAGTACAAATAAATGTGAAAAGCATTCAATACCTTAATTAATTTGATAGAAAATAATTGGAAAATATTTGTTGGTATATTTCGAGATGGAAATGCATTTCAGCCAGGTATGATAGGTATTAGATAGATATATCCTATAGACTACATTATTAAAAATTGTTCATTTGTTATAGCATTTCAATGGGACTATGGATGGCAGGAGATATTGCGCAGGAGATATTGCCATCAAATAAATAAATTTTTATTAAGTAAGCTTGGAATCCGTGAGTCAAAAAATTTTATTTTTATGATAGAAGAAAGTTCAACAAAATGATGACAGAGAAATCTGTAAGGAAGTTGTATAAAAAACAACAAAAGATGCACAAAAACTTTATGAAATAGAAAAATGTTAAAATTTAATAAATGTATTTTTTTATTACATTTTTATTTTTCTTTATTTATTATTATTATTATTATATTTTTGTTATATCATAAAGTCTAAAAATGTATTGAGTTTATTTTTGACTTAAAAATTGTTAAATTTTTTAATTTTATTGCCTGCGCAAGTTTTTATTATTATTATGATTATTTTATTTAATTTTTTATTTTTTAACTGAAATTATAAAGGAGCAAGCAAGCAATGGACTGAAATTAATTAATTTATATTTTGTATATATAAGAATAGTAAAGAAAAAATGCTTTGATAAAGAATTTGCTGAACTGAACTAATTTTTGTTTAATATATAAGAAATAATAAAGTTAGATATGAACAGATTACAAAAATGTTATAAATATTCAGTCTCAATTTCCAATAATTAAATACCTTTAGCTGCTCAAAGAATCAAAGCTTTCAAATATTAAAATGCATTCATTTTAAAAAATCATACTCATTTAAATTCATATTCAATAATTTTTAAGACATATCCTGACTAGCTGACTGATCGAGCTTACATAATAAGCTATATAAGCTGCATACATTGTTTTCGTTTTTAATTCCGAATTGAAAAAATCCTATTAAATTGTTAATTTATGCAGCTCACACGCAGATGTCAAAATGCAAATGCATTGTTGTTATCAAAGTGTTATTGACGCGTTATAAAGCTGGCCAATATGAGTTTGCAATTAAGCCGCTGACACGCACTTGACCAGTCGAGCATTGTCTATCTCTCTCTCTCTCTCTGTCTCTCTCTCTCTTTGTAATATGAGGAGGAGGCTGCTCACCATAAAAGGCGTTAAATAAATTGCGCGCATATTTTAAGCGACAGCCAATGCAAAAACTTTAACAGCCTGGCAACAGCAAATAGACAACAAGCAACAACAAGAACAAGGCGAATACAACATATGATGGCAATGCATTTTACAGCAAAAACTGGCCCCAAAACACAAACCGCAAAAGCCGGGCTGCATGCGTCTAACGAGGGCCGATTATAAAAGTTGACTCAACAACAACAGCAATAGCAGCAATAACAGCTGTATAGAGCGCTGCCCAACGGCAATGTACAACAAAATGGCAAACTAACACACAGGCGAACACCCACACTCACACCAACACACCTATACATGCACGCATAGGCCTCGCTGCCGGCTGTGCGCAGCGCCATCTAACGACCACATTCGCTGGCTGACTTCAGCAACAGCAACAACAACGAAGCTAAAATTAACGGCAATGACAGCCCAACTAAAAATGTTGTTGCTCTTGTTATTGTTATTGTTGCTATGCTTGTTGTTATTTCTTCTGCTGTCGGCTGCATTTGCATTAACCGTTATTTGGTGATGCCAAATGGGTGCGCAACGCACGTAAGTGAGCAGCGCGGCGAATTCAATTCAATTGCAGCGTAATTTTGCGCAATTTCTTTCGCTTGACTCTCGTCGTGCTCTGTCCCTGTCACTCCATGCATCGAGTGTGTGTGTGTGTGGATTTTAGTTTGCGATTAATTGTGAAATAAAATATGAATGTGTACTTCGTAACGCGCAGGTTATGAAAATTGTCGAAATTGCATGCGTTACATCCCCCTCATGCCCGCTGTCATTCAACTAATTTTAATGAGTATGTTTGCCAGTCATCATCAGCTCGCCCTCTCTGTCGCTGCTCTCTTTCTACCGCTCAGGCTGTCTGTGCTGCGGTCTCGTTTGCAATTATTATCGAGCGAAATTTTGCTGAATTTTTTATTTTCATTTTTGGGCTGTTCTTTGGCATTAACAACATAAATAAATGCGTGTATGTCTGCGATAATTGCACAAAATGCATTGCATATTTATAGGCGCTCAAATTTACGTTTTATATAGCAACATATATAAGTGTATATATATTGAATTTATGTTTTATATATCCGTATCATATATGAATATTTATATATAGAGAGCTATATCTGCTGTTGATTTGCCAGCTTGCTATTGGCCAATGAGCGCTTTTTAACAACAGTTGATTCTGCATGCATTTGGGTTTTTTTAGGGCTTTTTTTTTTCAATGAACATTTAATTTATATTATTCGCAGACTATGTACTGTTTTTTTTTTGTATAAATGAGATATCATACCAATGAGAGGTATATTTAGCATGTAATGAAAAGTAACTATTTATAATATAAAATATGCCACATTATTATAGATTATTACATTTCTTAAATAAATTATTTAATTTTATTTATTTTTTTAAGAAATATATTCAAAATTAATATTATATAAATTTAAAAAAATTAAAATTGGGTTTTTTTTTATTTATTATTGATATTTTTTAATTATTTATTCTTTAAATATTATTTTACTTATTTTTTTATATTATTTTATTTATTTAAATTATTTTTATTTATTTTTTATTATTTTTTGACTTGATACATTTAGGAGTATTCTTTATTTTTCATATTATTTTATTTATTTATAAAATTTAAACTTATTTTTTATTTATTTACAATTTTATTTATTTATTTATTTTTTTATTTTATAAATACTGGAGTATTAGCGTTTTATTCTGTGTGAACTTGGAAATATTAGTATACATTATTCATGCAATCGCTAGTTGACTTTTAACCAACCTTTGAGTTTGAACTAATCAGCCTTGTCGGTAGAATATTTCATATTTCATTAAATAAATAATTAAACTATAAAAAAGTTGTCATATATCTTGAAAATGAGCTATTGATAATAATTTATTTAGAAAACTTTCCAATTCATAAAAATAAAATAAAATTTTTAAATTTGATATCTTCCCATATTTTTCCCTGCATATCAACAATATGATATCAGATAAATGCTTTCCATCTATATAGCATCTATCAATTAATGAAATTAACACACATCTCAGCAGTATTTTTACAGTAATATCTCTTCTCTGAAACTAACCCTAGATTAGCTTCAGATATATACAAATAATTGCTCTACAATTGTTATTAGTATGTGAGCGAATCGAGTTAATTTTCTAATTGGCAGCGTAAACATGATCTATTGCTGGGCAAAGAACACGTTGATTTGATTGACAAGATAGTAGATGGGGTCCAACTTTAGCGTAGTCAATTCCCAATTGGAGCTCAAACCTTCCGAAAACGTTTTACCATTTACCCATGCCGTGTATCTATGTGTGTTTGTGTGTGTGTGTCGATTTGCTGGCAAAAGGAGCAGCTAGCTCAAAGGGACCACTTGTTTCAATTATAAAACTACAAATTGTGCGATATTCGAGACTGCGCCAATAGCATCCCAACACCCAGTTCAAATCACAGCGAACTCTCTCCCTTCGAGGGTCGAATCAAGCGACGAGTGGAGTCGAGTTGGAGTGGAGCTGAGCTGAGCTACGCGGCGGCCATTAGAAATCGATTGACATAACTCAAAAATTGTGCAAATTAACGTAAAACCAGCGAGCCAACGACAATATGGGCGGGGCTAAAAAGCAGGGCGTGGGCATGGGCAGTGGGACGTCGGCCGACAGCCGACAGCCTGTAAATAACGGGGCAACGTTCTAGCAGAGTCAAAAATATGACCGGGACGGCCTAGGGTTTCGCTGTAACCAGAGGGGCATTGCATATATGCATATGTATGTACAGACCAAATGTGTGCGTGAGTGTGTGCGAGTGTGTGAGTGTGCGAATGTGGGTGTGTCGGTTGCCACACAATGAGCACGACAATGTTTGGCGGGCGCGTCCGTTCAGCGCCTGATGAAGAAATACGCGCGACTGTTGCAAACCGCAGTCAGACCAACTGAAACCCTGCCCTGTGCACACACCCCCCCATCGACTGGCCTGCTGCAACTCCATCCACTGTCAGTGGTGCAAGTGGAGCCCATATTTATGCAGCGCCTCGTGCAACGCGTCGCACTTTTCTGCTGGCCAATAACCGAAATATTGATTAGAGTTTATAGGCAGCAAAACCACAATGGCAGAAACGTGAATCGCGCAACCACAGCGTAAAATAAATGAGTTTCTCTCAATTTATATCTGCGAAATTTCGCAAAGATTTCAATATTGTTGAAAAAGAGATTTTCATAAATATAAAATTTTTTTTTATATGACCTTACTTATGCGATTTTTTATTAAATTTATATTATAATATATTTATTAAAAATATATTATTTTATTATATTAATATATGTTACATATTTTCAAACTTTATTTATACGATATTTATTGAAATTATATTATACTATATTTATTAAAAATATCATAGGCAAGACAAGGAAGAATTAAATATGTTTTAACAATTTAACTCAACTTTGAATTATTTTAAAAGTATAGTTTTGGAAATTAAGTGGAATTAAAAAAAAAAAAAAAACTTTGATCATTATTACAGCGTGTCACATTAATATTTGTTTTTTTCATTATTCATTTTATTTATTTATTTATTATTTTTTTCAAATTAATTAAGCCATTAATATAGAAATTAAAATCAAATTGATTTGTGTATTTATTGTGTGGAACATATAATTAATCTTTTTTTAAATTTATGTCATTTAACTATTTTGTATATTATTTGGCAATATTTATAGGAAGTTTTGTAATTTTCTCAGCTATTTAAATATTTTGTATTTAATCAATTTATTTAAATAATAGAAACTAAATTTAATAAAATTTTATGAATTTTTAAAATATATTTTAAATATAAATTAATATTATTATAAATTTAATAAACATAAAATATAAAATATAATTATTATTATTATAAATTCTATCCTTGGTATTAATTCAATTCTGAGATCATAAAATTTATTTTCAACTTGGACAAATTTGTAAATTTATAATTAAATTGAACAGCCGATTTGAGATAATATCAGAATACATAAGAAAAATACGCTGAAATTATATTCTAAAAAATAAATAATATAATAAATAATTAATATAATAATATTATTATTTTCCAATATTGTTTGAAAGCTCATATCTAATATAAATTTTCATTATTTGCATGAATTTATCGTTTACATTGAAAATCGAATGTTGATTTTCAAGCGATTTAGTCTCTGAGAACATCCTCGAAATAGTCGCGACCGCCACCACAATTATAACAAGTTCGTGTCGCTGACAGAAATTGTTGACATTTGGCGCTGTTTATGTCATATTATTTGTTGTGTTTGCTGTATTTGGATGGCTCGCCTGGTTGGGGTTGGGGTGGTTTTTACTGGTTTTAGGTGCGCACCGAACGGAAATGCAACTTTTGTGGTAGCGTAAAATGCAAATGTACATAGAATACCAAATAGATATATATATACATAAAATATATAGAGATGGATACATAGGGGCATATGAAAAGTGGGATGTGTGTGTGTGTGTTGTATTTACAGAATACTTATATGGAGTAGTGCAAAAATAATTGCATATTTCATGCAGCGGCGCACAAAACAAACATCGTACTTGGCGGCCACAATTGGCATTTGGCAATTTTCAATTTGGTTTTTAGAAGTGCAGCCTCTCGCTCAGCCTCTGTTCGATGCCAAGCACACACACATATTGAACCAGTCGGCCATTATTTATTTAAATAATTGGCTAACCATAAAAAATAATTATAAAATACCAAAAATGTTCGCGCAGACAAAAGCACATGAAAGCCCAGTTGGCTATGGTTGAATTTGTGTGGGGAGGCCAGAGCAGACGGTTCAAAAGGACTCTCTACAAATGGTTTGAATCGATGAATAACGAATACAGACAGCCAAATCGAATGAGTGGAGCTGCTACAATTCTATGCAAACAGGCGCTACAATAAATGTCAAACAAGAATAAAAAATAAATAAAATTAAAATCGCCATGCTATGGGTTGAATGCTGTTTTGAATTTGACTAAAGGCATTTTTCGCATAGGATATTTAATATTATTTTTAAATATTTACAAAAATTTATTTTGAGTCTTTAATAATGTTAAATATAGTATATATATATATATATATATATTATATTATTAAAAGTTTTATAGTTTAATACCCGTTCATTCAATATCGGCTCACTAGCTTAATTGAACTCAAGGAACTAAGCAATATTAAAGGGTTTTAAGGGTTTTTTTTTTAAATGGGAAAACATTTTCAAATAATTTCGAACACTATAAAAAATTTTTTATTTCAATTTCTAATTTTGTAAATTATTTTGGTATTAAGTGTATAAAACTGTATAAAATTGCAATAATAATACATTTTTTGTAATATGTATATATTACATATATTTTTGTTCATATAAACTTAATTAGCAAAATCTATTTATGACAATTACAATTTAAGAAAAAAATAAAAAATAAAATAAAACATAAATTAAATATAAATTATTATTATTTTTTTTTTTTTTGTAAAATATGAATGTATACCTTTTAAATACTTTGCTTAAAGCAATTGTTTATTAATTAATAACAATCAACAAGGTGTTCACTTATTTTAAGAAACGTTTGGTTAAGTCAGCAAGGCTAACTATCAAAGATTCTTTTGTTTTCGCCTTGCTACCATGAGTAAGCTGCAATTAGCTATTTGCATTCTTTGGTTGAAAATTTAATAAAGAGAATCGCCGTGAACGCAATAATTGAAAGCACAAAGGCTGTGAAGCACAAAACTCTATCGCATTAATCAACGAAGGTGATTTGAACCAAAATTTTGGTATCTCTTTACTTAATAAATGAGAAATGTAACAATATATGTAACTTTATCAAGCATAGATGAGAGAGCTATAAATAATTAAATGGTATTTAGCATAAAATTATTTAAATGTTTTGTAGCTCAAACTTATGTATTCAGCTTATTTATTACTGTTTTATATTATTATTATATTATATTATTTATTATTTTTTATATTATTTATCACAATAATTATAAGCCCCGATGTAAATAAATTTGAATAAACTTTAAAGCTCGTTGAATATGTTATGTATATATTTAAAGAAGTTAATAAATTTATTGAAATTAATGAGATTTTTATATTAAATTTTTATTTTTATTATTATTTATTTATTTATTTTAAAAAATATTATTTATTACAATAATTGTAAGTTCTGGATAATAAGTAATGGGAACAAACTTAATAGGAGTTAATAAACTGATTGAAATTAATGAGAATTTTAAATTATATTATTAAATTATTTTTTTTTTTTAATATTAAACAAATAATTTTAAGCCATGGTCTAATAAAAAAATTGAATAAACTTAAAAATTGAAATAACTTAATAATATAATCTATATATTTAAAGAAATTAATCAATTTTAATAAGAAAAAAAAAAAAAAAACTTCTGGCATTTCTTCAATATAAGATTTGTCTTTTATGCTACAAGTTGCATTTTTAGAAAATAAAAAAAAAAATTTAAAGTTTTCAATAAATATCTAATCGCATTTTAGCCGCTGTTGTTGCAGTTTCCGCTGCGTTGATGACTGCACAAATAAACAATATTGTGTAAACAAATACAAACACAAAGGAAGCACACGCGCAGCAAAAAGTTAAAAAAAAAAATAAAATAAAATAGGAAGAAAACAGCAAATGGCGCAGTTATGGAAGGCAAAGATATGGGACGAGTGTAGAGTTGAAATGCATGGGGAAAAAAAAAAAGAAAAGACAAATTCGTTTGCTGGCTACCGGCAGACCAACAGATAAGTACAATGTCAGACAGACAGTTACTCAGTCACACACTCAAACACTCACTCACACTGACACTCACTCACACTCACACACGTATTGTGACATTTTGAAATTGTTTATACATACAGAGACAGGCGAGTGTTTGAGGAAATGTTGCGCATACGCCGCGTAGCCAGCGGGGCAAACAATTTTTTCATTTTGTTTCTTGTATCATTTTTTTTTTTGTTTTCCTTCAACAACAACAAAGTGTCAAAGCAACGCACATATTTGTAGGCGTCGACGGGCGTTGCTTTTGTGAAAGCAATTTTCATTAACAAAAGGGGCGCGGTCGCGCTGTGGGCGTCAACGGGTTAAGGACGTGCGAATACAAATTAAAAAAAAAAAAAAGTATGCGAGCCACTGAAAGCGAGCATTCACAATAAATAGAAAAAAATGAAGGGTAAAAAAAGAGAAAATCAAAAATGTGTTATTAAGTGGATTTGCGCGCAAGGACATCAAATTAATTTCATAAGAAAATTCAATTGAACTAAGTGACATTTGGTTTTTTTCCCCCTAAATTGGATTAGACTCAAAGTGGAAACTTCCCTTAAATTGAATTGAACTAAATATTTACAGCCTGGGGCTGTATTTATAAGCAAATTTAATTATATAGAAAATATGCACTTGGTACAATAAATAATAAGAGGAAATTGAGAGATTGAGAAAAATAAATAAATATTGATACTATATTGATATTGTTGTTATATTTATTTATTTTGTACGAATAAAAAAAAGATTTATATTAAATTTTAAAAATAATAAGTGATTTTTTTAAATATCTATACATTTATTTATTTATTTTAATTATTATATAAGTTTTATATTAATATTAAAATTTATATTTATGTTATATATTTATATATATAAAGAAATATATATTATATAAATGATAATAATTATTATTAAAATAATAATTATTATTAAAATAATAAAAACAATAAGTAAATATTTTTTTAAACTTTTTGAAGACTTAAATTTTTTTTCAAATCAGTATACAAATTATATTATACAAATAATATATATATTAAAATGCGACATATTGATATTGTGTGGAATTGTTTTTCTTAAGCAGAAAACACATTAGTAATATATTGTTATTATTATTATTATTAAAAATTTTAATATTGTATAATATTTTGTTGTTGTTATTATTACTTTCAGTTTTTATTGGCGCAAGTGTTTGCAAGGAGGAATATTTATTTTTTAGATTTTGCAATATAAATTTAAAGTTTAAAGTTAAGAGAAGCATACAAAGTTTTTTTTTTTTAATATATATATTTAAAAAATATATATTTTTAAATATTTTACTTAAAATAAATTTTAAAAATAAAAATAATATAAAATAAAAATCTGGTTATATTTCAAATTAAAAAAAAAAATCTGTTCTAGTTTAGCTCATCTTCATGAAAGGATTTCGAGTTTTAATATTTATACAAAATTTTGTTCAAGAAATATAAAATATGATTTCGATGATTGAAGTTCATCAGAAATAACAGAGACATATATGCCATAACGATTGCATATACTTTTTTTTTTAATTTTCTTTGTAATATCAGCTCAGGTTCATGCAATAAAAAGAAAAAACTCATCTCACAAACGACGAGTGCCATATGATTTTTTTCCTGCTCTGCTTTCGAGTGGCATTGGTCTGGTTATATTTAAAAATGCAAACAGCCAACAACAAACAAATGTCCAGCAACAAAAAAACAAAAAAAAAAAAAAACAGATACAATCCTCCCTCCCCCCACCACTCCTAGCAACCAAAAACAAAAAAAAAAAAAAGATCTGATAAAAAAGAAAGTAAATATAAAAGAGAAGCTGCAAGCTGAGAGAAGAGCGTTGGAAAAACACATCGCTATGAAATATTGCCAATCAGAAATGAAACCGAAAATAAATCGATTGTTTCAACAAACGCACTGAGCACAAAAACACGAGCAACGGCGACAGAGTTGCAGCCAAAATAACGGCAGCGGCAAAGGATAACGAGGACATGGCCCTGAAAGAGACAGCTGCTGGTTGGTAGAGCGCCGCACAGGGTAAGTGTGAGTGAGAGAGACAAAGAGAAAGAAAGAGAGAGAGAGATAGGCAGGTTGAGGTAGGTGGACAACAGTTCGCCAAAAATTTTGTTGTTGCGTTACGCGAAAAAAGGCGAACGATGCGGGAAACGGCAGCAATTGGGGATAGTGAATGCGAGGGCTATAGGCGTGGCAGGCTGCTAAGAGTGGAGAGCGGGCAACAGGGTGACTCGTTGCACGCTGAGTGATTGCTGTGTCTGTGTGTGTGTGTGTGTGTGGGTGCAAATTGAAACAGAGTTGAGAGCTGACCAGGCCTAGGCCTCATCGTGTCGCATTGCTGCTGCTGGCCAGGCTCGCGGGCACAACAAGCGCGCTGAGTGGTTGCCAGGGAGTTTGCGATCCACAGAGTGAGAGAGAGAGAGAGAGAGAGAGCGACATAGAGCGAGAGAGTGAGAGTGGGGTTTAGCACACGTTGCATTTGCATGTGCGGGGCATAATTGGATAGCACCCAGTACGTCGCATCGTGTAAGTGCGTGTGCGTGTGTGTGTGAGTGGATAGAGAATCTCCGGCAGTCACATTGAATGGCAGCTACAATTCCGATTTTTTTTTCTTGCCTGTTTGCGTGTGTGTGTGTGTGTGTGCAGGCCTTTGCATATTGATGACGCCGCTGCTGCCTCTCGGCCTCTGTTGTCTCTCTGCTTTAGCACTACCTCAGCTTGCCATTTCTTTTTTTTTTTTTTAAGGGGGCCTTCGCTAGTTATTGTTAAGCCCGGACTCCCAGGCCTCAGTCAAAAGGTGACATGCGAAATGTCCATGCCAATGATGTGGATGGCGCTTTAAACGAATCCTGATGAAACTGGGCCACACAACCAACCAGAGACAATGGTAGCTAAGCTTAAATTATGATTCAGCTAAACTGCTAGAAATCATATCTTATAGCAAATGCTACGAGTCAAAGATAATTACAGTAAACAGATATGTGTTTGATATAACAAAACTTATGTTGCAACACTCGCTAGCTGAGTTGAGTTTGAGTAGTCTATGGACTAACAAAGCGTAGCTGAGCTGGAAGAGTAATCATACAGGTCTATCTATCTAGACAATAAGCTGTCTATGCATACAGTTAAGCTGTATTCATTTATCAATAACAATTTAAATGTTTAGAGCTTTATAAATTTAGATATACATACAGAATTACCAATTGGAAACAATATGCGAAATTTTATATTATAATCTAAAGTTCTAATTTCAAAAAATTTTATAATTTAATATTTAGAATTGTCTTTCTTATACATCTAATTTTAACAGCAAGAAAGATTTAATATAAATAATTTTCTTTTATTGTTATTATTATTATTATTTATTTATTTATGTATTAACACCTTTATAGATTTTTTTCTGTGCTTTAAAATCACTATTAAAAGGTTAAGTTATCACAAAGGCTTAAACTATTTTTTATATAGCTAACAGCTTTAATAGCGCATGACAAGAAGGCTTATAAAGCCAAAATCGATTAAAGACTTTAATCATATAAACTCTATTGCAATAAGTAGGAACATGAGTTTCACAAGCCATCGTCGAATGTCAAAGCGATTGATAAATAATACAAAAACATACAAAAACCGTGTTATGGACATAGTTAGAGCAATGGTCTATCGATATTTCCATACAGCTTCTAATTACGCTCTTTATACTTTTAGTTACTTGTTAAATACAGGGAATATGCATTATAGTGCATATTAAGTATATGAAGTTACTAAGAAATACATTGAAATTAAACAATAATCATTTCGTTCAATAAACCAAAATTCTACTAAGCTGTTTAGTATTTGCAAATGATTCTTGATAGAATGAATTAATCATGGTGGTATAGTGTGTTCGTAAAATGAAATTGTTATGCTTGAATCATGAATATGTAAAGCATTCAAGAAATGCCGAATTAACTAAGCAATTAGCTCTAGAGTCATATATAGAAATATTGTACAAAATATGTTTTATTAATACTTTATTTCAATTAAAATGTTTGTATATTTTATGAAGCAACTAGATAATTAAAATTAAAAAAAAAATAAATAAATAAATACAATTAATACAAATAAATAAAAAAAATAAATAAATAAAAATAAAATAAAAAAATAAAAAAAAATAATAAAAATAAATTAATTAATTAATTAAAAAAATAAAAAATTAAATAAAAAAATAAATAAAAATAATAAAAAAAATAAATTTCATAAAAATGCATTCAGTTATATTAAACTTAAAAACAAGTAAATAAGAAATTCATTGAACATATTAAATAAAAAATATAAATACATTATTATCTAGGCGTCAAGTAAGGCTTGTTGATGGCATTTCCTTTTCCATCTATTTATCACCTCTACTACTACAACTTTATTCAATTTCCCTTTCTCCACAACTCCAACTAGATCTCTTCACACTATCCGCTTATATGTACACCTATTCGAATGGAAAAATATTTTGTTTTTTGGTTTAACGCTTTTCATATTTCAGATAAAGTGGCCATCAAATTCAGTTGGAGAATTCGGCAGTTCGGTTGGGCTCACCTCTTATCTGACTCTATTTGGGAATATACCTACATATATATCTATCTAGGTATAACACCCAACCAACTACAAATTCGAATGTCCAGCATATCTGAGCAGCCCGTTAATATTGTCATGGGTGTGTCCATTTGCTGTGTACGGAAAAATTTATTTATAAATACAAACGCACAGAGGCAGACAAAACGCAATCGTATATAAATGCAGAAATGGTAAACCTGTACAGATATATATATATATATATATATGGTATATATGTAAATATATATATATATGGGAATGGATATATAGAACTCGACATTAAATTTACGTGCCAATAAAATAAACAAGCGTCGAGTTTTTGGTGACTCGCCAGGGCAGGGCGCATACAACAACAACGACGACTGTCCAATTGGAATGAGGGCGTGGAGTGTTGAGTGTGTGGGTGGCGGCACAGGAAGAGCCAGCGATAGACATACACACACACAAACACACACACACACAAATACGTACTCACACCCTCTCACACACTCTACTCCATGCATGCATAAATCGCGCGAATTTTTCACGTTGGCCGCGTTGATTGTATGGCAAAAATAACCGCGTATGTTGCCTGTTTGTTGTTGCAGGGCGGGGCTGGCACTTCAAATAAAAATGGGAGAGTAGCAGGCGATGGAGGGGGGCTGACTGGCTGCCCGGCTGGCTAGCTGACTGGCTGGCTGGTTGGCCAGGAGTTGGCACAGACACATTGTGACAAAAGCAACAAATGCGGCGCGCATTTTATATAAATTTTAAATACAATTTGCAATTGAGCCTCACCGCCAAACAACAGCAAAAGACAACAACATCAACAAACAACAACCAACAACCAACAACCAACAACAACAACAATTTGAACAACGTGTGGAACGAGACTCGTTATCCTGGAGCTGGAGCTGGAGCTAGGACAGCGCACAACTGTCGAGTAATTGGAAATGTGTATTGTTTTAGAGATACGAAATTGTACATACATATACACACACACACACACACACACAAGACACATGTGTATAAATATATATGTTTGCATATAGATATGCGGGCTTATATAGAACTGCAAAAGGTTTAATAACCACTGAATGCCAGCGAGTCACAAATTAAATGTTTTACATGAACTGAATGCATTTGATTGCAAATATTATTTTGCATGGTATATATATTTAGATTTTATTGAGGAGAGCTTTTTGAGCTGCGCATATACACATACATACATGTGATGTCCAGAGAAATTGTATGAATATATAAGAAATATAATAAATAATAAACATCAATAATAAAGAATAAATAATAAGTAATAAGTAATAAGTAATAAATAATACATAATAAATAATAAATAAAATATTATACAGAAAATAATATAATTAATAGCATATGAATTATACTTTTCAGAATATACAATATGTATGTATATGCAATATAATAAAATATAATATTAATATATAAATAAAATATAATAATATAATAAATATAATGTAATGTAATTATTGGCATATATGTTAATTATATTCACAATATTTAAAATATTATGTCATATATTTTAATATTTGTTTTCTGAATATAAATATAATATAATATGATATATTGAATAAAATATAGATAATATAATACAATATTATTAACTATTTGAAACTTATATCATATAAATATAACATCAACAAAATATTATAGTATATCAAATGCTTCTCATAATTTTAAGTAGAGGACAAAGTAAGAGGTAAGAGTGCTCAGTTTAACTAAAACCTAGATAGAGCTGCAACATCTAGCTTCATCTCTCTCTCTCTCTCTCTCTCTCCTCTCTCTCTCTCTCTCTCTCATCTCACAACAAACGAACGACTGCATCAAGTTACGATGTCAACATTATTTCACTGTACAAGGAGAGCATCAGAAGAGTGCACTAAGATGCATGCTCTAACAACTTCTTAATTTTAAATTCACCACTCTTTTATATTTGTTTCAAATTTCAACAAAATTCCTCTAAAATTCATTAGCTTGGTGCAGAATATATGCAAGCTGTGAAGATACTATTAGAGCTGTTAGCAGTTTAGCCAAAAATATTTCGAATTCATTTGAATCTTTAGTAAAAATTGATATATGGTATAAGGATTAGAATAAATAAAGTCCAGGTATTTTTAATTTTGCAGGTATATGAATTGAAATTAAATGAAATGAAATACTAAGCAAATCTGCTACTGACAACTACTTTTCTTGGGAAAAATGTCCTGAGCTTTAGCTATGGTTCCTTCTAATTTTAATTCTTATGACCTACTATGAATAAATAATAATATATTTAATTTCAAAATGTGCAACTTTTCTTCATTAAAAATTAAAAAAATTATTAAATTTATTTTTTTATAGTAGTTCAAAGCAAAAACAATCTATTAATTATTTATTTATATTTATTTTTCTTTCTAATAATATATTGTTATATTTAAATCATAATTTATTTATTCAGATTAAAAAAAAAATTTTTTTTATATATAATAATTTATATGATTAAAAACAAATTAGTTTTATAATTTATTTTTTATTTTTATTTATTTTATTTTATTAGTTAATTTTTATTTATTTTATTTTTTAATAAAATACATAATTATTCTTTGTCAATTAACATGACCATAAACTGTCTTTCGGCAAATTTAACACATTATATACATATATGTTAATATATATTTCCATTCCAATTCTTAGACCCTGACAATTCATCAACAGTTAACCCTCTTCACAGCATCAGTCAACAAGCTGCAACACATATGAAATGTCCAGCCGAAAGTCAGTCATCTGTGTAAAGTCTAAGCCTTCTTTATGAACCGGGCGAGTACAATACCGTTTACCCCCATTTGAGCAGCTAAACCAGTCCGGCGAAAAGAAGCTCCTGTCTAATCTATTAAAACCCTCATGAGCGAAATTAACCAAAAACGGGGCAGTCAACAAAGGAAGTGAGAGCGGGCTGGAGAGACTCCCAACATTGTGTTCTTATTATTTTATTTTATTTATTTTTATTTTTTTGTTTAAGTGATGAATGCATTTTCACATTTCTACATTTCCACTTTTCCACATTTTGGCAGCCGCAAATGGAAAATAATGTAAAAAGTATAAAAAGGGAGCCCGTTGCGAGCACGCCTCGATGCGAGCCGCAGATAAATTTCATAAATTAAATAGACGGGTTCTGGCCATATTAGCGTAAAATTGCAGACAACCCTTCGCAGCTGAAATCTCATTACAATTTCAACGCGATCAGACAAAGCGTACAACAACAACAGCAAGAAGAAGAAGAAGCAGCAGTAACAGTCGAAGAAGAAGAAGAAGAAGCAGAGCAACAAAAGCAACGGAAACCCCGTTGATGAAATGGATTTTTATCCCAAAACAGGATAGCGAGCAAAAGCAGGGAACATTGAAAACAAAGCGAAAGAAGAGAAATAGAGAGAGAGAAAGAGAGAGAGAAAATTTGTAGAACTATGAAAAAAAGATGCAGCCAGACCCGTAGCAAAAGCGTCAACACGCAAAAAAACATGGAATAAAAAAATCACAACATCAGCAAAACTGGAACCATTGCCCCCCAATGCCCTCATACGACAGGGGAGAGGGGAGAGCGGGAGCGATGGTCCATGGCGCGTAAAAAATGCAAATCCCAAGTCAAAGCTTAGCGCCGCTGCTCTGCACGTGGCAACCTGGCAACATACCATGCTCCCAGCTCCCCCAAACACCCCATCCACCCCCACACATCAAGCTAAAATATACATATATGAGTAATGGAAAAAAAATACACATGGAAAGTGAGTATAACTTCTGTATGTCAAAGACTATATACTCTATAAGGAATTTATGTTGAAGTTATATATCAACTGATTATTAGCATAAAGGCTATATATATAAGAATAGTTCGATTTGGCATATTGCTAAAATATTTTCTAAGGTTAACTGATGAACTTCAATTGTTTTTCAATAATTTATTATTTTAAACAAACGAAAATATTATGTATCATAATATATTTTTATTAATACTTAAATTTTATAATACATTATATACATAGAGCAATTTTGAGTTAAATTATCGAGCTCGAGTTCAGATGAGAATATTCTTTAAAATAGAAAAAAATTGCTACTGAAAAATGTAATACATATGTACATAATAAAGCTGAAGTTCAGTAATATACATGATTTTGAAAGTTAACGATATGCTTTGCTTAGATATTGTTTTCTTGTGCCTTGAATTTTTTCCTCTCAGAACAGTGAAGAAACCAAAAAAAAAAATATTCTCTCATATAAAATTATATTTTTAAAGAGAAAAATTTTGTTTATATATTTATATTTATGTTTATATTTATATTTATATTTATATTTATATTTATATTTATATTTATATTTATATTTATATTTATATTTATATTTATATTTATATTTATATTTATATTTATATTTATATTTATATTTATATTTATATTATATTTATATTTATATTTATATTATATTTATATTTATATTTATATTTATATTTATATTTATATTTATATTTATATTTATATTTATATTTATATTTATATTTATATTTATATTCAACACGTTATCCTACATTATTACAATACTCCATTTATTAGAGTATACAAAATATTTGTTAAAAAATCCTGAATTTAGGCAGGAATGGAATTTGAAAACGTATGTCCCGGCATAATGCAACAAGCCCAGGCTACGAGCCAGTTCGCCTGGTCAAATGTTCTACTAGCTCTTGTTGGCAGGAGGCAAATTCAATAAAAAGCTCGCTGCAAGTAGTACGAGATAGACGGCGTCTGCTTCATCTCTCTCTCTGTGTGGGTGTGTGTGTGTGTGGAAAAATGCGGCAATTGGAGTTTGAGTTGAGTTGTGGCTACGACCGAGTGTGTGTGTGTGAGGATTGCATAGCGCAGCTCGCTGGATCAATGACGAAAGTGCGTTGAAGTGTAGTGCAAACAATGGCAAAAAGGCATAAGCAAATGGATGGCTCTATGCATGTATGTATGTGTATGTGTAGCATGCGAGTTTGTAGCGGCATGTGAAACATATTTGAATTTTGTATGGCACTCGTTCCATACGTTCGAATTTTTGGATTTTTCGGTAACACTCGCATGAATGCATTCATAGTGGCCAAATGCATAAAACTTTGGAGTTAGGCAATAGCACTTGTATGGCGAGTATGTTCAGGGAAATGTTCAAAGATTGTCAGACAAAAGAGTTCTTGCTAACTGAACTGACAACTAAATTGAAGGGAAGAATCCATTAGAAATTTTGAAATACAAACACAGTTAATTACAAAATTTTTTAAATTACAAATACAAATGCAACACAATGCAGAGAACATTTTTTTTTTGTTTTATGAAAAAAATAGTTCCAAACTTATTTTTTTAATGATGTAAATTCTGTTTGAAAAAAAAAAAATATAATAATAATTATAAATAAATACATTTTCTGAAATACTTAAATTAAAACAATATGCAGTCTAAAATAACTTTAAAAATATTTTGTTTTGCATTAATAATTTATATTTATTTTAATTTATAATAATATAATAATTATAAAATATTTATATAAAACAAATAAAATTAAATTTAAAATAAATATTATATTTAATTACTTTATTTTTAACTTTTTTTTTTTTTTAATTAAAAATTTGCATATTTTTTGGAAGCACTGATTAGTGGTTTTGAATAAGCACAAAAATATCGCTGAACATATTTTATTTAGATAAAAGTACTCTAGTTTGAGCTATATTAGAAGACAATGCTTTGAACCCCCTAAATAAGCTCCTAATGCAACAAACATTTCAATATCTGTAAAGTTGCAATATTTATACAAAAACATGACAGAGTTTGACAAATAATTGCAATAAAAAAGTAAAGTTCATAGTGAAATATTATTTGAAAGACTGCCAACATAAGATAATACAAATTTATATATTTATTGCAAACGCAATATGACATCTAAAAGCATTTAATATCTAGAATACTTCACTTCTGAATGAAAATGTGAGAATTTTCACATTCAAGACATTTTTACTTATATTTATAATATATAATAAAATATAAGTGATATATTCTAAAGAAATGTCTGTAGATTATGATTGCAATGTAGTCTTCAAAAGTAAATTAAAACTGAATAAGTCATCTCATTATCTAGAATACTTCACTTGAGAATGAAAATGTGAGAATTTTCACATTAAAGACGTATTTTATTTCCGTGTAGACTTACAACATTTTTTATAAAATACTTAACGTACTGATTACGTGTATATATTATTGAAAATAAATTTAAAAAAATTGCAATTGAAAATAAAATAATAAAGAAATAAGTTTGGCTGTATTCTGTTAAAGTTTAGGCTCGCATATACCCATTTTTCATATTTAACGATATCGAAATTGAATCTCTTTACGCCGTAATTTTCCTATTCCACACATATTCACACACACGCACTTCCTCAACCCCCTTGGCACTCTCCTATCTTATCTCAGTGGCTGTCCGCTTTCATAGAGCTGATTTGTAAGCTAGATGTCTGGTTTCATTGCCATTACTGGCTGATTAAAAGACGCTGCAAGCACGGGCAAAAGTAGAAAGCACCTTTGCAAAATCATTCGAGTAGTGCCTAAAAATTACAACAACAACAAGCGGCGCACACACACACACCTATCCATTAGCCTTAACATACAGTAAGGAAGAGATGCTGGGCAGCAGCACTAAACAGCCGTCAAAATCATGACCATTAAGCTGAGAATGGTCGAGCGGGCGAACAATGCACTATGGGGAATTTTGCCGTTTTCGGGTATTTAGTATTTTTTTCAAAGTATTCAAATTATTATTTTTTTTAAACTAGCATCTTTAGAAAACTCCAAACTTTTAGAAACAATACCTACAATGTTAATTAACAGTCCAGTATTAAGCCTAACAGCTGTTAAAGTCAGCTTTTGTTTTCGAAGAGCACGTGCCTTCAGATTGCAATTTTTGGTAGCCGATTTTCAAATTGTCATTACTCCAAGACCATGCATAATTTTTATGAAATTTAAAAGGGATATCAATCATAAGAGTTTGTACTAAGTGTTGAATAACCCAACTTTTTGTATTTGC
Source organism: Drosophila koepferae (assembly GCA_030914345.1). Lineage (NCBI taxonomy): Eukaryota > Metazoa > Arthropoda > Insecta > Diptera > Drosophilidae > Drosophila > Drosophila koepferae. The sequence continues at coordinate 417,214 of JAUESR010000198.1, read as the reverse complement.
GCTTGTTCTATTAATATTTTGTAAAATTAGCAAGTGTTGTCAATTGTCATTTCGTGTAAAGGAATTTCACCTTTGAGAAGGCATACAAAAAAAGTAGAAGGGCTGATAAGTGTAATTGCATATCGTAGAGTCATTAATTATGATTTTAATTAACTTTGTCTCAATGTGCACTTTTCCGCACAATCGGCGCAAATTCATTTCTTGCAAGTGACTACGAGCTGAGCTGAAAGCTTTTTGGCTCAATGGAAAATGCAAATCTAACCATAACAAAGTAATTTTTGATTTTCTTAAGGCGAAACTAAATAAGATTAAACTTATTAATTATATTTGAAAAGCAAAATCCGCATTATTTGCAAAAATATAATTGCCGAATGGAAAAAAAAAATGAACCCGAAGACGATTTTGTGGGATAAGTATTTCTGGCTGATCAAGAACTCGAAACTGAAGAATATTAATTTCTTTTTGAATAAAAAATAATTAGTTTGAAATATTGCTAATCAAAATTAAAAAAAAAAAAAATTTTTTTTTAAATTACTAGTAAAAAAAATTTCTGGGTGGGCGGGGACACGCCCCCTTTTCCAAAAATGTTTCCTAGGGAATACATAATAATAATAAAAAAACCGGATCAAAAAATCTGGCTTAGTTTTCAAGTTATTAATTAATACCCGATAATTTGGATTTTTCCCCATAGTGCAATGTAAAGACGGCACAGAGAGACGCATAGAGCTACCTACACTCCAGTTCTCCTCTCTCTCTCAGTCTCTCTCTGTGTTGGTGGTCAACTGTCCGCCTTAACCCGTCAACCGCATGCACAGCCCGTTCCCAGTTACTGGCAGAGCGCGGAAAAAAGCATTTCCCGCCCTTCGAATGGCTGCTGCCTGAGTGCCTGCTGAACGTTCAGCTCAAGTAGCTTCTGTGTGCCATTTTTTCTCGCCCTTTTTCTACAGTTTTATGATTTTTTTTTTTTTTTTTGCCTGCGAAACTTTGCTCTATTTCCGCCAACGTCTGGCAGCTAGCTGACTGGCCCTGGCCCTAGCCTGGTCTGCTCGGTGTTCTGTGCTTGGCTGTGCTGATGTTTTAGCGGTTCGTTAACGGCGGTCGGAGTTGATGGCGTTGGCCGGTTCGGCTGATGGCCCTGGGAAGCTGCGATTGTCAGTTGCTTTATGCGAGTCGCGACATCCTGTGCGCCTTTGTGCCGGCATTTTGCATGCAAAGCGAAAATGTTGTCGCTGTTTAATGTCAAGCGTTGACTTTTTCTGCTGGCCAATGGATAGGCATGGCAAATGCTGCTGACCCCATCGTTGTCGCCGTCCACTGATCCCATCATCTTCTGGCTGACCACTTTCAATGTTTGCCGCTGGCTAACTGCAGACATTTTCATGCCCATTGCGTATTGGACCACGCCCTCCTCACCCATAACTCCCAGCGACTTGCCGTCTGTCTGTCCCAGTTGATGTGCTGTCTTGATGGATTTGTCTGGCTAAGTGTCGGTTCGTTGACTTACTGCAATTGAAGTTGGAGTCGGAGCAGCTCAAGGGGCGCTGCCGTCATCAACGAGCATTGATCAAATTGCTTTGAATGTGACGCGAAAATTTAGCAAATCGAGCCAGAAAGTGAAGCACAATTTTTTTTACAAGTAATCAATAAATGTTCTTGTTGAAATGTGGAAATTTATAGAAATGTTTAATAGATAATATACATAAAATACAAAATATCTCAGAAATATCTGAGTTGAAAAGTAGCAGCTTTATATGAATATATATTGTAAAAAATAATATAAAAATAATAATAATAACAATAATAAATAAATAATAATAAAAATAAAAAATATAATAATAATAATAAATAAATAAAAAATAAATATTTTTTTAAAAAATAATTTATAACTTTTCTTTTATTTATTTTTATTATTTTTCTTTAATAGAAAATTTTTGTTGTTTTGTTGTTTAAAAAATAAAACAAATGTATGCATATTTTATAAATTAAAAGAAAATATATATAATTTAAATATATTTAAAAAAATTTTTTTTTATGGCAAATACGGAAAATATTAAAAAATAAATTAAAAATGTATAGTATTTAAATATTTTTAAGCTAAATTATAAATATTTTCAAATTAATAAATAAAATAAAATACATTAAAAATTATTAATATTTTATAACTTTTAATCTAAAATATAAATAATTTTTTATATTGCCTTTATATTTGTCTAAACAAATTTAAATATTTTCAATAATTTATCAAAATAAATAATTTTTTCAAATTAATAAGTTAATATAAATAAATAAAACATTTTCAAATTAATTAATAAATAAAAAATAAAATAAATAAAATATTTTCAAATCAAATTTTTCTTAAAATATTCTAAATCAAATATTTTGAGCAAACCTTAGAAAAATATTTTAATAATAAATATTTTAATAAAAATAAGTCAAAATTTAAATATAATTATATTCCAATTATTAGAACTTTAAATATTCTTTTTACATAAATAATCGAAATTTGTTCCTAAAACATATAATATAATTTGTATTTACATAAGCCTAACAAAATTGTAAATTTAACTCAACTATAAAAAAACGGTAAAATACTTGCACATTTGAAATAAATTGATAGTGCTTTAAGTCCCATCGAAAATTCCGCCATTTGAAAATGTATTTTTTGAGGAATTTTTTTTTTTTTTTTTCGAAATGAAAAAGACCCTATAAATATGTATAAGTTATTCGTCAGCCAATCTAAAATCGACTCGCACAAATTGAATACGAAATTCCCATTCGTATATGCCAGATATTTTCCCTATTGATTGTTTTGGCGTTAGCTAACTCTGGCAGAAAAAAAGAGAAAAAAAAAAAAACAAATAATAATGAAAAAAATAAAAACGCTATCCGAAACAGGCAGCTGACGGGATTTTACACACGAGTGTGCATGTCTGGCATTGTCGATGCACCCACACTGCGGAACTCGAAATTCGGAACTCCACGACCAACCCGAAATATATACTCTCTATATACGCTCAGCTCTGTGGGTGGCAGCTGCCAAATGCCGCGAGCTGCAAAACAAACGACAAAAAAAGTAATAAAACTTGGTACAAATGACAAGCTCAAATGGCTCAAATGTTTTTGTTTGCAATCATATTATATTTATGCTCAGTTTGCATCTCGCTCTACGCTGTTTTGGTGACCAGCCTCCAATGCCTCGTTCCAGCTAGATTCTATTCAAAAAGTGTTTGGGTATATTTCTTCCATTTTTATTTTTTTCTCCCCCTGTGCACATTGGCCATGGACATGTATAAAGGGTATATTGACTTGGGGTAATTGTATGCTAGAGCGAGCAGGAGTAGAGTCTGGAGAATCTGTATACATGGAATAGCCATTGATTTGATATGTTTAATACATATTTTTAGAAAACCTAAACGGAAAGAGTTTATATTCCTTTTATCACACCTAGATTGTTAACTTGAACTGCAGATTTTAAATATGGCATCAAGAGTCATCCAAAGCAAAGACAGTTGATAATTTCTTTAAATTTTTAGATCTATCAATAATAGAAAAAATATTGTATATGATAGACTTAGGCTTGAAGCTTGGGCTTTGGTTTATACTACCTACATTATATTGCATTGTATATAAAATTTTAGCTTTCTAAAGAAAAAAGACGACATTGCTGACATTTACATCTGTAACTTATAGATCTGAGGGTATTTCCCAGTCAGCTACTCTTAATTAGAGCACACTCAGACGTTTTTTTTTTTTTTTTTTTTTTGGAGTTAGCGTACTTTTGCATATGGAATTGATGCCCATTCTTCGTTAGCCTAATGCTCGTTTGGGTTAATCAAGGCTCGAGATTTTAAATTTTATTTATCATTTGGGGTTTATTTAATTTTTTTCATTTTTTTTTTTTTTTTTTTTTTTTTTTTCTGCTATTTTTATTTTTTATTTTTTTTTTTTTTGTCTTTTTTTTTATTCTTTCTTCGTCTTGTTCCTTTCTTTTTTTTTTGTGTTCCGTTTTTGTTTTACTTTTTTTTTTTTTTTTTTTTATTGTTTGGCCGTTTCGCGTCCCTTTTTGCCCCCTCTGGCCTTGCTGCCCCTTCTTCGTTCAGCCTCCGCGCGTGGTGGGGGTCAGCCCGGCTACGCTTTTCCCTGTGCGTTCTCCTTTGGGGTTTCTTACTTTTTTTCCTTTTTTTTTGTTGGGGTTGTGCGCTTTTGGGCTGTTTGTCCTGCCTTTCGTGCGCCTTTGGGCTGGCTTTCTTTTGGGTACCCCCGGTCATCAGTTCGGCCAACGGGCCCGTGGGACGGGGCGGATATGGAATAGAGATATTATATATTATAAATGAATATCTCCAGCAGAGTGAGAGAGAGCGACGAGCAGATATCACGAGATGGCCGCTGTGGGGCCCTCAAGAGCTGGTCATCGTGGGTGTTTCCGCAGTGCGAGTGTGTAAGCCTTAACAGTGCATTTATAATATAATTTTTGGCAGTTGCCCTCCCCTTCCTGTCACGCCGCCCGCCCCCCCGCCTGGCTTATGCTTGCTGCTCAGCTGCCGCGGCCACAATTTTTTCCGATTTTTTTTTAAATTTTTTTTATTCTTACTTATTTTGTTTCATTTTTTATTTGGCTGCTTTTTGCCGCACATGCCGCGCCCACCTCTGTCCCAAGCCTTGTTTGGTAGTGGGCGTATATATATATTATAATTTTTTTATATGGCCCTGCCATGTGTGGAGTTCTGGGGGTTGGTCGCCGCCCATTGGCAACTGTCCGGTTTGCAGGTGGCTACGCTGCATATGCAAATGCTACATAGATATGAAAAAAAAAAAATATATATATTTATATACATATATATATATTTATTTTTTTGCTGCTGCATTGAGGCTGGGGCTAAGTGAGGACAGCGACGGAGCAGGAGCAGGAGCAGCAGCAGGAGTAGTCTAGCAGGCGTAATAAGCAGGCGTTGTCACGCGTACAGTTGAAACGTTGGTTCGGGTTCGAGTTTGGTTCCGCAACAAACAGGAAAAATACTTTCTGCCATATAAGCAAAAAGTATTTTTAATGAATTTTTATGCTGGGCGGTGAATTGTTTTTTAGTGTTTTTTAATTAATTAAAAATATATATGTACATACATATATTTATATATATATATTTAAAATTGCATAATATTTTAATTGAAATGGAGCTGGAGACAAAAGGGACAAAAGCGTAGAGCGAAATGACTGGGTAAAAAGAAATTATGAAATGTTGTTGTTAGAACGCATAATCAGGTGCGGATTTTAGAATTTCTCTTGCTTTGATCGCAAGCTTGAAAAAGCTTGAAGAACAAAACTATTTAACAGAAAAAGTATCCTAGTTTGCCATCAAATCTTTCTAAAGCTTGCTACAGTTGATAGGCTTGAAAGATAAAACAATAAATAAATATTCTTGAAAAAAACATAGACATATAATAGAGGAGAAAGCATTTCGATTATCGAACTATATATTATAGATAAGATAAAACTTTTTATTTTAAAGAAGCTCTTTTTTTTAAGATTTTGTCTGTTTCGTTTCTTATGCAAAAAAAAAAAAAAAAAAAAAAAAAAAAATAAGTAAATAAATAAAATAAATAAATAATAAATAAATAAAATATATAAATACAAAAAAATAAATAAAATAAATAAAAAATAAATACATAAATAGAAAACAAATAAAATAAATAAATAATAAGTAAGAAAGCGAGACTGCTCAGAATATAATAAAAAAAAAAAAAAAGTAGCAATGGTAATAATTAATAAATAAATAAAAGTTTACACTATGAAATGAATTTAATATAAGTATTATAATATAAAAATATATTAAAATATAAATATATTTTTATTTTAATATTACATATATTTATTTAACTATTTATTTAAAAAATTTACTTATATTTAAATATATAAAAATATATAAAATAAAATATATAAACTTTGATTTATATAACAGCTTAAAATTTATGTTTTAGAATAAATTTCAAATGGCGAAATGAAGTAAATGAAAAATAGGTAAAGTTATGAGCAAAATGGTTTTTTGAGTTTGAGCCTCATAAAAATTTAAATATTTATTCATTAATAAAACCCGTTAAAAAATCAATTTTTTCATTATTGGTTTATTAATATTTATTTTTTTTAATTTAAGACAAAAGTAAAAGGTATAAAATTAATTAATTAAAAAGAATTTTCAAAAATTTACAAATATTTCTCAAGGTTTCTTTTCAAGTTATGCTGCGTTTAAGCTAATTACTATAAATTATAAGCCATCTATTTTTCCACAGTTTGACTATTTATAATACCAACACATCGAAAGGAATATCCTTTATGTTCTCTTCTACACTCTATTCTCTCAGCTGGGTCGCACCAGAAAGTAGGGCCGTTCCTCTGTGGGACACAAGAACCTATCAAATGGCTCGGGCAGTTTAGTTGGACGTGGTTTAAGCTCATCCGGCAGGAACATGCCGTTCCACAGTAGAGTTGAACCAATTGCGTGTGTACGTTGACTGAAGTGAAAGCAGTCGTTGGCGAAATAGCGCAAATCCGCATTGCCATTAGGCTGCAAGGGCGGCGCAAGATTCACAATCACGGGATGACCAATTATAGCAAAGTCCTCACGCTGAAACTCTGGCAAATGTGCTAGCTCCAGATCCACCTGTTGCCAGCGCCGGATCATGCTGTGTCGCTGTTGCGCTTCGGCAGGGCTCAGATGATCGCTGATCAGGCAATTGCAAGAAATGCGTTGCATTATATAGCATTGCAGGGGCAGATTTTTCATACTGCCCATTGTGGTCAAAATATTGGGCACTGCCACATAATTGATGAGAAGCCGTGGCACATTGTCGCGTAGCAGACGAAAAGCCTGGCGAAGATCTCGAGCGTGTCGATCGATCACCATCTGCTGATTATCCCAGTGACACATATCCGAGCAGATATCATTGTTGCCCACGAACACGGTGAGCAGCTTCCAGTGTCGCTGCATATCCACATGTGGATCGTGTTGCATTCGATCGATAAGCATACGAACCTGATAGACCAGATCTTGCGACATGATCATGGGTTCGGCAACGTTGAGATGTGAAATTTCATGATTTGCAACCAGACTGTGATCCGTGGCATAGCCATAGAGCTTCGGATTAAAGACCTTCAGTATGTTGGGCAGCGTTAAAACTGTGCGCCATGTATCCAAACCTCCGCCGGAAAAGCTAAAGCCACGAAACTCGTTAAACAATTCGAACGCATTGGTCGAGATCATGGCATTGCCAGCCGCAATAGAGTCTCCAATGGCAGCCACGATGTCTATATCGCCAGGTCGCAGACGTTCCACAGAGGTGGGTGGAGTTGGAGATCGTGTATTATTCAACGGGCAGGGAAATGGAACATGATTGGGAACCGGAATTTGCAGCTTACCCTCACGCCTGCTGAGCTTGTAGAGCGTTTCATTTTTATTCAGTGCCACATTTAACGTGCTTCCACGAAACATCAGAAACAATTGGCGAAAATTCTGATCGATATCTGTGTAGTCTGGAACGCCATTTGTAATCCGTTGAAGTGGATTAGTGTGATTGGCACGCAATCCAATGCTGTCCAGCAGCGCTTGAGAGCGATTCCGCTGACGATTACGCAGAAGCTGAGCAGGTGAGGAGGCTGTGGGAGTGGCGATATAAAGTACCACAAGGAGAGCTGTCCACTTATATGACATTGTGGCTATGTGGAACGTACGTTTTAGCTGTATTATGTAAATGATTTATCACATTTGCGTGTGTGGATTGTGTATGGTTCAATATATGTCAGCTTTGTATAATTTTGCACAAAAAACTAACATTTGTATTATAATTCACAATGTGGATCGTATGTAGAACATGTGTGGATGTTATGTGGAACCTAAACTTTTGCAGTATTTTGCTAGTTATTTTGCAATATTTATCACTTTTCTATGCTAAACCACATTTATTCGGATATATTATGTGTGGATTCTAAGTTTGTTTTTCTCTCTTTTACATTTAAATTCCCACATATTAAGCTGTTTCTTTGATAATATTTAGCACGACGTATTCTTCAGGCCTTAGATTTCCTTCTCCGTTTTCATATATCAATTATTTTGATAGTAAATAACACTTTAAACCATGTCGCTTGAGTGTGGAATGTAATTAATTTGTCTTCCACACTTTTGTTTAGATTAGTTTTGCACACTTTTTCACTTCTCTCTTGAGTGCTTTTCGGTTCTATTAGTTCATGCAACGACTTCTGGTTGCGTTCTCATCCCAAACACAAACGTGTCAAGCGCTTAAATATTGCTACTTTTCATTTTATTTTACTTTTAGTAATATATTCATATAAGATTGTATATAAAAGTGTACATAAGATTGTTGTCAATTTCAGTTTGACCTGGGGGTTTTTTTATACCATGTTTATCATTTTTTTGGGGTCTACGACGCTCATGTGTGTCATTCAGACTATTTTGAAAATTCTGTCTAATTATATATACACATATATAAACATATCAACTGTCTATGTGCTTGATTATTTAATTTCTAGCACCTAAGTTCACCTACACGTTTCCTTCACGACACAGTATAAGCTTTATATTATTTATCTATTTTTGATTACCCTTTCACCCAGTTGTCATGCATGATTTCAGCTCAAAGCTCAATTCAACAATTATTTGCACATTTAGCTTGAGTAACCTTTTTATAGCTATTTTTCGATTGATATTTTTTTTGTCTGTTGTTTTGATTGTTTTAAGCCCACTTGAAATGTTAATAGCTAATTGTTTGCTTAGATATGTTTGCCAAAGGAACTGAAGTCTTGAGATCTAAGTGTGTTGTCTATGCAAAAATCTAGCCTTACTGTATTTATTCGTACTTGCTATGGGTTATTGCCCATATACACAAAGATACATCAGATACGCATACAATTTATTACAGTATAGCCAAGCAAAGTAAAGTGATCTATAAATATATATCGTGGATGGCAAGAAGGTTGTTCAGCTATTGAAACTTTTTTAATTACTAATAGAATCACCCTGAGCTGTCTGCAAAAATACAAGCTACACACAGAAATAAGTAAAATTGCTCTAGTCGGGCATGCACGACTTGGATATACTCTGTACGCTACACAATTCGAGTTTAAAAAAATATTAATTTTTAATTTGAAGTTTTTAAATGCACTGACTCGATTCGAATGTTGCCTTTCACTGGGTTCAGGGTAGCAATACATAACAGCAAGATTTATAAAAAAAAAAAAAAATAAAAAAACAATACAATAATAATATGAAAAATTATATTATGAAAACAATTTTATATACTGTTTTCTTCCTCTACTGTCCTGTCCACTAATTTTTCATTCAACTACTTAAAATCGTAAGTAAGAAATTTCGCTACTATTTCATCTATTTCGCATACCAAAACATCTAAAATATAATATCCATTATGTTATTACCGATGTTCCAGCTGCCTCAACTGGGTCGCACCACAATGAATGGCTGCTCCTTACTTGGACAGAAGAATCTTTCAAAGGGCTTGGGCAGAGTTTTGGCCCGCGGTTTCTGTTCATCTGGCAGGAACATTCCGTTCCACAATAGATTTGCGCCGCTTGCGTGTCCGCGCTGACTAAAGTGGAAACAGTCGTGGGAAAAGTCGCGCCAATCAGTATGACCATTTGGCAGCAAGGGCACAGATAGATTCATTATCATGGGATGAGCAATAATGGCAAAGTCCTCACGCTGAAATTCGGGCAAACGTGCCACCTCCAGATCCACCTGTTGCCAGCGCTGAATTATGTGGTTTCTCTGGTTCGCCTCGGACGCGGTCAGACGATCGCTGAACAGGCAATTGCAGGCAATGCGATGCACCATGAAACATTGGAATGGAACATCTTTTATCGGACCCATCGTGGCCAAAATATTAGGTATTACCACCAAATTAATGAGAAGCCGTGGCACATTGTCGCGTAGCAGACGAAAAGCCTGGCGAAGATCTCGAGCGTGTCGATCGATCACCATCTGCTGATTGTCCCAGTGACACATATCCGAGCAGATATCATTGTTGCCCACGAACACGGTGAGCAGCTTCCAGTGTCGCTGCATATCCACATGTGGATCGCGTTCCATTCGATCGATGAGCACACGTGCCTGATAGATCAGATCTTGCGACATGATCATGGGTTCGGCAACGCTGAGATGTGACGCCTTATGATTAGCAACCAGACTGTGATCCGTGGCATAGCCATAGAGTTTTGGATTGAAGACCTTCAGAATGTTGGGCAGAGTTAAAGCTGTGCGCCACGTGCCCAAACCTCCGCCAGAAAAGGAGAAGCCCCGAAACTCGTTAATCAGATCGAACGTATTTCTGGATATAATGCCATTGCCCGCCGATAAGGAATCTCCTATGGAAGCAATGATGTCTATATCGCCAGGTCGCAGACGTTCCACAGAGGTGGGTGTAGTGCGAGATTTCGTATTATTTAGCGGGCAGGGAAATGGAATATTACTTGGTATCGCAACTTGCATTTTGCCCTCGCGTCTGCTGAGCCTGTACAGGTTGTTAACATCATTTAGCGCCGTATTTAACAAGTTTCCACGGATCGAAAGAAACCAAGGTCGAAAATTTTGATCGATATTCGTGTAGAGGGGCACACCATTTCTGACCGGTCGGAATGGATTGAAGGGTCTGGAATGCACTCCAATGCTGTCCAGCAGCTGATGGGAGCGATTCGGTAGTCGACGACGTAGAATATACGGGTTTGTGTGCGAGGCGATGCAAAGTACTACAAAGAGCACAATTATACTGGAGCGTATATTTGGCATTGTGGCATCTAACTGCATGCTATGTGGACGTATTAATCACTTAGGGCACATTGGCTCTTAGTCTAATTTGATTCCTTTTTAAGAACAATACAGGCAGCTTTATTATAGTTAGCAATATCACGTGTGGATCGTATGTGGATTATATATGGAACTCAAATTATTGTCGAATTTCGTTCGTTATACGAAAATATTAATCACATTTATAGCGCAGCTCACTTTTACGCGTATATATAGCATGTGGATGCTAAGTGGATCTTGTTATTTATTAGATTTCGATATTTTTTGTCATATATCAAATCAAATAAGAGCGTCTGTATGCTTTGCTTGTGGAACGTATGATTTGCAGCAAACAACACTTTCAAACATGTAGATTCAATGTGGAACGTAATCAAATTCTCTTTCACACTCTCAGAAACTGCGCGATACATTTTGAGTCCTTTTCAGTTCAACCAGACGATCACACGACGACACGCACGCACAACGACATCTCGACACGTTCTCACACGGAACGCAAGTGCGTCAAGCTATAAATGGAATCTCAAGCAATGTAAACTTTGCTGTTTCAACTCTCTGTTTGAGCGCTCATTGAGCAGTACTTGAACACTCAATTCCTTACATCAAAAGCAACAACAATCCGGCATAGTTCACAGCTACTACTACAGAACTTGACTCGAATGCGTTGACCGAGACATTAGCTACTATTAAAATGACAACAACAACAACAACAACAACAGCAACAGCAAATGGTACAGACAAATTGTGCCACTGCCTGGGTTCGACTCACAAGTGCGTTGGGTTCAAAGATATTGTCGAAAATGTTATTAAAATCAAAGTAAGAAAACAAAAAACAAACAAAAACAACAACTAAAGAGTAACATAATAAATTAGTTACCTTGGAGTGAGCGCGAAACACATGTTGATGCTACTACAACATGACAAATAACAATTAATGTTTCATATAATATAAAAAATGTTTTAATATTTTTATGTGTATGTATAATTGAATAAACAAGTTGATAAATTGGAGCTAAAGCGGCGAACATTTTGACAGTGGTTTAGAATGCAGCACATTTATGGTTTATATTATCATAATTCTTAATGTTATAAAATATAAAAAAAAAATTTTTTTTTTTAATGTATATATAAATTAACTAAATAAGCGCATACACAGCAAGTTAAGTTTAAATGTAGTTGATTTTTGAGTTGAGAGATTTAGCTAAATAGAGAATTAATCTATGTTTATGTAATATCAATTTCAACTAATGATTAAAATGCGCTAGAATTTCATAAAAAAAAATACAAAATTATAATAAATAAATAAAATACATAAATAAATAAAATAATAATAATAATAATAAATAAATAAATAAAAACCAAAAAAATAAATAAATAAAACAATAATAATAATATTGCAATAATAATATATTATTTTCAAAGATTTTTATTTATCGTATGCATATATTTTATTACGTATATATGTACATATTTTTGTCTTTTTTATATTTCATTTAAAAATGTTTTTTGATTTAAATAAATGAAATAATATATTAATTTTATAGATTATTATTTATTGTGTACATATATTTTATTAAAAATTAATTTATATATACAAATATTTTTTTTTTAATATTTTATTTTAATGAATATATTTTATTTAAATTACATTTACTTATATATTATATTATTATTTATATATTAATAGTATATTCATTTTATATATTATTATTTATTGTATACATAAAATTTATTAAAAATAAATTTATATACATATTTCTGTTTTTTATATATTTTATTTTTTGTATATAGCCAAATATTTGGACAACATAAAATGCGTTTTTTTTTTTTTTAACAAAAATTTTAAATGGCTATGTGAAAACTTTTTATTTATTTGTACTATTTTATATAAAACTAATAGAAACTTAAAATAAAAAAATTAAAATAAATGAAAAAATATTATTATATATTTATTAATAATACATATTCTTTATTTTATTTTTAAACAATATTATTACTACAATAAATATTTATATTTATATTTAAATAAATATTTTGTGTTTATTTTTCGTACAAATATAGTTAAAATATTTAAATAAAATATATGTTTTTCTATAAAATTTATTTGTATTAAGAATATATTAAGAAAATATAATACAATATTACAATTTTTGTAGTTCTACAGCCACTAATGTAAGCCATCAATAACAAGTCTATCTATACCCCACATCTACAACGGCACAGCTTCAGTTATTTTGTTGTTCAGTTCCGCCAATTGTTATGCATGATTGCGGAGCAAAGCTCAGCTTAACAAATATTTGCACATTAAGCTTGAGCAACATTTTTGCTGTTATTTTTGTTAATGTTTCGTTATTGTTGTTGTTTTGGTTGTTTTAAGCCCACCTCAAATGTTAATAGCTAATTGTTTGCTTAGATATGTTTGCCAAAGGAACTGAAGTCTTGAGATCTAAGTGTGTTGTCTATGCAAAAATCTAGCCTTACTGTATTTATTCGTACTTGATATGGGTTATTGCCCATATACACAAAGATACATCAGATACGCATACAATTTATTACAGTAAAGCCAAGCAAAGTGAAGTGATCTATAAATATAAACCACATATATAAAGTATGTGGCTTTGACTCATGCGTAGATAGGTGTGTCTTGGATAAAGTTGATGGCACGAAGGTTGTTCAGATATTGAAACTTCCGCTACTTAGCTGCTAGCGCAACAATTATGGCTCATCGCTGGGACATGTGTTATGATGCACAGTAGGACTGTGTATTATTGGAGTCAGATGCATTATTCACCATGCTGTATATCTACTGTAAATCTACGCTGACTCAGGTGCAGGGCAATCATTCAGGAGAATGATTGTCAATAGAAGCTCGAGGTTCTGTATCCGGATATAAAATAAAAGCAGATCACGCTCTAAATAGCTTAATAAATTCTTAGACAATGGAATATAATATCTAATTGAACCTCAGTTTGGACACATTGTCGAGCAAAGATAAAACAATATAAATAAAGAAATAATTATAATACAAATAAATTTAATAATGTGCCTCACTATTAACACACATGCAGAGCTTAAATCGTAGATCATTTATGCCTAATTCTGTTGGGTTGATCTCTCTCATGTGATCACTTGAGTCTATCAAATTAAAACTATTTTATAAGCATGGCAGATTATAGACCTGGGCTCGACTATATTGTCTTTATTATTTTAAAATTCGTGCCTTTGATTCAAAGCTTTAGTAGCAAGATGAGTTGCAACCAGCACAGCTTGATCTCTTACTCACTAAGAGCAATATCTGAAGCAACTACAATATAATGTTAACATTGGCAGTACTCAGCTGAGATCACGCTAAGCTGGTGTAGAGTCTCTTACAGTAGCTTGCCTTTATTGTTGACAGTAATAGGAACTGCCAACAAAAATGTCGAAAGCGATCGAAATTTTATAATTTTGAGTATAAGCAATGCAGTTCCATGATAGATCAGAATGTGAGCCTCAGCACTTAGAGCTTGTAGGAATGCGAAATGGCCAGCAAAGGCAAAGACATAATTGAGCGATCTCATGATCGTTACAGCTTAAAAATTATAGACTATATATAGACTTATTATTAATTATAGCCTTTAATTAATAATTAATTTCAAATAGAGTAAGAACGTCTATCAAATTATCATATTATAAAAACAATACATGAACAATGTAATTGTTTACCAATTACATGAACTATTTAATTTGCACCTTCTAGAATGTTTCATTATTATATAGAGATCTTGTCGACTTAGTCGTTTTGCATTTCTCAGAAAATTAATTATAGCTATCAAAAAGATAGTAGCTGATCTTTTGGCCGGCAAGCACTTATAACGTTGAACCCCTTAGAATGTTTTAATATACATTTAATTTATAAATGTTGTATAAAAAAAATACGCAAATGGGTTCAAGTCTAAGTTGATATATAGAGTCATTGACACTTGTTTAATCAATCCCAGCTCCCGGTTACAGTAACCACATCAGTGTTTTAAAATCAACAAAATGTAATACTCCTACCCATAAAGAAAACTGTTAAATAATAACAAACTAAATTGAAATATAAATAATAACTAAAAACTAAAATAAAATTTGAAAAATAAAAAATTGAAAACAAATAAAAATAAAAATAAAAAATTAAAAGTAAATTAAAAAAAAAATAAATAAAATAATAAAGATTCATAAAAATACCTGAAATAAATTTGTAAAAATAAATAATAAATCAATAATACAAAATAAAATAAGATAAAAATAAAACATAAAATTAAACAAAAAAATAAATATTAAAATATAATCAATTAATAAAAATAATAATAATAATTAAAAAAAAAAAAAATAAAAAAAATAAAATTAATCACACAAGTATTTAAAGCTCAATAAAATATAATACCCTACTCGAAATATATCTGTAATATATATATATAAAAAAAAATAAATTAAATAATCTATAAAAATTTTAATGTCTTAAATTAAAAAAAAAAAAAGAAAAAAGGTATTGCAATTACACAAATATCCAAAAGAAATTTGAAAAAATATATTTATATATAAAAATAAATAATAATAATAATAATAAATAATAATAAAAAAAATTCAATAATCTAAAAAAAATTTAACAAATTTTAAATCTAAAAAAAAAATAAAATAAAAAAATTAATTTAAATATTCCAAAGAAATTTGAAAAAAAAAAATCAATAATAAATAAATAAATTATTTACACAAGTGTTTCAAGTTTAATAGCATGCAGTACCTTACTCGAAATAAAACTAAAAAAAATATATATATATATATATATATAAATAATAAATTCCAAAATTACCCTAAATAAATTTGTAAATAACAAAAATACAAAATTTAAATTTAAGAAAATTACATTATAAAAAATACAAAATATAATATAGTTGTATACAAACAATTTCGATTGCCCTAGAATACATCACTTTTGGTTCTCAAGAACTGTCGCTTCATATCGGGACAAATTAGATCATTGAAAGGCTTGCGCCAAGACTCAACTGAAGTCAAGTCCGCTTGGCCGAGCATATTATTCCACAATTGCTTGGCTAGCACAGCATGTCCTAGCTGACTATAGTGAACGCAATCGTTGGCAAAGAAGTGCACATCCATGATGCCTTGCTGTGACCACAAGCTGCTGATATTCCTCAGTATTCCATGGGTCACAATGGCAAAGTCCGGGCTACGGAACTCGGGCAGCGAGGCAACGGAGAGCTGTAGCTGAAGAAATCGCTTGGCTGCATCATTCAAGAACGGATCACTATATTTATTGTAGCAGGAGCAGAAATAGGGCACACGTTGAGCACACCTGGGCGGAATTTGGGCCAACAGACTGAGCAGCTCATCGATATCCGGATGAACGATAAAATTGATGAGCAGCCGTGGCACATTCTCCTTGAGTATGCGAAATGTCTCATACAATTGGCGTGCCACAATGAGCAAAAATTTCTCTGGATCGGGATGATTGCATAACTCGGAGCAGATATCATTGGCGCCCACCTGAATGCTGAGCAGTTTCCAATGTTCTCTCAAGTTGACCTTGGGATCACGGCGAAAACGTTCGATTAGGACATGCGCCTGAAATGGCAAATCTTGAATACTTAACATCGGCTCCGCCAGATTAAATCGCGACAAATTCACATCGGCGACCAGGCTATGACCCACAGCATAGCCATATAGACGTGGATTATAGAGCCTCAGTATGTTGGGCAACGTCAGAGCCGTGCGCCAATTCTCGAAGCCGCCGCCCGTATAGGCATAGCCACGATACTCCACATAAGCATCCAGTTCCCCCAGGCCCAGAATACCCGTGCCCGAGTTGGAGGAATCACCACATGTGGCCACAATATCAATGTCACCGGGACGCAATTGACTAATATCTTTGGGTATCTCCGGCGAACGACCCACGCTCAGATCACAGGGAAATCTTTCACTCTGCAGCAACGGCCGCTGCATGCGACCAGCTTCCATATTTCTTGCCCTAATCCAATCGAATTGCGTGAGCGCCGTTTGCTGTGTTAAATTTCGCACCTGCAGCAGAAAATCACGCAAATTGCTGTCCAACTCGGTATAGTAGAGACCCTCCTCCTGGCTCGCTAAGCGAAACTCAACGCGTTTCACGCCATGACGCTCGAGCAGACGTGTCGAGTGATTCTCAATAGCTGGACGAGCAGCCGTCAGGCCAAGCAGATGCAACAGCAACAGCAATTTGAATTCCAGCATTTTCGTTTATTTTTGTTTAATTCAACTGAAGTTTTATTTTTCTCGGAGCAGCACAACTGTTGCCGCGCAGTTTCGCTAGATCATTGGCTGCTGGTCTCGCAAAGCTTCTAAAAAAGTTAAATTTTTTAGGCGCACTTAATTTAAGAGGTTGGGGGGTTCTACGTTTTATAGCACTCGGGGTCTTGAGTTCTGGACTCGAGTTTAATGCGAACGATTGTGCGTGGGGTTGATGGCAATCCAGAACATTTATACAGGGTATCGATATGAGAGGAATTTGTTCATTTTCTTTTGTGTTGAGGTTAAGGTAGGCATACGAATATCAATAAAAACTAAAACAAGTTCCGTTTAGTCATGTGTAGAAAATACTATAGAATACTATAAAATAATTTTTTAGTTTTTATTTTATTTATTTTTAATTTTTTTTTTTTAATTTTAATTAATCTTCTTTAGTTTATCTTTTGTAAAAGTGTTTAATTTATTATTATTATATTTTTATTAGTATATACTATTTTTATTTTATTATTTATTATTATAATTTATTATTATTATTATAATTATTTTATTTTTTATTATTATATATATTTTCTTAAATATTTTTATTTTTGTTATTGAACTTTTTTTTTTTTTTCTTTTTTTAACAGCTTCTACTACAAGTATTTTTTTTTTTTTTTTTACGGTACTATAGCTGAACAGAACTGAATGATACGCTTCCACAATATATATATTTTATAAACAAAATTTATTATTTATATGCTTAATTCGCTTAAAGTTGAAAACTTGTATTTTATTTTATTTTTTATCTGGTCTGAAGGGTTTTAAAAATATTAAATTGGAAGTCTTCTATAACCCTACACAGAATATTAAAATTCAAAATTTTTTTTATTAAATAAGTTAAAATTATATTATAACTTCTTATACATACATATCTATATATTTAATTATATAGATTATCACTCTAATTAATATAAATCGAACTAAATGCAAATTCTATACGATCCAATTAGCTCGCTCTTAGCTAAGCTATTTATTATAATGCCCCACAAATTGCACATTTGCAGTCATAAATTATTTATAAGTGCTTGTTGGGTAAGTTCTTTTAAACACTTTTCAACAGCTATAATAATAATTTACAACAATTTAAATAATTATTATACCTGCTCTGTATCTTTTTTGCATAGCATATTTTGGGGCTTACTGCAAAATGTTTATAGAGGGTATTCCATTGTCGAATACCATGTGTGCTCATATAGTTTATGTTACATGCAAAACTTTTTGCATTCAGTACGCACTTGGTTTATCAAATCATCTCGATTCGAGTGCAAAACTCTCATAGATCCCTGAAATTCCGTAGCGCATTCCGCAACTGTTTGCGCTTTAAATGAAACTCAATTAAATAAACGTTTCACTGTTGGAGTTGTGGCTATTTAATGCCGGCGTGTCTACGCAGTCTATCAAAATGCCGCAGCTTCATTTCATTTAAACTAATTGAGACTCATTACGTTGCCAACACATTGCTGCACCACAGCACAACAGCAGCAATGTTGCTCCAATCATGCTGTTGTTGTGAGATGTTGCTGCAACATGCTGGTGAGTTGAATTGATATTTACAATTGTTGCTGCAACATGTATGGCAGTTCACATTGATATTCATGTTGTTGCTGCAACATGTGCGTCAGTTCAAATGATATTTACAATTGTTGCTGCAACATGCATGGTAGTTCACATTGATATTCATGTTGTTGCTGCAACATGTATGGCAGCTCAAATGATATTTATAATTGTTGCTACAACATGTATGCTGGTTCGATTGCTATTCATAGTAGCATGTCTGCAACTACAATTCATATTCATACTAATTGTTGCTGCAACTTTGTAACGTTCGTCAATTGAAATTCATATGGCCACATTCTAATTGGAATTTGTATGAATTTCTTATTAGCTGTTGCTATGCCAGCTTAAGAGTTTTCTTTACTTAAGAGAGAGCGCTTAAAGCTCAAACTAACGTTGCCAGACTGTTGCAAAAAGTTACCTGCATGCCTATGCCTCGTATGGCTCATGACAGGTGTGATTATTGTTGCTGCAAATTAGCAGTTAAATTTGTTAATGAAACGTAATTTGCAAATATTTTAATTGATTTGCAGGCCGAAAGCTTTCATATTTATAGATTTGGCAAAGAACAAACAAATATTTTCGGGATATTAAAGATTAAATATAGTTGAAGAATTTATATGAAGTTTGGGCAGCTCTAACTAAAGGATAGATACAAATAAAACATAGTTAAATACTTGATCAATTTTAATTTTTTAACTTAATAACATTATGTAAGAGATAATGCTTAAAAGTTTTTTAACTAAATCCAAACTTCCCATTTAATTGCCATAATACACTAAAGATTTTACCATAATAATTGGTTTGTTTTTCAAATGCTACCTTGAAAAAAAAACAAGAGTATTAAACAAAAATGCAGTTAACAAATTTTTGTACCTTAAACATAAAAAAACTAACGTGAAAGATAACGTAAAAACCACAGCTCAAAAAACAATTAAAATTTAATTTACCAACAATATTTAATTACGCTCGAATTATATCAATTGCAAAACAAGTCAGCGACACGAAAAGAACGTGCAAAGTAAATGCGATGAATA